>OZ005654.1:15491281-16091281 GCA_963930645.1 Salticus scenicus | reverse complement strand
TACGTGTTGTTCACATGTAACTCGGACTGGACTCAAATGTAACTGGGTTTAGACAACATAATATTTGCTTTTACGTTATTTCATATGTTTATTTTGTTTATCCAATCAACCATTAAATGACAGCAATTTCACGCCAAATATTACAATATGCTGTGACCGGCTACGTCTGTCGCATGAGACAATTAATTTTTTGTGTTTATATATAATTCATGGGTTGTAAACCTGATTGTACAGCCTTAATATAGTTCTCTTTGGCGGCTTTTGAATTTTTGTCACCATTTTAGACTTAATCCATTGTAACAATAAGACTTAATACCTTGTAACAATATGCTATGAGCGCTATTTCTGCCATATTTTAGACAACTAATCTTTTTATGGTTATATATATTTCCCATTAAACATTTACTTATTTATTTATTTAAATATTAATTTGAATTTTTCAAATATTTCTGTTCGACAGCGTGCAAGTGCAGTAACACACAGAGGCTCATTTGTTTGTATGATAAATTAGCATAATGATTATTATATAAAAAAATAAATAAATAGGTAAACATTATCGTGTTGCACAACTTTATTATGTTGCTCCACTGGCGGCTTTTGAACTTTTGTCACCATATTAGCGATGGAATTTTTTTTTTTTTGTATGAAAAGGGGAAGACTATTTTGCTAATAATTTTACCAGACTCTTTTTTGTTTATCCATAAGAATCCTTTATATTCTGCTTATATTTTTAATGGTTTTTAGGTTTAAAATAGTGCTTGTTGAAATAAATTTCTTATCTTTAAAACTGCATTTGTTCTGTAAATTTTGTGTAAAAATAAATCATTTATGTTTTTATATATTTGATGCGCTACTTAGATTAAAATGGCTGTTGCTATATTAAATTTCTTGTCGAAAAACGTTCGGTGTACTTCAACACCAAAATTTAAAAAATCGCCCAGCAGGATCTGTTAATGAAACTGATAAAATAAAAATATGGTTCATAGAGTTTAAATAATCTATTTAAAAAAACTTTAAAAACCCAAATTATTAATGTATCGTATCACATACATAGATATAGTAATAATATATAGATTGATCATTGGGGAGAAAAAAGTGATTCCTTTTCACTCGGGAAAAGACGGCGATTCTACCAAAATATGGCAGTCTTTCCCCGAGTGACTACACACGGGAATACACACGAATGTTTTAGCAAATAAAATTCACGAATAATTTATTTACTAAAGGTGAATGAAAAGCTCCAGATATAGTTTCAAATTCATTCTTCTTTTTTTCCTTTTTTCCTTCAATACCACTTAATGGCTGATTCCAAAGCTTTTTTTTCGGCATCAAAAATTTTTGCACGATAATATGGGGATGATAGATCTATATATATTACTATATCTATGATCACATAATTCTTTTCGAAGATAGAATAAAACTTAATTTGAAAAAAAAAAAAAAAAAAAAACTTTTGTTTATTAACCAAAATAATTGATGAAATTTGAAATGCAAGTTGGTCTTGTGGGGTACAGGCTGTATATTATATTTTTGTGTTCGTGAGAGAAAATTTAAAAGAATTTGGAAACTGCAATTTTTAATCCCACATAAAAATCATGTGACTTAATGTGAAGCAGATTTTTCATTTATTTTCTCCTAACGGTTTCCATACAATCTTCTGCTGTTGCCACCTAAAATTCATACTTTAGTTAATTTTAAAAAATCTAACTGTCCGATTGATAAGCTGTTTAATGCATCGGATTTACAAAAAAACTCCCTTTCATTTGCTATCTTATTTGTAACGATGCGACTGATATTTCTAATTTATTTTCTTATCTTTCTGATTTATTTTCCTCATTTTAAATAAATGTACGTTTTTTTTTTTTTTTTTTTTTTTTTAATTATTATTATTTTGTCGAAAAAAAATTGGCAACAATTAAATTATGGATAAATTTTTTTAAATTTAAATGACTTATTTATCAGAAATTAGAAGGTTATTATTTTCACATTTTAATTAATTAAGAAAAAACTAATCATCCGATTGATAAGCTGTTTAATGCATCGGATTTACAAAAAATTTCCCTTTCATTTGGTATTTTATTTGTAACGATGCGACTGATATTTCTAATTTATTTTCTAATCTTTCTGATTTATTTTCCTCATTTTAAATAAATGTACGGTTTTTTTTTTCTTTAATTATTATTATTTTGTCGAAAAAAGAAATTGGCAACAATTAAATTATGGATAAAATGTTAAAATTTAAATGGCTTATCACGGAGTAATAACACAGGAGAAGAAGGTAACGCTGAAATTTTGTGATGTTGTTTTCTAATGTTTACAGATGGCGCCAGCGTGCAATCCTTCCTTCTCTCCAGCTTCCGCAATGTTATTCAATGGGGAAATGTCTCGTTTTATTATTTTTTTAAAAATAATATCAAGCTGAAAAAATTTCGATTGAAAGAAAATTTCATTAAATAGAGTATTCTAACCAACATGTTTTTTTTAAGAGCCATTTTATACTAATTTTACTTTGAAAGAAAGCTTTTAAAAAATGACGATTCTTATGAACCGAAGCTAGCTAAAACAGACAATTGGGAGGAAGGAGAATGGATGAAATTTTGTAAAGAAAAAAAATAAACTTACTTTAGGTGCAGAAAACACGAACTCGGACTTTATTTTTCTCCTAGGGCTTTTTTTTTCTTTTTCTTATCACTATCATAGCCTGTTTTACAACTAGTAACGAAGCATTTATTTGAAACATCTGAATTATGCAGTTTTAAGAACTTACAACGAAATTAAATTGCTTAAAATAAAAAATTTTAAATGTATTCCAGCAAAATTCTATTGAAAACAACAGTATATCCGCACCGAAGTAGGGAGGAATGACAAGTGGCGCCCTCAATATTTACCAAAAATTTAGATCACAGTTTCGTAGCTTTCTCCCATTGGACCTTCAACTCCTATTAATATTACTCCGTGTGGCTTATTTATCAGAAATTAGAAGGTTATTATTTTCACATTTTAATTAATTAAGAAAAAACTAATCAAAAATTCGAAAATCTGACTTCGATGTGCACAATGACCATTCGGGGGGTACCTTTGTGTTAAATCTCGTGACTGTCCGAGCTACCGTTTTCGAGATCAGTGAAATATACAAATATTGCTCACTTAATAGTATAAGATAGACGTAATGCAATTTCCCCGCCCCTAAGATAAAATTCAGGTTAAGTGGTATTTTTATTATATATAAAAATATAGACATTTAATTATTATTATTATTATTTTTTAAACTTTATCCTGAAAATTTAATTAATTCAATATTTTTAAAATTAAATAACAATGATAAAGTTTTATAAAAATCTTGAACTATTCTAAATTATATAAATTATGTCTTTCGAAATTAAGAAAATTATTTTCTAATTATTTATTTTTTAAACCAACTTTATAACACCTGATAATTAAAATTTACATAAGACATGAAATTTAGCAAATGACGCATTAATTTTGTGAAAAGAAAAATATATTGCATAAAATTTGTGTTTCTGTAATGATTAATGTATTTCTTTAATCTGTATCATCTTTTTATATATACATATATTTTCTTCTTTTGAGTAATTTTTTTATGAGATTTCATAGGATTACGTTCTCCGAATTTATAAATTTTATTTTTTTCTGAGGTTGAAAATTAAGAGAAAATTCATTTCAAGAAGAGGCTATTAATTGACAGACAAGAAAAGAGTGTTTATTGTTAGTGAATGAAGAAAGGGGGTTGAAGAAAAGAAAGCGTCAGTTATGGTGTCCGAGTAATGAATGACTACGGAAAAAGATCCTAGGGGTTGAAGGTTGCTTGAAGATTTTTATTTTTCAATAAATCGCTAAAGAAAGGAAGTTTGTCATTGGATAAGTAAATTGTGATTATTTGCAAAAACATTTTCTAAATCATTAAACCTTCACCTTAAGTTAAGAAGATAGATTCAACAGATATTATCAAATTCAATCCGAATATTTTCTTTTAAATTTAATTTATTTTTAATAATACAAATGAATATGCAAAAGGAACTATACATCTCTAGCGGAATTATACAGCCTTAGCCTTTGATTGTATTCTGAAGTTAGCTTTGCCCCGAGCATAGAGAGCCAACAGTCGGCTGCAAAATTATAGAAGCACACATCCACATTTTTCTTTTTCTTTTTTCTTCTTCTTCTTCTTTTTTTTATTTGATCGCTAATTTTTACCATCAACTTACTTTTTATAAACAGCGTAAAGACTAAGATCATGACTCGACAGATATTTACTTAACAATATTAGGTGGATATCTTTTAAATGCGAATTATTGCAGAAGCTCTCTACTTACTACCAGAAAAAATTTTGTTTCCTGGGCTGGGGATCCCATTTTTCAAATTTTGTCCCCATTTTTAATGTAGCTATACACAACTATACGAGAACTTCACGAGTGTTTTTTTTATATCTAGATCTGATCTTCTTCCAAAGTTTTTCCTGAATATACTTATTGCGTTTAATTATTTAGTCTAGTCTGTTAGTGTTTTAGAGAGTAATGCTTAGATATTAACAAAAAAGTGTATAATTTTACTAATTCTTGCGTGGAGACTAAATGTGATGCTATTGTTGAAATAGTTTCTGGGTTTGAATATTGTCATTCCTCCTGTAAAATCTCCTTTATTTTCTCATTTCCTTTAAAAACAGATGTACGATTTTTTTTTCAAACTTGCCATAATAACTCCATATTAGATATCCTTTCAAATGTAATTGTTGTTATCTAGTCAACAATTCATTTTGCCAAGATTTGGTAAGAGTTAGAATCTCAAAATCGGCTCTCAAGACCTGATTACCTAAAAGGCTGAAGAAGCAAGTGCTTCCTCACTCAAATTTAAGAGGGCCCTCAAAATATTTGAAAAGAAATGCCTCAAATTTCTAGTATCAGTTTTTTATATTATCATTTGAGAAAATCAAAAAAATTAGGGCAAAATTTATCTAAAACAAGAGAAAATATACAGTATTTTGGGAAAGATTACTCCGCAGCTAGTAGCTAGAAATTTTAATGCATATCCCATACAGCACACTAGGTTCCAGAGACGACTCAAATACACCGCAATGTCTCATTTTCATCACATCTCAGTGCGTTTTAACCCGTTAACGCCCGAATTAATTTTTCAAAATATTATTAACTGATTATTTCACTTCTAAATTAATATAGACAACTGGCAGTAAAATATATTAACTTAAACATCCTTCTGATAGTTTTAAATTTAAAGTCTATTCTCATTTATTGATGTTTAGTGTTATAGCGAGAAAACTTCGAGATAGAAAAACTTTGAGATGACAGACTAATTTCCTATTATATGTTGACAAAGATCTCGAAAGTAAAGTATTATAATATATATTATTATTCAACTTGATTTAAGTTAGTATACCAGCGCAAAAAGCAAATATAGGTGCGACGAATGAAAAATCATAAAATGACTATCCAAATCATGAAATAATAATTAATAGTAGGCACGTAAAACTTTCAGGGATCATTTAGACTGACGTTATAAACTGTCACTAAAAAGCAGAAATCATTCCAAGAAACCACAAAAAATATACGTGTCATTTTATTAGCTGTCCTCAAATGAGGACACTGGGCGCTAACGGGTTAAAACAAACACACAAAACTGAGACATTTCCACATCCCTAGAACATATCTGAGATGTAACAGAACATCTATGCATCATCGCAATGTCACAGTGCGATGTTCTTGCTACGTTCCAGAGATGTTAGTGTGCCGTATGGGATGTTTATATGCAATAATATATTACACAATGATGTGGAATAAAGATAATGAATAGGAACTTTGAAATTAATATCATAATAGAAAGCAGTAAATCTCAACGATTGTTTGGGTTTAAAACATTTAGGTGAATTCTTCATCTGATTAAAAAAATGGGGGTAAGCATGAGTGCAATGTGAAAGTAGAAAATGTTGCTGCACTGATGCTTATCCATTTTAATTCGACGAAAACTTTTGCCAAATAAGGGAAATTTTATGCCCAAAAGGGAAAATTTTCAGCAAAATGAGGGAAATTAAGTTTCCATCTGGCAGCACTAACACAATATGATGTTTCTCTAAATAAATGAATACGAAATCTATTAAATATTTTATTTTTAAAAAACAAGTAAATGATTTTATAAAATGATAAATAAACCTTTTATCATAAAAATGAAATGACAGCAAGATAAATAAATCTTTTTCACTAAAAAACATGCTTAAATACAAATGTATCATTTGGCAATAAATAGATATAATGTACAAAATTTATTTTTGTATATGGTATAATATGTTTTTATTACGTTGAGCTAAAATCAAATAATTTTAATAAAAGTGAAGTACTTTAAAAAGCAGTATAAAGTCTTATTTACAGACAAAGAGTTTGTTAAACTTTTGTAATAGAAAGTTTTAAATGCATATTTAAAATACGAATTAAGATCGCCTTCAATTCATATTTAAAAATAACTATAAAGAACAATAAAATTGCACAAAATACATACAAAGTTTTTAAGATAAAATTTGTAAAGTACATTAAAAATAGATTCCCCAACGCATAATATTCTTATACAAATAATACAAAGCTAATATGAAAGGAATCTGTCAATAATTTTATTCGTGATATATTTGAGCAAAATAATAAAGGGAAACGAGGAAGTTTTTCCTCGATATTTGTTGAGCAATATAACGCCAATAAAATGTGACTGGTCACTTTTCATTTGGTAAATTTAATATTTTTAAAAGATATCTAATAATACAATGATATAAATATAACATTTACTGGAGTAAATATTTTTAAAAATTCTATAAAACAGTTATACTTTTACCGTTTCTGTTAAAGTTAAAAAAAAAAAAAAAGTTTCTTCGCATATTAATAACATTTAAAATTGTTAAACAGAAACATAAATATATTTTTCGCTGTACTCGTGTATGTACGCTGTACTCGTCTGATGATTGTTTACGCTTAATTATTTCGATCCAAAACATTTCTTTCTTTCTTTTTTTCTTTTTCTTTTTCTTTTTTTTTTAAACAAATATTCTTATTATTTACTCTCTATTCTTAAATGCATTTCGTTCCATCAAGAAAGTTCTGAAAAAGTAAAAGAAAATGCCTTTTCAATCGCCTAAAACTGGTGTGATTATTTATGGAGTCATTTTTAGATATGAAAACATTTGGAGGAAATACTACAAAAATAAATATGATTCTAATTGGGTTTATTCTTTTCTCTGAATGTGATACACCACAGTTTCAGTAAGATTGCCCCTAGAATGCGTCATCACTTTGTTTCTCCCGTAAATCGACTTAAGATGCACACTTTTCTATCACAATTCTGTAGAAAAAAACAGAAACACTATTCGATATTTGAGACTCTATGTTATAAAGTTTCTAAATTTCTCGCATTTTCTTAAAAAGAAAAGCAGGGAGAGGGGTGTAGAATTTTTTTTTTAAATTGGACTTAAAATCGAATTAATTATTGCACTTGTTTATACAAGTCTTGTCCAATATACCATAAAAGAATACCATAAAGAATACCATAGTCAATACCATAAACAAAAAATATATATGCATAATCGTATTTTGTTTTTAGAAAAAGTCAAAAGTTAAGGACACCATTTTTTATGTACAAAAAATATATTCTTTAAAGAAGTTTGTTATTTTAGATTTCATCAATCGAATAATTCGATCATTGTGGTCTTGTTTAAAACAAAACAAGTGATACTGACAATTGTATAAGGCTTTAGAAAATATTAACATTCATTTTTTAAAGTATAACATTTAAGTAAATTTTTACAGGATTCTTTGTAAATAAAACAAAATTCTAGAATCAACAACATTTACACAACTTATATAATAAGGTATATATATATCAGTAACAACATGTATATAAATATATACAAAATGCATACAAAACGAAATACGTTATTTACTTTGGTATCAAAGTAAATAATATAAACTTAAATACATAAATATATTAAATTGAGCTTGCAATGGAGTGTTTTTATTTCCAGCTTTTGTCCATTCGCATCGCAATATTTTCTTACAATCTATAGCAATATAAAAATCTTTAAACAAACAACTGTATAAGTCGCCATTGGAGACCCATAGGAAAAAAGGGAGAGAATAAAAATGTAAGAAAAAAAAAGAAAGAAGAAATTGCCACATGTTCATGTTACACATTGCTTCTTATGCAGACTTTGCATTTGTTTTTTCTTATTTGTTATACAAATTAAATATATATGCCAAAAATATAAATTTGACCAGATGTATTTCTCTCATATGATCGAAAGTTCCTTAAAATATTCAACTGTCACCATTGTAGATCCAAGTTGTAGCAAGTCCACAAAACTTTTTAATTGAAAATGTAATTTTGGGAATTATTTTGACTTTGGATTATGAAAAGGTCGGTATACGAAATAATAACAGATCAAAAGCTAACATAGCCGCTGTAATAATGAATTCGGAAATAACAGGTGAAAAAATTTCGGGTGTCCCTCCAGGAGTATCAGGTGTTCTAGGAGAGGTTTCATCTTGTTATTTTACAGGTGTCTGCAGATATATTATTTAGAAGGGAAAATGTCTGAATTTGACAATGTTCTGCTGGATGCAAATTATCATTTTTTAGATTGCTTTTGGAATGTTTATGGTGACAGGTCTTGAGCTTTTAGCAAATTTTCTCTTACACGGTGTTCGTCACTGTAAAACTTTCAGCTTTCGATAGAAATATCGTCGAAAAAATTAAAATGGCTGTAAGCTGCCAATTGGAAATTAAATTATTTGCAGCAGATGTACTTTTCCTCTTGCCTTTAAATATATTCTTGTTCTTTTTTACACTTTTACTTTTGCTGAGTAAAACCACCTTTGATTTCTTATCAGGACCTATGTGAGTTTCTGGCCTTAAGGCATTGCCTGTCAGTATTCTCTCTGTTCTTGGCCACGATCCATTATTAGGTAATGGTTCCATGCCCATGGCTCGACAGATAGCTCCATAATGATCCACCATTTCTAAAGGAGGTGAAACATAACCTTTTCTAAAAGCTGAAAAAGAAGAAAAAATACTTTAGATATATTCTCAACAACAAAAAATGACCAATAAACATCTACAAATTTTACCATGTGCTATTTAAAATATTGTACAAAAAGAATACACATTTTCCATCGATATATCGGGGTGTGAAAACTGAGATTATCGATGAATAATTTATCTGGCTTGGTACTCCTGCATATGTAAAAACCAAGTAAAATAAATAATAAATAACCAAAATTAAATTACCATTATCACTCAACCTTTTTTTTTAAAATTGTATAGAAACTCACTGCCAAATAAATAAAACAGAAAATAACAGAAAGTACAAATATAACTCAACGATAAATGTAAGTATATGGTTAATCGTTAAAATTGCTATAACATCGATAGCAGATACAATAATCGTAAATTTCGCTTGGTCATGGAAAAATGAGAGACTGGTGCGACAAAACTTCTCACAATCTGCAACAAATAAACGATGGGATAGTGTTAAAATCCCATTGTTGCTACCGAACGAGATATATCTGTGTTTTTGATTTTGTACGCTGTGTACCTGAAAGCCTCTTCAAATTTAATCATGTTTTCCTTTTATACTCCACATATAAAGGCAGCAAAAAAAAAAAAAAAAAAAAAAAAAAAAGATAGTCTCATTATATTAATGTTGTTATTTTTTCTTATTATATCATTGAACTGAGTCCCCAAGCTTAAATATTGTCCATTTATAAATCTTATTTTATTTTTTTATTTCATTTTGTACGCGCGCTTTTTACTTCCTAATTCAAAATTATATTAAAAAAAAAAACTTTTTTGATACTGTTCATTTTGAAACTGATTATTATTAATTTCCTTATCCTTTTCTTAAAAAAAAAAAAAAAAAAAAAAAAAAAAAAAAAAAAGAGTTTTGATGAAATTCTGGTAAAAGCAGAATTTAGTTTAGCACGGAGGACTATCCTTTTTTTTTTTTTTTTCAAATTATAACATCACTTTCAAATTATTCACTGTCAAAAATGGTTCCTTAAAAATGAGCTAAATTGTCTCAAAAATAGCTCCGAAACAATATATACTTAAATTTGAGAAATCATGTACTCATTTTTGAGTATACTGACATGCTCAAAAATGGGGTTGACCAATAAGAATCCAAATATCCCCGTGTTTCAGATGTCAATATACTCAAAAATGAGTACATGGGTTTTTATATTTAAGTATATATTGCTTCGGAGCTATTTTGAGACAATTTAGCTCATTTTTAAGAGACCATTTTAAACAGTATTCAGTTATATATTTTCGTTTCGATAAATTTTCGATTTCGATGAACGTCCAACTTTCGTAAAACTGGTATCGTAAAAATCCGTAGATCGAGACTAATAATTCTCAGTCCTTAAAAAAAAAAAAAAAAAAAAAAAAAAAGATTTTGATGAAATTCTGGCAAAAGCAGAATTTAGTTTAATACGGAGGACTATTATTATTTTTTTTTCTTCAAATTTTAACATCGCTTTTAAATTATTCAATTATATTTTCGATTTCGAAAAATGTCCAACTATCGTACAAATCCGTAGATTGAGACTAATAGTCCTCAGTCCTTAAAAAAAAAAAAAAACATCACGACTAATTTCGCCATAAATTATCGAAGAAACATGTGACTGGTGCCGATCGATTTGTAATAACCTTATTAATGCAATGGTTAATTTTTGCTTAGGGATCGTGCTTAAGGAAATTTTGCTTAAGGACGGTTTATATACTTTAAATTAATTTTCGATAGAGTTACAAGCGAAAATGTGTTGAGAGTAAACCCTTACATTAAAAACAAAAATAAAAATAAAAATACATTCAGATAATAACTGGAAAAGAAGTATGACAATATTAAATATAAAATAAACTAAAGTGTAATGTTAATTAAGAAATGATGAGTGCATTTACTTAACTTACTTAAATAACTATTTTAAATCATGTGTATGCAAAATTACAGATGACACAAATGATAACAAATGACAGCCCCCTAAGAGCAATCCAAATTAAAATATCACTGTAACTCGTAAAATAATGATAGGAGTGAGCTGTCAATTTGGAAACCCATATTTTGGATGATGCCCATTCTATTGGTGCAAAAATAAATACAGCTCATAACAAATAATTTTTCAAATACGAATATATTAATCCTTTTCATCATTCAAAATATGTTTTTTAATCAATTACATGCATGGAATATGTTTAGGCTACTTCATTCAAACTTTTTTTTTTTTCTTTTTTAAAGTGAAATTTGGATATAATAATTTTTTAGGATGATATTTATAAATTAATGTTTGTCACGTTCATTTAACATTAACCTTCCCATATTTTGACAGATAACTCTATGAAAAGTTGAGAGAAATGTATGGACTATACTATTTTCCGGGCACATTTGATCCAAATAATCCCCCCCCCCCCAAAAAAAAAAAAAAAAAAAAAAAAAATGTCAAAAGTTTGGGTTACTATTAATAAAAATGAAGTTGATGCCAGTTTTAATATGCTGTTTTCTTTTCATCATAATGTATTACTTTTAGAGGACATCATTATACATAATACACATAGCTAATAATTGCATACAGAGATTTTGTTATTTTGTTTCATTTTATTTTTTGCCACCTACTTTTTGTGTAGGTGATGTATGAAAAGAATTATTTATTAGTTTGATGTATGAAAAGAATTATTTACTATATCTTTAAAATAGTTAATCAAGATTTTTCATTATTTTCTCCTATCATGCATATGTGGGTTAAAACTTTGCATGATATCTAAAACAAGAGATATATCATAACCAAGCGCATGTAAAAAGTAGGGTCAGGTGGGGTAATATGGGTATAAAAACACAGTTTTAGAAAATTAGTAGTAAAATATTTATATAACATTAAAAAAAAAAAAAAAAAAAAAAAAAAAAAAAAAAAAGTAGTAATATTTTGTTGCATATATACATTACAAGGGTTAATGATACATAGCGCTTGAATTTTTGATTCAATGTTTAAAAATAAATAAATAATAATGATTTGAAATAGACTAAGTTTGATATCCACTTTACCCCATGGCATGGGGTAAAGAGAGTAGTCTGTGGGGGTAATGTAAGTAATTAGTAAAAAGTGAGCATAACTACAGGAAAATCTTTTAGAAAGTGTTAAAAAAACTTTCGAACAAATTTGAAAAGTGTTTATAATACTTTTAGTTCCCCATCATACTATAGGTATGGGGAACTTACGTAATCGTGAAAATTTTCGACCTCGGTTTTTTGACTTTTCTACACGTTTTCAGGTGTGAGGAATCCAAAAATGACAAAATTTCTATGGTGTCTGTCTGTAGAGTGTCTGTTAGTGTGTCAGTGTGTCAGTCCGTTAGTGTGTCAGTGTGTTAGTCCGTTAGTTTGTTAGTCTGTTAACACGATATCTCACGAACAAATGATCGCAGAGAGGTCAGATCAGTTTTAAAATATTACTTTCGATACTGGCAAGAACCCTATTCATTTGCAACATTCGAATTTAAAAACTTCGTAAGTTAATAGAAATTTACGATTTTCTTAACATGGGAGAATAGGACAAAAATTCACTTAAACGTGCATTTAATGGAAACTTTTTACTGTAAAAATGTCAGACCAGTTTTAAAATATCAGTTTTGATGCCGGAATGAACATCAGTAACTATAAATATGCTACTTTGGAAATTTCGCAAGTTATTGGAAATTTACGAATTTCTTAACATGGCAGTATAGGGCAAAATTTCACATAAACGTCCATTTTGAGAGATATTTTCGTCGTAAAGATGTCAGACTACTTTTGAAATATTATTTAGGACACTGGCATGAATATTAATGACTATGAATTTTCCAATATAAATATTTCGTAAGTTATTGGAAATTTACGAATTTCTTAACATGGCTGAATAGAGCAAAATTTCACATAAACGTCAATCTTGAGGGATATTTTCATCGTAAAGATGTCAAACCACTTTCGAAATATTATTTAGGATACTGGCATGAATATCATAGACCATGATTTTTCCAATTTAAAAAATTCGTAAGTTATTTGGAATTTACGATTTACTTAACATGTCAGAATAAGGCAAAATTGAGCATAAACTTCCATTTTGAGGATCCTAAATACATTAGACAACTTCAAAATTACGTTTATGATATTTGTTTGAACATGATTGAATACAAATATTCTAATAGGAAAATTTCGTAAATTATTCGTAATTTACGATTTTATCAACATAACGAAATTGTAAATTTTTCATATAAATATGAATTTTGAGGATTATTGCATTGGAAATAGTAGATTTATAATAAAAAAAAAATTAATAGATTAGAATAAGATAAATATATCGAAGTGAACGGTGGATAGCCTATTAGGCGGGGATTTCATTCTGTCACTGTATCAAGCTTTGGTCAAATTCATTTCTTTTAACATGATTATAATATATCTCGCACTAGAAATTTCTGAGAACATAAATAGGATGGGGAACTGAGCAGAGTCCACCTATGCCAACTAGTTTTTTAAACAAAGTTGAAAAGTGTTTACGACTTCGGTTTGTCTGTCTATCCATCTATCTGCGACCTAACTCTCGTAAATATTTATGGAATTCTTTGAAATCGATATCTGCTATTCAAGTTCAATATGGGATGTTCTCTATTGAAAATGGAGGAAATACCACCGCTGGTTTATATACAGGGATACTGAAAGAATTCCAAAGCGTTTATTTCTAAGGGAGGTATTTCTATCAGTCACTTTTTAATATCTTTATTTTGCACAAATCACAATGAAATTGACATTAATTATACACAAAATATTTTTTATAGAATACAGTATGATTAGCATTAAGATTTACAGAGCCACACAAAAGCACTCAGATATTTTAAGGACTGCAACCGGAAATTGCTGGAATTGCATTTTCGATTTTATTATGCATTTTTAACTCTTTCTAACAATGTTTAGAGTGATTATGAGTTGGTTTAGCCCATCTGTCTGTGTTTCTGTCCGCTTGATTCTGCGTCTGTCTGTTCGCAATTTAATTTCCGTAAATATTCATGGAAATCCTTGAAACTGATAAATATTATTTATATTTACTAAGCAATGGCCCCCTATTGAAAATGGAGTAAATACTATTTCTGGTTTGCGCACAGAGACACCCGAAACAATTTCAAAGCATTGCGTTCTATGAGATATATTTTTTAAACCGCATTTTAGTACAGATTTCATTTTGCACAGATTTTAATGAGTGAGTGGTGAGGTTTTACGTCGCACTAGTGCTGCGCAGATGGGCAATTGGCGATTGTCTGGGACACACCTCTAGAGATGGTCCGGTGACATGACATCACAATTTTGATCTTCCACGGAAGGAGTGGCTCTCCCGCTTCGGTGACCCCCAGAGGTATATTTTTTGATGGGAACATTGAGGACATTGCGGCCACGACAGATTTTACGTGCACGAGCCACCAATAGGGAGCGTGGTTACTCGACGACAGCCAAACGGCATCGGCTTATCGGGACGACAAAAACGTCCTCAAATCGGTGGGTGTGAAAGCACGTAGTATATAGCATTGTATTTCGCCTGCACGGATGTCGGATTGCGACAATCGGATACGATTTATCGGTGTCGTGTCGGCAAGTGTGAAAGCGCTCTTAGTGTACACGACGGTCTTTGAACGGCTCGAGTACTAAACCCGCAATCTTTCAACTACGAGACCGGCGCTCTACCGACTAGGCTACCGCGGCCTCACAGATTTTAATGAAATTAACATTTATTATTCATATGCGCAAGAAAAAATATTTTCTATAGATACAGTATTATTAGAATTAAGATTTATAGGGCCACGCAGAAAGTTTCATATAAATTAAGAGCTATAACCGGAAATTTCTGAAAATAAATTTTAAATTTTATTAAACGTTTTTAACACTATCCAACAATGTTTTAGTGGTTACGAATTCAGTTAGTATACATGTATGTATTCCTGTCTGTCTGACTCTCCGACTATCTCTCTTTCCTTGGTCTTCCGTAAATATTCATGGAATTCTTTAAAATTGATATATATTATTTAAGTTTACTATAGGATGTTCCCTATTAATTCCGTAATGAATTTAGATAAATTATGCAAGAGAGATTTTTAAAATATTGCATTAATATGCACTAAAACATGGTGTACAAAATTGAAAAAAAAAAAAGAACTAAGCAAACACAATAAATTATAGAAACACGCAGCAATTGTTTTGGCGTAAATTTTCATGCACGACTCTTCATAAGGTAAAACATTTCTGGTTGCCACAAGTGTAATGTGAAAGCAAAACGTACTGCGGCAGCAGGAAAGCAGTACTAGAACATAACCAGAAAGTCCATTGATATATTAACAATATTTAAAATAAATAAATATCAGTTTCTAAAATGACTCAGTCGTTTTGTGATTGTCAAAATATATTCTCAATATTGTTAAAAATCGAAATTAAAATAGAGATAGCAGATTATATTAAAAATATTTTGGTGACATACTTATTGTCAATATATGCGATTTTGTTGATGTCTTGGCGATAATCATCACTTTCCTCCTGCCATGCTGGCTCGGAACCTTGTTATGACTATCTTCAATTTAATGCATTTGTAACTCTTAATTTAATTAAAACGTAATGTATTCTAATAAAATGACGTCCACTATGACAGTTTTCCTGAGATATTTCCTGAGAATAGATAATTAGCCATATAGCCTAATGCTACACCCACTTTACCCCACATGATAAAATATCCCATAGAATACGAAACACAACAAATTTAGCCTAACTTTAGTTAATATCTGTTCTTAAATATTTTATGCTTCTTATTTTTCAAAAAATATTTTCCAGTTGTGCTAGAAAAAAGAGGAAATGAAAAATTTCACACATGTCATATATTGTACGCAGAACAACAATTTTAATTAAAAACCATAATTTTTACATTGCCAATTTTTCTTTTGTAACAAACATAATTTGTATCCATCTCATAAATACAAAACAAAAAGAAAAAAAAAATTGTAATATTTTAAATATGTAGCAATTTTTATTTTAAGTATACTCACTTTACCACACCTGACCCTATACAGTTCGGAAAAAAACTGTATCTTTTGGTTATAAAACTAGCACAGAAAGATATGAAAAACACTATTTGGCTACGATAAGAATAATACCATTTTAAAAACAAATGCTGGGGGGAAAAAAAAAAGCACCTTTTAAGGTATTTTTCATTTAGTATTGGAAAATTAACGAATTTCAAAATTTCTTGTATAAAATTTCTAATTAGAAAATTAATTTTTAAACTAGCTTAAACATGAATTTTCAGAATAATTTCATATCAAAATTTGCAGTTAGTCTAAACAATAAAATACGTACTTTAAGGTGCAGTGATTGCATTAAGAAAATTATCGTCTATAATCCTAATGCTGCAGTAGTAGGAGTCTCTTTAGTTTCTAGATGATGTTTTATTTGTTTTGATCACAATGTATATACACATAGCTTTATAATTAAAAATTATAAACAACAGAAATTGAACTGATGGATAAGGTCATTCTCAAAAAATGTCACCATTGCAATTTTTTACAGGTTTAATATATATATATATATTATTTATGTCTACAAAACTACTTTGTTCATTTAAATTTATTAAAATCTGTGTACAAGTAACTCAATTTATCTACTTTGCTTATTGAAAAAGTTGAAAATATTCACTCTGTTACTGTCGGTAACAATTAAAAAAAAAAAAAAAAAAAAAAAAATAACTAAACACGTTGAAAATTGGAATTATAACATTTTTGGAGAATGACCTGTATATATTAAGCCCTCCCGACAAATTTTCTCCATTTGAAGAAAAACAAGAACGAAAAATCATGCAGTACGCATTGATTATTAACACTTTCCAACTGCAGGTATTTGTTGTATCATCTAACTTTCAATTTTCTTTGCCTACGTTATCACACAACGGACAGACAGAAGCACTGAAAAGTATACAGATAGACTAATTACTTAAAATCACTCTTAGACACTGTTGGAAAGTGTTAAAAAGGCTTAACGCAAAAGAAAATACAGCCGTTATATTATAATTGCAGCCCTTAATGCATTTGAATATTTTAGTGTAGCCCTGTAAATCTGAAGGTTAATCATATTATGTTCTATACAAAATATTATGTTACAGTATTAACAATACATAAAAATTTATTTATGATTTTTTACAGCAGAAAGTTATGTGATTTTTAAAAATGTACCTCTTAAAACGCAATGTATTGGCATTTTTTTTTTTTTTTTTTTGGTTATCCCTCTACATAAATTAGTTGTACAGGACATATTAATGCCATTTTAAATAGGAAAAATTCCATAGTAAACTTGACTATTTTTTTTTTTTTTTTTAATTCTGAAAATATTTACGGACGCTGGGGCGGGAGAAAAGACAAATACACAAACTGAAATCATTTTCACACTTAAAAATTCTTTGAAAGTGCTAAAAACGCTTAATCTAAACGAAAGTGCAATTCCAGCAAATTTTTACTAATATCTCTTAAAGAAATTAAATATTTTTGTGTGACCCTGTAAATCAAATGCTCATCATACAATATTCTATAGCAAGCATTCTTTTGTGCATATGAATAACATATTTCAATTTCATTAAGCTTTGTGAAAATAAAGTTGTTAAAATTTGACTTATAGAAATACTTCTCATAGAACGCAATGCTTTGGAATACTTTTGAGTGTCCTTGTACACAAACCAGTGCTGGTATTTATGCCATTTTACATAAGAAACATTCGATAGTGAACTGAAATAACATATTTCAATTTTATTAAGATTTGTCTACAGTAAAGGTATTAAAACATAGTTTATAGAAATACCTTTCTCAGAACACAATGCTCTGGAAAACTTTCAGGTGTCCGTGTACACAAACCGGCAGAGGTATTCACGTCATTTTCAATAGGGAATATCCGGTTGTGAACTTGAATAACATATATCAGTTTCAAAAAATTCCATAAGTATTTAAAGGAGTTAGACCGTGGACAGACAGACAGATGGACGGGCAGACGAACAGACAAACGCATACACAAATTAAAATGATATTCACACTTAAAAATTGTTAGAAAGTGTGTTAAAAGTACTTAATTTAAACGAAAGTGCAATTCCAACAAATCTTTATTAATATTTCTTAAAGTAACTGAATATTTTTGTGTGGACCTGTAAATTTAATGCTAATCATACTATTTTCTATAGAAAGCATTCTTTTGTGCATATAAATAACATATTTCAATTTCATTAAGCTTTGTGGAAAGTAAAGTTATTAAAATTTGGTTTATAGAAATACCTCTCATAGAATGCAATGCTTTCGAATACTTTCGGGTGTCCCTGTACACAAACCAGTGCTGGTATTTACTCCATTTTACATAAGAAACATCCAATAGTGAACTTGAATAACATATTTCATTTCATTAAGATATGTCTACAGTAAAGGTAATAAAAGATGCTTTACAGATATACCTCCTATAGAGCGCAATGCTTTGGAATACTTTCGGGTGTCCCTGTACATAAACCAGTAGAGGTACGCACTCCATTTTCAATAGGGAACATCCGATTGTGAACTTGAATGACATATATCACTTTCAGGAAATTCAGTTTCCACAAATATTTACGGGAGTTAGAGCGCGGACAGACAGACGGACAGACAGACAAACCGAAGTCATTAAATCTTTTCAACCTTGTTGGAAAGTGTTAAAAACTGACACCGGAAATCTATGTTCAACAATATTTATATATCATTTTGGACGATTTTTGGTCAAGTATCATATAAATATTTAAAAACTAATTTCCAGTGTCATTTGTTTAACTCAAACGTACAGAATTTTCTGGTTGACATACAGTAACACTATCAGAGTGATTATTGTCGAAACGTCAGTGGAGGCCTAGGCCTCCCTGTTGAGACTAAAAATAAAAATTTTGGATTCCGTCTGTGCGTCTGTCATTCTGTCTGTCCGTCGCGCAATAGCGGCCACAAAAATCACGCTATTGACTTGAAATTTGGTACACATACTCATGAGCCCGACGGAATCAGCTGTATAGTTTAGGTGTGTTTTCCATTTGTAGTTCATGTACAGGGGCACGCCAAAGTTTTTTTTTTATCATTACGGCTTATGGGAGGAATTTGTATGGACCGCGATAGCAACCGCAAAAATCCCGCTATTGACTTGCAATTTGGTACACATATTTATGAGCCACACAGAATTTTAGCTGTATAGTTTCGGGTGTGTATTTCATTTGTAGTTCGTGTACAGGGACACACCAAAATTTTTCTTATCATTACGGTCTATGAGCAGAATTTGTATGTACTGCAATAGTGACCGCAAAAGTCCTCCGATTGATTTGCAAATTGGCACACACGTTCAGGCTCTGTATAGAAATAGCTGTATAATTTTTTATGTCTATAACTTTTTATGGATTGTATACAGGGACACGTCAAAATTCTAATCATCACGGCAAATGGGGTGAATTTCGCTTAAATGTATTTTGACATCATTACTTTGCAATCAACAAAATGAAATAAGCGTACATCACTGAAATGCTGAAACTAATGTTTTCTGCAGAAAATCTGTGCTCTTAGGCTTCTAATTAATGTACAAGACCGTACAAAAGTGTTCTGAAAATGCAACGTAATAAGCCAAATTATGTCAAATTTCGAACAATTATTCATGAAAAACATAGAACAAGCTGAATAGTTTTTACTGGTGTGTACAATGTTTTTGGTTCATTTACGGAGACACACAAAAGAATTTCGTGACATTGAGCCTATGAACAAATTTTTATTTCAACACACTTTAATGGGTTTATGCTGCTTACAACATAATGGAATTAACATACATTATAAAGATGTTTAATAGCTTGTTTACTCTAGAAAAAGGATATGTATAGACTAAATAATTTATTTACGGAACCCCACAAAAGAATTCAGATGACGTTCTGTAATTATCCAAATGATGTCAAATTGGGTTGAAATATTCATGAGTTATAATTAATTAAATAGGTGTATTCTTTTTAGTGTATATAATTACTGTGGCTCCTTTTCTGGGATACATAAAAGAATTTCGTACTATTACGGTCTATAGTCGGTATTGCAAGTGTATTTTAACATGGTTACACCTCGTTAAATATAATGAAATTTTATTAGAATTTTAAAAGAATGTTTTTCAGTGGAGAAGTGTAGGCATAGAATTGGTAATTCGTTTACAGGGTTACACAAAATAATTCCGATATGTTATGTAATCATTTTCCATGAAATTTGGTACAAGTATTTATGAATTACAGGGAATTAGCACAAGACAATCAGTTATAAGGAATACACACACACACACACACACACACACACACACACACACACACATATATATATACACACAGATAGTTATAGAAAGAGAGATATAGCGGGTGTTGATGGGGGCAGCAGCCCCCTCAAAAACGTTTCTGTTTATGTAGCAAATCAATCGAATCTATCTATATACATATATTATGTAATAAGGGATAAATAAAAATAATCTGTTGAATAATGCGTGATACAAATAGGACGTTGAGGCTCCCGATCTGCAGATCCAATAGTCTATCTCTTTAACGTTCACTACATATTTTCTTTTTTGGAAATCGCTAAACTTATTTTAAAAAATAGCTGTTAGAGACATAAGTATGAAGGGAGAAAAAAAGCATTTTTAATTTTTGAAAATTTTTTGGTTTGAAGGATCTATACGTTAACGTGATTAAATTCTAATAGTAATAAATTTAATTAATAAACTTTTTAAAGTGAACATTATATATTGCAAAAACTTTCAACAGGAAAACTTTCCAGATCAAAATAATAGAATGTCCTTTCATCAAGGGAAAAAATAAGGTGTCAGTACAGTACATCATCAAAGTAGCAAGGTACACTCGCTCGCGCCTACTGAGGAATTTAAAGTGAATTCTGAGTATGGTTTCCTCTGAAACACTTTTTGTAAAATTTCGGAGTAGGCCTGCTATTTACCGAACAAAGAAGAAATAAAAATTTAAAAATCTATTAATACAAAGAAAAAATAATAAAAAATTGTTGAGGTGAGAAACCAATGAAAGTTGAAGGGTTAAGAAAGAAAGAATTTTATAAAAAAAATTCAAAAGAAAAGTAAGAATTTGATTAAACGAATATGACAACTACTATTTTTCGAAATTATACTTACAAGGACCACGAGCATAAAATATCGTTCTCATATCTTTCACTTTGTAGGGATCGTAACCATGGTAGCCTTTAAATATTCTTTCTGCAAACGGTTTCATTCTTTTGGGATCAGAAAGCTGATTAAAAAAAAAAAAAAAAAAAAAAAAAAAAAAACATTATTTTATTAAATTGATACATTTAAAATAGTAGCAATTAAATTTACGAAACTTTATTACATGGCTAATATTTTATTAAAAACGACAGGATGTTAAAGAAATTAACATTATTTGGCAAGGGACAAGATGAATTCTATTTAATAACACGTATTTTGTGAAAATAATCAGCCGTAAATGGTTGTTTTCCTTTAACATTGCTGTTGATATTTCATATTTATGGATATTAGTATCGCCTAGTGGTCGAAACTCGACCACTTTTTTGCTTCTCGTAAACGTAAGTAAACTGCAGCACAGCAGGGCCACTTGTCGGCTGATATGCACCAAAATTAAAACAGCATAGTTTCACACAATGTCCATATCATATATCATGTTTGGTGCGTTTATACCCTACAGAAGCTGAGATATAGTCTTGACTTAAATTGGGTGAATCACAACATAGCAGCACCACCTATTGGGTGATATATTCCAACACCTAATGAGTACCAATTCAAAACAAGGTCCATCCAAATATCGAGTTCAGTTAAATTAACCTCATTAGTTCATGAGGTACAGTGTTCGAAAAGCTTTGTTAACTCTAAAAGCAGACTTTTTCTAAAAATGGTCGAATTGTGTTCAAGAAATCTCAAAATGTGTAATTTCATCGAAAACTAGAAAAATTTCCTATGTAAAAAAAGTACACTTCATACGTTTTTGTTAAATAAATCCTTATCGAATCATGTTCTTACACTGACTAAGAACAGGATTCAACAAGGATTTATTTAACAAAACCGTATGAAGTGTACTTTTTTTACATAGGAATTTTTGCTAGTGTTCGGACACTTTTGTTACCGACTGTACAACTCATTCACTCATAATCATTTTTACCCCTCTAATGGCCGTTGCCTCTTAGAATGAAAAATCTGTAGTCGAGAGTTTAAGAATGCTACATCCAACGAGATAAATAAAGGTTACTTCTATACAAATTTCTGTGTCCATGGTTTTGTTTGAATTTTAAGTAACTGCTAGACTTAACAACTTTCTTATCTAGGAATTTTTTAATACAAAAGAATGAATGTGTGTATGAAATGAAAAAGTGCATAAAAAATAAAAGTATTTTTAATTAAATTTTAATTTTCTTGACATCGTAAGAAATTATTTTTTGTATTCTGTAAATCTGGCTAATCATACTTTTTGAACGATACTACTTTCAACCCTCTACTCCCATAATTAATATGTTTAAAAGTGTACCACAAATTTCATGTTTACCTATTAATCTATAAATAGTTTCTTGTTTTGTTTATTTCTCACGTTGACGTAAGGTTTGTTGCCGGTATTGCATTTCGAAGAATGAATATTCATTTTATTATATTCGAAATTAAATTCAAGAAAAAGATAAAAATTTTTTATACTAAAAAAAAAAAAAAAAGAAAAAAGAAAAAAAGAAATTTATCAATAAATAAATAAGAACAGTTTTAAATTGACATTACATTTGATTAAATCTCACTTTAATTTTTTTCTTCGTCCATCTAGTAGCCAAATAGTTAGCGCTCCGCTCCAGGTTTTGGGTTCAAATGTTGGTTCAGGTTTGGATGCTCGTAGTAATTCAACTCCACTTTAAGAGCAGACAATACTTAACCTCACCGACAGAAGCCCATGCTATTGTATGGGAAAATTTGTTTCCACAATTATTCATTGCATAATATGCCTTTTTAACACGCTTTTATTAGCTTCACCTGTATGTATGTTTGTATGTATGTTTGTAACCGCTCTGGAAGCAAACAAAAAATCTATATTGTAAAAAAAGACTTACCCTACGTGAACGCTGTGACTGTGAGGTAAAACTCCGGGCTGCGAACCTAAAGGTCGAACGTTCGAGCCCGGTAGGGGAGATTTTTTAAAAATGGTTTTTGTCTAATTCTAAATTATTAGTTCACATTTCAATAAAAGCGTGTTCTTTAATTTTTTAAAAGTATAATTTTATTTATTAATTTCCGTTTTGAAACTCAGAAAATTCACAACCGTTAAAATAGTACTTGTTTCACAAAGATTTTATTTCTCAAATTTTATTTCTTAGCGAAAAGTTTTCGCTTTATTTTAACTCAAAAATAAAATAATAAAAATTAAAAAATTCAGTTGGGATTTTTCTAAATATGAAAACAGAATTAAAAAAAATATATATATAGGTTATGCGTGATTATAGAAACAAATTTCCCCATAAAATAACATGGCCTTTTGTTGTCAGTGACGTTAGGTATTGACCGCTCTTAAGCCAG
The DNA here is from genome assembly GCA_963930645.1 of Salticus scenicus. Taxonomy (NCBI): domain Eukaryota; kingdom Metazoa; phylum Arthropoda; class Arachnida; order Araneae; family Salticidae; genus Salticus; species Salticus scenicus. Next base: position 16,067,616 of record OZ005654.1, on the reverse strand, counting down.
TCTAAAAAGCTTTAATGTAAAAAAAAAAAAAAAAAAAAAAAGACTGTAAAATGAAGTTTTAAATCCAGATTTTTTTTTTTTTTTTTTTTACTATCCACGGACATTAATTTAATTATCTTTTGTTAACTTTGTGAGTGATTTTTTTCTCGAACATTTAAAATAATGAGAAATTTGATTAACCATAAATATTAATTCGAGAAATTTCATCAACATTAAAAAAACAAAACAAAGATTTTCTATCTAGTTGCTTAAAAATATATCCTTTAGCAAACAATCTAAAATAACAAAGTAAGATATGCAAGATGCTATATAAACTATAAGGTGCATTGCTATTTTAGCTACAGCATTAGTTAATTAGTATTTCGCATTTTTATTGAAACTTATATGAAACAGAACTCTCACCGCTTTTATAACATATCCTTCGTCAGCTATCAGCAGTATGGGTTGAACAAGTCTGTGTTTCTTAAAGTGGTAATGCTCAGGAATTTCCTTCTTTTTGTACACTGTTAGGCCTTCAATATTTGCACTTTTTAGATCATTATATAACTGAAAAGAAAATTTAAATAAGAAGTATTCTAAGAATATGTGATAACTTTAGTTTATTGATGTACATCTGACTTTGTTAATTTAAAATGTATACTGTAAATATTAACATTTGCAAATAATATCATATGAATGCAGATATTTTCCTTTTATGAATAAAACTTAAGCCAGATACCCTTTACTCTTAGAATGAAGTTTATGGCGGTATATAAAACTATCACTATTATGTCAAACATTTATTATTTATAATCAATAAGTGCATGAAGGCTATTTAGATATTACAAAGAGCGGATAGTTTCAAGAAAACTGCTGGTCGACAGATTTAATTTAACATTCATTAATTTACACTACTGTGACATTATAGGTAACCTTACATGTTTCATTTATAACACTTAAAATAATTAAGAGACAGATTTAATAATTTCGTTGAGCTCTAAATTGCACTTTGTAATAAAATAAAAACTGATTTAGCATGAAAAAAAAAAAAAAAAAACTAAACTGGTACTAATATATCTTTTTCGATACCATTCCAATATAATTCGATAGTATATTCAAGTTATTTCTAGTATTGTGTATACAGTCCGTAACAAAAGTGTCCGAACACTAGCGAAAATTCCCATATAAAAAAAGTACGCTTAATACAGTTTTGCTAAATAAATCCTTGTCGAATCCTGTTCTTAGACTGGCTAAGAACTTTAAGTGTACTTTTTTTATATAGGAATTTTTGCTAGTATTCGGACACTTTTGTTACCGACTGTATTACATGTAAATATAATCTATTTAATCGTAGTAGAATATAAAAAAAACGACTGTAATATTCTTTTGAAGAGTATTGTATATCTGACTCTCTGCCATAGAGATCGAAATATAACAATTCCGGAAATGCTGATAAGTACGACATAACAAGAAATGTTGAACGATACTAATTAAAATGGAATCAGCTCGATAAGGTATAATAAGCGTTTCATTTATTTAATTTTATGAGATTCCATGCCACAGAAACTGAGAAATAGCTATCAGGCATATTAAGAAAATTATGCATAACACAGTACCTCATTTCTTCATTAAATGAGAAGGATTTTTAAAAACACGTGCACCCTGTAATTATTAGAAGGCACTAAAGGCATTTAATAAACACTTTAAAAGACGTCATATTCCTTTATTAAAAGCAAATTTACAATTTACATGTAAAACAAAGCTTTTCACGATGAATATATGACATCTTCAGGTTAAATGATTGTAGCAAAGTTCATACATAATAGTCAACTATATATATTAGGATGCTTGGTGATGGTTACAGGGACAAAAGCTTCACCACTACCAAGCACCTTAATATATATATATATATATATATATATTGTCCACTATTATGTATAAACTTTGCTAAAATCCTTTTTTAACCTGAAGAAAAGCTTTGTTTTATACGTAAACTGTAAATTTGCTTTTAATAAATGAATATGACGTCTTTTAAAGAGTTTATCAAGTACCTTTAGTGCTTTTTAATAATTATACAAAACAGAGCTATCTAGCTGAACTAGAATTGAAATAACATAAGCATAATTTTATTTTATAAATTCATTATGCATCAAGTGTTTTGTGTTTTGATATGTTGTAGATACTGCAATATAGCTTTCATAAAAATTGTCAAAAAAAGCAGCAGAACATTTTTATATGTTGAAATATACCAGATGTAAAAAAAAAAAAAAAAAAAAAAAAAAACAGAAATGGAAAAAGTTAAATATTTTGAGAAAACTTCGGATCGAAAAGTAAAGAAAATGAAAAAGTATTCAATATTTTACAATAAGTCATCCGATGATTCCAAAATTGAAAACCCTTTGTTACTCCTCAGATGCGGATAGGCGGCGGCCACACTTAAAAATTTCAAATGGGAATCTACATTTTTTTATTGAAAATTTGGATTCTTAATTTAAAAAAAAAGCTAAAATGAATAAAAGTGAAACAAAACAAACAAACAAAGAATATTTGATAAGAGTTGGAAAAATGCTTATCCGGTTGAAAAAAAAATGTGTTTAATATTTCAAAATGCTATTAAAATGATGGTAATAAAGTTGAATTTACCCTTCACCTTTTTGTGGTGAGAGAAGGGGACCACTTTATATCAAAAATAAAAACTTTAATAACAGTTTTCATTAAATAAATACTTTTTATTACAAATTAAGATGCTGTGTATATGCAACTTAATTTTTAAAGTGAGTGCTCGAACTCCATACCTCATTTGATCAGATTGTGCAATTTTTCCAACGGAGAATTAGATGAGAGACGGTATGGGGTGGCCAATTCGTTTTTTGATGCTTTCTTTGGGGTTAGTTCAAGAATTGTTTCTATCGAACGAAAGCAAACACAAAATATTATTTTCGTCGAATAATTTTTGACAAAATTCATTCCTTTCAGCCCAACATCGTCACAAATTATATCACTGCATTTTTTCATCGAATATCGTCAGACTTAATGAGGTGTGTAATTTGAGCATTTGTTGTAAAAATTAAGCTTCATACACGTAAAATCTCAATCTGCAATAAAAGGCGAGAATTTTTATTTAAGAGTTTTTTCAGGTCCTTGCCCCACCTCTAGAAAGACGGAGGGGAAGGTCAGTTTACACATTTTGAATAGCTTTTTTAAAAAACATTAAACACTTTTTTAAAAAAATATTTTTCGAATCGAAGAGCACGTTTTTAAACACTTCTTTCAAACGTTCGTACTGCAGTTTCATTTTTATTGATTATATATTCAAACAGCCACGCTAGAAAAAGAGACGCAAGATACCTTTCCTTGTTTATGCACAACGAAAAATGCTTCCATTTACACTTGGAGGATTTTACTGTACTTTTTCATTTTTAACCGAATTCAGATCTTAGTTTATATATATTTCATTTTGATTCATAATATATATACACGTAAACTAAAGCGTAAAAAACTGCAAATCAAATTTATTTTTAAAGTTTAAATAAATAGGAGTAAATATGAGGTTTTTTAAAACAAATGTCTATTTAAAATACAGAAATAACATAAAAAAAAAAAAAAAAATACCTTTAAAAACAAATAATTTTTTTTTCTGAAACTTTTAAGATTGAAGAGACAATTTTCATTCGAATTTACCTTCATTTTATTATATTGATTTTTTTTTTTTGCATCGAGTTTTTCAATATAAGATTAAACAATTATGACTTTTTTTTTCTTATTTTCAGTAAAATACTAAATGAAATAGAATTAATTAGAATAAAATTTACCCCCAATTCACTTGAATTATTAAAAAAAATATTCTTTTTAACTTCGTGCGTAAGATAATCATTAGACATCACGAATTTTGAAAATAAAACCAATATTAAATTTGAAGATCAATTCAAAACTTCATGTAAACTAAAGTATGACTTTGAAGATGAATAGGAGAACAAACTTTGTCAGTTTTTCCAGGAGTGGGCAGTATCATAGAGACGGCACCTCTGTCAAGCATGAGTCTGACATCTTTGATATCAATGGATTTTTCGATACTGATCACACTTGATTCGGTTGGTTCGATAGCTTTCATGCCGTGGTCTGAAACCACCACCAAGTTGACCTGCAAAAATTAAAATTCAGATAAAATGCTTCTTAAAAAATGATGTATAATTACACCCGTCTTCTTGTGTCTATTTGTAATGCATTATAGGTGTTGATTTGTACTTGAATGTTGCATTATTACCATGTTTACTCTTAAGGGCCTTCTTCACTCACCGCCGCCGGAAGCCGAAGCTAATGTAATTCTATGGGAAATTTTTCTTTACAAATAACTTATTAACTAAATTTTAATCACATTAAAAACTGAGACAGATAATATACACTAAAAATATACATTTTAAAATATTAAAAACACAAAAACATAAATTTAAACGTTTCGAGCCTTTCACAGGCTCCTCATCAGTAAAAAACAGCAAGTGTAAATGATGAGATGAACAAGACTTTCATTATGTGAGTACTACGTATTCAACAGGAACTGCGCATGCCTCATTAAGTGGTGAAAAATGTTGATTTGTGTACCAGCCCTCCAGGAAAATTCTTGAGGGATAATTTAAACAATTAGATATGATTATTTTAGTACTGTTAAAATTATTCTCACGTTATTTTAGTACTTATTAACTAATACATATTTTTAAATTCTGTTTTCACATTCTGAAAATTTCCAGCTGTTAAATGGACGGACCTTTTTTAAAAAATTATTATTTTTATTTTTTTATATTTTATTTTGAAGCTGCAAAATACGAATTTTCAATATGTGAAATTTTTTCATTTTGCAATTTCAAAATAAAATTAAAAAAAAAAAAAAAAAAAAAAAAAAAAAATACATTTTTAAAAAAGGTCCGTCCATTTAACAGTTGGAAACTTTCTGAATGTGAAAACAGAATTTTAAAATATGTATTAGTTAATAAGTTATTTGTAAAGAAAATTTCCCCATAGAATAACATTGACTCGGGCTTCTGGCGACGGTAAGTGAAGAGGACCGTTAATGTCATGAACAATATATTACTAAAGTATGACTCTAACTCACTAGTGGTCACGTTTGGTAATTTAGTAAACTTAGCTATTTAAATGATTAATACTTAGCTATTTTAACGAAATTCGTTGAGATGAATCTTGTGTAAATAACTAATTGTTTATGTCTGCTAGTTTTAATATTTATAAAATTAATAATATCGTAGAAACACCAAGTTTAACCTTTTAAAATTACAAATGCTTAAAAAAATTCTTATTAGCTAAATTTTCAATTATGATGTTGATATTTGGTTAAATAAGCTTTATCGTGATATCACTATTCTAGGAGTGTATGTACGTCAGTGTATTTAATCGTGTCATTTTGCACATACATATATTAAAATTGCTGATTCAAACTAAAAACTGTAGAAAATATGTGTTCTTAGGCTTCATAACACAGGTCGACATGTAAAATTTTGATTTTATAATTTTGGCTGGTCTGTATGTTTTTTGGTGTGCTGAAACCGAAAATGAAGCCAGTTTCTCTCTATCACGTACAGATTTTTAGCAATACAGGGTGACTACCCATACAATTTCATCCATTACTCTTCCACCAGTATAATTATATGGCAAGTTTTATAGCATGTTTCCATGATTAATTAATCATGTATACTAGAGATGAGACGGGCTCAGCCCGAGCCCGTAAGCCCGAGCCCGAGCCCGGGCCCGAGCCCGATCGGGCTCAAATCTTACGCAAGTCTTCGGGCTTCGGGCGGGCTCGGATTCAAGCTAAAAGTTCCGTTTATTTTATTCTTCACTAACTGGAAAATGTAAAAAAAAAAAAAAAAAAAAATATTCATTTTGAGTGCACCTTTAGTAATGTCATAATAGTCATGATAGGTTATAAATCACAAAATAATTTTGCAAACCTTAGTAGCTTTGACTTTCCTTTTCTAAAAAGAACTCTTTTTTCAACGGGATGCATATTATGTCATAGTGTTATACAGTAATCCTTCCTCCTTCGTTATATCGGGCCTCATTATTTCACTCATTCGGATATTTTTTTTCCCCCGACAGGCGCGTTATAAACAATGGGCTGCACTATAAATATCTACTATATAAATATATACATATGTATACAGAGACACAGACATTATAAATTGTTATAATAACATTTATAGTTATTTAAATTGAGGACTGATAATAAGAAAATTAATTTGAAAATGAAAACGGTATTTAATTTTACTATTGCGTATGCGTTGCATAGCGTACCACTTTCAATATCGGGCTCGGGCGGGCTCGGGCCCTGATCACACAAAATTTTTCGGGCTCGGGCGGGCTCAGTTCAAAAATGTTTCGGGCCCGGGCGGGCTCGGATTGCCAAAATAGAGCCCGAACTCACCTCTAATGTATACCTATTGTTGTAATAGCGCAGCACTGGTGCGACGTAAAACCATACCAACCAACCTATTGTTAGGATGGTATGGATAAGAAATTGTGTCGGTAAACATCCTGTATTGACAAAAATCTATACGTGATAGAGAAAAATGGGCTGCATTTTCGGTTTCAGCACATCGAAAAACATAAAGTTCAGCTAAAATCATCAAATCAAATTTTGCCAACTTCAATTTTGTAGGCCTGTGTAATTAATGTACAGGATCTTCCAAAAGTGTTCCGACAATGTCACGTAATCATCCAAATTATATCAAATGTCAAATAATTATTCATGAAAAACGTAAAAAAAGTTGAATAATTTTTACTGATGTATACAATGTTTATGGTTCGTTTACAGAAACACACAAAAGAATTTCGTGACAATAGAGCCCATGGGCAAATTTTTATGTAAGTACATTTTAATACGTTTATGCTGCATTCGTCGTAATGGAATTAACATACATTATAAAGATGCTTAAAAGTACGTCTTCTCTTAAAAAAAATTATTTACAGGACCACACAAAAGAACATAATGTAGGAAACGTCACGAAAAGTTCACTTAGAAAACGCCGTCGAAAATTAGATTTTTCTCAGTAAGTTTTAATATTTCAGACGGATGTATAATCTTTGAAATTTGCATATAATATATGAAAGTAAGTAAGAAAAATTCATTATCTTAGATAAAATTATTAAAAGTAAAAATATCAAAATGGAAAAAAGGTAATTTTTGATTATCAAATATTCTATAAGAATGCTTTTTATATTTATACGTACCTATATGAAAATGCATTTTTAGTTACAAATACTTATGGATAAAATAAGGGAACCGATTTAAAGTAGTTCTCAATGTCATAGATTCTCAGAAGAATCGCAACTTGTTACATATTCTCATAAATATGAAAACTCAAAAAAAAAAAAAAAAAAAAAAAAAAAAAGAAGAAGAAAAGTGAAATGGAGAGGGATTGTAAATTATATGTAAAAAGATTTAAAATATATGAGGTATGCCAACATTTTAAATTTATTTTGGAGCATTGTTAGTACCTACCCTTTCATCACACCACTTTTGTTGAAGGATATTTTTCTTCTTATTCAGTTGTAATTAGAAATTGGCGAAAATTCTGCTTCAAATAAAGTCGTGTAAAAAACAACGGATATTACCAATGTTCTGGAACAAATTAAAACGTTGGCATGTCTGATATATTGTAGCTGACCCAGAATGAGACAGCAGGTATATTTAATAGAAACAATATTAAATAAATTTCAGATCTATAGATTAATAGGGGAAAAGAAAAACAGAGACAATAACTGTTGGTGGGCTTTTACTTGGTGTTCCATTCCTCTTCTAGCTATTTGGTCTTGAATGCTGTTTAGAATATAGTCGATGTCCTTCAAAGAGTTGACTCTGTCTTCAGAATCGGGACCTTTGAAATGACCTAAAAATATGACATAATATGCACAATTTATATTCGATTACACAAAATTCATGTCTAAAAGGTTAATAACATTTTATAAAAAGAAAGTTTAATTACGCTACGCTCTCCAAATTTCAATAGGTATACAGCCTAATTTATTTTCATATTAAGGCGACAATGGACTTTCAGTGTAACAGAATTCGATTATAAACTTATCATTTTAACTTTACTAAAATATAAAACTACATAACAGTAGTAATGTATGGAAAAAAGAATGTTTGAATTCCAATCACTTTATGCTGAGTTAAAAGGGTTTATATTTGTAAAATAACATTGAAGCAGTTGTAAAATGAAAACTTTAAATGACATAGTCTCAAAACTGATTTTGAGGTACTTGTGTCAAGTTTAAAATGTTCCATGCATCTTATTCAATTCCTACTATTAGTTCACACCTCTCCCTATATACAGGGTGATTCAAAAAAACGTGGACAGAATGATATGGCATATCAGTCATACAACAAGGATCAAAAATCGCATAGAACAGAGGGTCGCAAAGGCCTGTAGAGGGCGCTAAAGCCACAAGAGGGCGTTTCGATACAAGCACGAGCTGAGCAAACGGAGATTGTCTGCATTCGAGCCGTGGATGCGTTGGGCGTAACATGGCTAATTACACGCACCTCGAAATGGCTGACATGCATTTAATTTACGGTATGGCCAACTGCAATGGACGAGAAGCCTCGCGAATGTATCGTGAGAAATATCCTGGTAGAAAGGTGCCTAGCCGCTTTTCCTTTGTCACTCTGCATCGACGATTGTGTGAAACCGGCTCGTTCGACGTGCACAAGCCGGATGCGGGTCGCGAACGATTAACTCGGACAGTTGATGCTGAAGAAAGAGTTGTTCAAGAACTCCAGCGTAATCCTTCAACGAGTACACGAGTTGTATCCCGAAAGACCCATATACCTCAAGCTACCGTCTGGCGCATTGTTCACGACGAAGGACTACATCCTTATCATTTACAATGCTTCCAGGCACTGGAACCGGGAGACTACAACAATCGTATGAATTTTGCGCAGTGGTTTTTTGCAAGAAAGTGCTGCAGACCAAAACTTCGCAGCAAGTGTTCTCTTCACGGATGAGACTGCGTTCTCCTTAGAGGACAACCTGCATACGTGGGCGGATGAAAATCCGCATGCTACAAGCCCACACGGCCCACAATGAAAATTTTTAGTTAACGTGTGGGCTGGTATTGTAGGAGACTGTTTTACTTTGTCCGTACATTCTCCCAGAAAGACTTAACGGTCCCATTTATCTAACATTTTTGCAAGAGGTTCTGCCAGAAATGCTGAATGATGTTCCGATGCCTATTCGTCAACGCATTCGATTTCAACACGACGGAGCTCCTGCACATTTCAGCACTGACTTCAGAGAACATCTGCAGGGTACTTTTCCTGGCGGACCAATCGCATGGCCACCACGATCACCAGATCTGTCTCCCTTGGATTTTTTCTTATGGGGATTTTTAAGAGGACTTGCGTATGAAACACCTGTTGCAACGCCGGAAGACTTGGTAGGAAGAATCGTTGTGGCAGCAGGATGTGTTCGAGATACACCTTGTATGTTTGTGAAGTTGCGGCGTTCCATGCAACGTAGATGCCAGGCTTGTCTCGATGCATCTGGCAAAAACTTTGAGCTTCTCTTGTACATTTGGCTTGCATTAGTCGCATGTGAGTGAGTAATTATCAATAAAATGATCTGTAATGGTTTTGTTTCTTCTCTTTGTGTTATGTATTATTTTAGACGCCCTGTAGTGGCTCCGGATTTCAGTTGCGACCCTCTGTTCCTATGCAATTTTTTTATCCTTGTTTTATGACTGATCTACCATGTCATTTTGTCCACGTTTTTTTTTAATCACCCTGTATATCTTGTACAAATCTTGCAACCATATTTTAACTAACTTCCCGACTAGCTAGAAATTTGAAACTTTCAGGATTGCTCAGAACACGATGATAATACATTTTTTTAATACTTTTAGCCAACTGTTTCGGGTTCCTGGTACCTTCGGCAGCATTACTAGTACAAATCTTGCAATCGATTTTTAACTAACTTCCCGACTACCTAGAAATTTGAAACTTTCAGGATTGCTCAGAACACGGTGACAATACATTTTTTTAATACTTTTAGTAACTGTTTCGTGTTCCTGCTGCCTTCGGCAGCGTTACTAGTACAAAGCTTACAATCGATTTTTCACTAACTTCCCGACTAGCTAGACATTTGAAACGTTCAGGATAGCTCAGAACACGGTGACAATACATTTTTTTTTATACTTTCAGTCAATTGTTTTAGGTTCCTATTGCCTTCGGCAGCGTTTATATGATTCAACAGAAAATTTATTTAACTAACTTCCCGACTAGCTAGACATTTGAAACTTTCAGAATAGTTCAGAATACAGTGAAAATGCATTTTCAAAATACTTTTAACCAACTGTTTCGGGTCCCTCTGTATAGGAGTTTACTATACAGTATTTTATTCCATAGGAGTTTACTATGGAGATTTCCAAACTGTACCAGGACTTGGGTCTCTTTTTTTGCTTGACCTGTAACTTTTACTAAGCAATATTTCAACAAACACATACGAATGCTTACCATTTGCGTCAACTGCTTCGTAATATACTAGTCCCAGTCTGTAATTTTCTTTTTGAAATTTGTCCAATACTTCATTCATGGCGTTCAGAGTATCCTTATTAACTTTTCCCCACACCCAGTAGTTGGCGTATTCTTCGCACTTGGTGGATTTTCTGCCACGTATGAGAACTTGACAACCGTCCCACCAGTAAACGGCTGTTTTAAGGTCCCTCTTTTCAGCCGTCACCCATATGGGTTCAGCATCGTTCCACCAGTGCGAGTGAGAAGCATTCGAATGAAGAGCCATCAAAAATAAGTCGTCATATTCAGGATCATACATATAGTTTTGGACGATCCCATGACTTTCTGGATAGAGTCCTGGAAGAAAAAGAAATACGGTGAAGTTGCATACAAATTATCCACTGTTAAATAAGAAAAAGTTCAAAATATTGAAGTCGTGAAAATTACACAGGTAATGTTTTTAGTTTCTTTTTTCGGAACTTTCCTTTTCAACATAAATTTTATTGTTTTAAATCGATCGGAAATGCAATATTTTGTATAAAGAACTCAACTCTGTTTACTGAAAATTATACATAACAAAGAAAAATAAATTTCAAGCATTGACTCTCCATAAATCCATAATGTATTCAAATTTTTCTGTGTAGTTTTGTATATGATTTTCAGTAAACACTAAAGTATAGTGAAAAACATTTCTTTTCAAAACTCATAACAGAAATAACATTGATATCTAACTGTTACTTTCAGTAAAAGATAAAGTTTTCGATTCCTTCTATAAAAAAAGAGTATATAACTCCACAGTTTGCTTGCTTTAGTGCCTGCTTTAGTATGCCCTCCATAGTTTTTAATAGAATGGTGTACCAATAAATAAATAAATAAATAAATAAATAAAAATAAAATTGGAAACATCACTGGAAGTTAAATTCCAGTAATTAACCACTCATATTACATGGTGCATCTAAATTATTTTCTGCAGTGTCTGTAAACAAATAAATATTTCTACGCGCATTACTTTCCATACGAATTGTGTTTTTATGCATTTTATTAAAGCATTTATAATTAATATAGGCTAACTATTGGAAAATGCATTTCTAATTAATACCGCACTTAGAATATCGTGTATTCTAATTCTTTTTATGCTCTTGTTCTTGTATACAAATAATTTATGCTTTCTACAGCAAAAAATATTTTACTAATTCTATTTACCTCCATAATAATAAAATTTCTTGTGAATCGAAGGATTTTTGCAACCACTACAGTTTGATATGTGTATATGCATAAAGACACTAAAACATCTTCGAGTTTTATGAATGGGCATTTTATCATTTTAGCAATTATTAAAATATAAATTAATAGTTCATATAGTAGTACTGGAAATTAAATCTGAGTATAATGCTAGAAATTTTGCCAAGAACATTACTGAATAGTACGTGTACTACAAATTTAAAATGATAGCAATTTAAGATGCGGGATAATTACGATAGATACTTTTGTTATAAGCTCAGTTAGACATTTAAAATGATAAATAACACGTATAAAATACTTTTGAAGCAGTTGAGGACTCTTAAATGTCAGATTTATTAAATCCATTCACAATTAAAAACTATCTTTTAAACTTGTGTTTCTTTAATTTTCAACAACTGCCATTTTCGCATCACATTTCAAAGGAAGATTTATAGTATAGAATTTTTGAGATGTCCTCATGAGTACTCGTAAAGAAGCACCGACAGATTTATGTTAAAAAAAAAAAAATAATAATGATCACCTTGCGTTATAAAATGTCATATCAAAAACAATTGAGTAAATCATAATTCGTTTATAAGAAGTTGATAGAAAATGTTTATGATCACCTATGTTAAGTTTTTTTTTTCAAAAAATTATCGAATATTTTAAAAGTAAATAATTGCTTTGACTTCACTGTATGAAATCTTGATCGATAACTTACATTTTAGAGATGATTCAATCACATGCAGAGGATATACAACTACATGACAAAGGTATACAACAAATTGTAATATATTCATACATATGATTACCTGTATAATAAAAAGTTGGAAATGATCCGTGGTTCTTGTACATTACCTTTTACCTATCATGTGCAATATTTTTATACATTTTCACGAGACTTAGTTGTACTTACACTGTTAAAAATTTCAACAGAAAACTCTGTGTAATGTATTATTTTAAGTCTTACGTAAAATTACAGAGAAAAAACTTATTTTATAACATTCACTTTAATAACTAATATTAATTTAATTAATTATTGGGGAGAATATATTTCGGACTTAGAATGCTTTTTCTAACGTAGAAACAGTCATTTTTAATTTTAATTAAAAAATTAAATAATAAAATTAAGTAAAAATACAGAATAAAGATTGAGAATCTCGATGATTCATTTTTAACTAAGAATTACTGTAAATTTACGGAGAATCTGGATAAATATTTACATTAAATTTACAGAAATTTTTAACAGTGTACCAGCTTATAAAAAAAGGGTCAAAGTTTTGCGCATATTTTTTTATTATACCATATGCATGCACTGTTTCTATCGAAATTTTACAAAATTTAAATAAAGTTTTAGAGAATACACAGGAAACATTATAATTAAAGTTTGAAATGGATGCATAGGATATTTAATGAGATATGTGCATTCGTCCACAATGAATTTTAACTGAACATACGTGAACGATAATTATTTGGGTAAAATGGGAGTCAATGTAACCTCGACTTTTAACTTAACCGACCACCTGAATTTGAACTTGATAGTCATCCTATCTGTTTTTTTTTTTTTTTTTTTTTTTTTTTTTGTAATACTTAACCTTAGGAAACCAAATCAAAAATGGAAGAGTGATGGTTTCAGAAGTTTGAAAAATTGCTTCTATTTTCCCTCTCCGCTCTCAAAATTCTAAATCTTGCCATGGCTGTACTTGTGACGTAAATTCCGCAGTTTTTGATAAAGAAACTAAATCTCATATGTAGGTTTTGAATATAACTTCATTTTTTTCTATTTCCTATGCTTTTTGGTTTCTCACGGGGGGTTACACTTACCACAAAAAATTCGTGTGTTGGCCAAGTGTAACATGCGTCCAAAGCACCTCAATTGCATCCTTTACACATATAAACTTTGCCTTTTCAGTTCTTTGCTTTAACTGATAATTTTTTTAATGAAACATAATGTTCTGATCCTTTTTTACAGGTTTTGCTTTAGTATAACAATTTTTTAAGATGTGAAATGCCGGTTGGAGGTGTACGGAAATGTTCGTAACTGTGTAACGAGTTAAGCTATTTTGAAAATTCGAAAAGCCCCAGTTTAATGAAGGTTTTTATAATCAGGAAATTTGACTTACATATCACTTACTGTATTGTATAAGGGTAGGCCGATATTATACTAGTCCCAAGCAACCAGACAAAGAAAACCAAAAACTACAAAATTTTCATCATTTTTTCTGTTTAAGTAGCACAGTGTTAAATTATAAAACTCTCACATTTCTTTAAATCAAATTAGTTCTGATTCATATCTAACTTTTGTTTTAAAAGTGTAAGCACAATAGCAACTGAGCAAAGTAAAACCATGGTAAAATGGGGTTACACCTCTTGAACTAATTTAAAAATTGGGTGCTCAATAGAGCAATATAACAGAAATTCTATTTGAATACTCGTATCACAAGAATTCAGAAAGAAAACATGAATGTACTGACGAACATCTTATTAACACTATAGGAAAGCAGTTGCCTAATAAAGGATATTTCATTATTTTCCATTTTATGTTTAAATAACAATATACTGAATAAATAACAATATACTGTTTAAATAACAATATACCGTAAATTAATTAAAAGTAAAAAAAAAAAAAAAAAAAAAAAAAGTTATATAAATCATATTACATTAGTCACATAACATAAATACCAAAAAGTTTTATTACATAACCACTTATTTATAAATATGCCATGTGAAAAGTTCTGTTATCATTTAATTACAACTGAAATTTTGTCAGACGAATTTTTTCGATTCGTTGAATTTTAAGTTCAACGAAATTTTTTATATCAGCGGCACTGTGTAATCTGTCGTAATAAAAATTACCCTTTGCACATTGTTGTATAACCATTATAATAATTTTCAAACATTTGAAACTTCACTGGATATGTTTGACTTGAAATTCCGGGGTGGACCCCATTACGAAAGACTAACCGCAATTTATATTAATGACACTTGGCACCTTTGATCGCACTACTGAAGGTTTCATATAAAAGCTTATATTTCCATTTAATGTTTACAGATTGAACTATTTCAGGTTTGTTCAGTAAAATATATATTCAGGCAAAAATTCTTATGGTTTTTGATGTCCTTTTTACAGATTTGAAATCTTTAAATTGCGTTGTTTCAAAATGCTTAAACTTCTACAGATATTTAAGAATAGACTTAACTAGCTGGAACCCGTCGAATTAGACGGTGACTTTATTGACCGTAATGTTTCAAAAATCGTCGCTCTTCGATTGTTTCTGTCCTTTTTTTTAAATCCGCATATTTGAATGTCACCAAGGTCTTGGAGAAAACGGACAGGAACAATCGAAGAGCGACGCGGACGTGGGATGGCTTGTGACAGAAAGTAAACAACAACAACAACAAAAAAAAAATCGCGTCAATTCAGCTTACTTTAACAACTCTACGCTAGATGGCAGTGAAATGATTGAAATCTTTAAAATTTGTTTTTAACTATCTTCATTGAGTAAAAAAAAAAAAAAAAAAGAGTACAAATAGAATGACAAATGAGCAAGAATACAGTTACAAATTCTAATTGAGTATTTCATTGAAGACGATATTTTGTGTCTAGATATCGGCCACAGGACGTCCAAGTGAGACCTCGAGAGTGATCTTGAATTTCACGGCACCCAAAGCTAGAACCCATCGAATTCGACAGTCACTTTATTGACAGTAATGTTTCAAAAATTGTCACTCTTCGATTGTTCCTGTCCGTTTTTTAAATCCGCATATTTAAAGGTCACCAAGGGCTTGGAGAAAATGGACAGGAACAATCGAAGAACGACATGGACGTAAGATGACTTGTGACAGAAAGTAAACAAAAAATTTCGCGCCAATTCAGCTTATTTTAGCAACTCTACACTAGATGGTGGTGAAATGATTGAAATCTTTAAAATTTGTTTTCAACTATCTTTATTATTCGGTAATAAAAATCCTTTAGCTGCAAAATCCTTTAGTTGCATTTTCCACCACTAGGGGGCGCAGTGTGTTCTCTACGAACATCACCAACGGTCAGGAAATACCAAGATCTTTAAAATAAGGTTTAACATGATAGGGTCATAGCCCATGTAACCCGGGTAATAATGGTATGTAAAGGTAAGTTTACTATCTTTATTATATGTTCCAAGACCTTTCAAATAAGGTGTCACATGGTGGTGTCAAAAACAAAATCCTTATGTTGCACGTTCCACCGCCAGGGGGCGTAGTGTGTTCTGTACGAACATCACCAATGGTCAGGAAATACCAAGACCTTTAAAAAAAGGTGTAACATGATAGGGTCATAGCCCATGTAACCCGGGTAATAATGGTATGTAAAGGCAAGTTTATTATCTTTATTAAACGTTCCAGGACCTTTCAAATAAGGTGTCACATGGTAGTGTCAACTGCAAAATCCTTTAGTTGCACTGTCCACCGCCAGGGGCGCAGTGTGTTCTGTACGAACATCACCAGCGGTCAGGAAATACCAAGACCTTTAAAATAAGGTGTAACATGATAGGGCCTACAACAAAATCACCTAGTTTCCTTTTTCACCACCAGAGGGCGCACTATATTGTATACGAACATCACCAATCGACATGAAATTTGAAGATCTTTAAAATGAGGTGCTACATGTGTGGGTCTAGAACGGATTTCCTCCCTTTCCCCTCCCCCAAATCTATTTTTTCCCCTTTCCCCCCTTTAAAATCAAAAATTCCAAATTCGCAGAAAGTGATTTTTTAGTATTCGAGTCTAGTCCCCCCATGTACAATTTTTTCACTGTGGAGTAATTTGGAGCTGAGTTATGCTCGCCAACGTGTGTTTAACCCCAGCCGCCCCTCCCCCCACCCCCAGTTTTTTTTTTTTTTTTTTTTTTTCTCTTTTGATGACACATCTGCAGACCAAGACCTTTTATTGGACACCTCAACCAAATTTTTACACCTAGCCGTTCTCTCAATTTAATGGAGACAGACAAAACACGTTTCAAATTAGTATATAGATTACTTTTTCGGATGTTTAATGGAACCTTCTAAAAAGAATTAGGGATGACTTTTGCAATATCTTTAAAAGAAAAAAACATAACAATAAAAATATAACAAATTTATTATTATTATTATTATTTTTCAAACATTTACATAAACACGCATTTTTTACTTATTTATTTAATTTTTTTTTTCTCAAAAACTAATCAATAAGTTTCAAAATCCAAGCTTTCGCAGCACTGGCCGCAATGGTGACGGTTATGCCACTAAAGGGACAAGGGACGTAGAAATTACATTTATTTGTTTTACATTCTATTGATTTGGTTGGGCCTGGGTTCGAATCCCGGAGAAGGCATGGATGTGTTGTCCCTATTAGGGATAGCGATGACAGCCCATTGGGTGCCCCTTCATGAATGGTCATCAATTCGGCGACCCCCCGGCTAATGCTTAGCCGCAAGTGCCACGCCATTGGGGGAAAAAAAAATCTATTGATTTTTAAATTATGTACCACTACGAAATCTATCATTTTTAAGTATAGAGTATATTTTAAAGGATAAAAAGAGAGGAAATGGCCTTTTATATGGGGACAAAATAATGGCTCAATTTCCAAATGTTCCATGCGAATTCTAAAGTATTTTATAACTCCATTATTTTATTATTATTATTATTTTTTAATGCGTTTCCTTAATGCAGCTAAACTAATGTGACCAAGCGTCACCAGAGCTGCCAACATTTTTAGTTTTTAAATCAGAATTGACACCAGTAATTTTAATTAGAATATTTTATATACATTTTTTGGCGATTAATATTACCGAAAATAGCTATAAAAATTTTCCGGTTTGAAGTCTCCCTTGAAAAACGGGAGACACCTATGGCGTCCTCATTTCCTGGGGGTAGTCCCCACTTTCAGCAGTTTGTCCCCAAATAAATGATTCCCACACATTTTGGAGAATTTGTCCTTAATTTCTCATTTTTTCACAATAGCTCAACAGTGAATATATAGTGGCATTTTATAAAAAATATCTGAATTTTTTTGTCAAAATTCATGCTTTTTTCTTTTTAAATATTTTTCTTTACTCTGGATAATCCTCTTAGTTGCTCGCATGTACACTCAAAGTGATGATAAATACGATTCGAATTTGACGATTAAAAAAGTAGAGCAGTTTATCTATTTCTTAAGATTTACTTTTCTTCCTTGCAAATGATATCTTAATGTAATATTTTGAACAAATCTTGAAGCTGTATTGTTAAAAACTGTATATTGTTCTTTCATGTAATTTTTGTTTAAGTTAAATTTTATTATTATTATTACTATTATATTTTTATCTGTAGTACATGTAAAAATTTTTTATCATGCAACTATGCAACTACATTTGAAAACTCTATAAAATAATGCCCTCTCTTTTTTTTTTTTTTTTTTTTTTTAAATTATCAATTTAATATATGAATTCTGTATTTATAATATATTTTACATTTCTATATCTTAAATACTTCATATTTTGTGCTATAAAAATTATAATTGTGTATATTTTTTTGTTCCCCCTTTGTCTTTAGAAAATTTGGTCGCCTTAAACTAAACACATCTGTGTATTTAAATTTTTATATCGATTATAGAATAAGTTACAAACAAAAAAATCTGGAGTGACACCACTCGACTTTCCTAACATTAAGCAATTAACGGTAGTATAAATAAATTAAAGTAAGACAAGTCGTTAAATAAACAAAAGAGAAAATTATAATATGGAATGTGAGAATTTTTCTTCATGTAGTATATTGCTTAATTTAACGCTATTGCACTTCAAATAATTTGAGCCCATAGATCATAATAATAAAGAAATTTTTGTTGTGTCCCAATAAAAATCTGTGAGTGCTACACTCACCAAAATCTGTACTACAATTCGTGTGACGGTGACCTGTAATATGCATATACATTTTCAGCTCAGTCGGATAAAGCATTCAAACGCTATCACCTTTTGAATAATTTGAGTACATAAGTCATAATGATAAAGAATTTTTCGTTGTGTACCTAGAAATAAATTACAAGTGCTAGATTCTCCAAAATTCATGCAATTTGTGTGATATAAATGTTCAGCTCAATCGGACAAGGCGTTTAGATGCTATCGCATTTCAAATAATTTAAGCCCATAGGCCATCATGATAAAGAATTTTTCGTTGTCAAAAATCAATAAGTGATAAACTCACTAAAATCTATACAATTCGTGAGACTGTGACTTATAATATGTATTTAAATTTTCAGCTCAATGGAATGACACTTTTAGACGCTATCACACTTTAAAAAATCTGGAGTGACTCCACTCGACTTTAAGAACATTAAGTAATTAACGATTGCATGAAAAATTAAAGTAAGAGAAATCGTTAAATAAACAAGAGTGAAAATTATAATAGGGTGTTTGAGTATTTCTCTCCATTGTTTAATTTTACGCTATTGCACTTAGAGTAATTTGAGCCCATTGATCATAATGATAAATAATTTTTCGTTGTGCCCGTGTAAAATTCTGTAAAGGCTAGATAGCCCAATACCTATACCGTTTGTGCGATACTGACTTATACAATGTGTATAAATTTTCAGCTCATTCGAATAAAGCGTTTAGACGCTATCGCAATTTAAAAATTTTCGTCCCATGGGCCATAATTATAAAGAATTTTTCTTTATGTCCCTGCAAAAACGCTATACGTACTAGATTCATCGAGATTTATACAGTTTATGCGACTGTAACCCATAACATGTGTATAAATTTTTTGCTCAACCAAATAAGATATTTTGACGCTGTAGCACTGTAAAAATTAGAGCTGATAGATACAAAGAATTTTTCTTTGCATCCCTCTAAAAAAAAAAAAAAAAAAAAACTGCAAGATTTATATAGTTTTTGTGACGGTGACCTGTAACATTTGTATAAGTTTCCAGCTCAATAGAATAAAGCGTTCAGCTGCTATCGCACTTAAAAAAATTTGGACCCATAGGCCATAATGATAAAGAGTTTTTCTTTCTATCCCTGTAAAAAAAACTATAAATGCTATTCACCAAAATCATTAGGGTTTGTGCTATAATGACCCACAACTTACGTACCAACTTTCAGCTCGTTCGAAAAAAGCTTTTAGGCGTTTTAGTGTTCAATAACATACATTACACACACACACATATACACACACATACATATATCATCGTAAAAGTAGTGAAAACGAACTCAGGGGACCTCAAAACCTATAGAAACATCAAAATCTCAGAGTCAAATTTTTGACATGAATACAATGCTTTCCTTACATATGTATGTTCGGAAAGTAAAAAGTGTAAAATTTGAATTATTCATATGTTTTTGTCTTGAGACTGAATTTCGTAATAAAAGTAATAATTTCTTGATTTCAAAATGAATGTCCCGTTTTGTGATTTAGTAATTCATGCAAATTTTTAAAAGGATCGGATGAAAACGAATTCGCATGGAGCATTATAAGTAACTGGTTATTCCAGAAATTTGGAACCCAAAGAAAAAGAAAATTGAAAGTTTGTAAAAGCATTTAAATAATGTTTGAGAAATTGCAGAATGATATTACTATTTTAAAAGTATTATATATTTTATAGTAACATTCTGGATATTTTTAATTGCATTGATTTCGACATTTTTCATTGTTCCTTGTCCCCTTAAAAATATGTCATAATAGGGATATTCTCATAAGGAAAAATTTTATTTTAATTCAATATAATATCTTGATTTCGTAGTGAGTAAAATATTTTTTAAGAGATTTTACATAAAAATGCAATTCATTCCTCATAAACAACAAAAACAATAATAATAATAACTAGTGGATCTGCAGATCAGGAGCCTCAACGTCCTATTTTCGTCACGCATTATTCAACAGATCCCTTTTATTTATTCCTTATTATGTAATACATATGTATTACATAATAAGGATTGATTCGATTAATTTGCTACATAATCCGTCCGCTGTATCTTTCTTTCTATACCTATCTGTATATATACAGGGTGTTCCAAAAGTCCCACACCCCCTCCTAAAAGGAAAATGGGTCGAAATTTTGAAAAATGGCGAAACACATATTTAATGAATTCGAGAGGGATCTCTTTTGGTGAAAAATTTTGGGTCCGGGGAGGGGGGGGGCTAGGAGGGCCGTTAGGGAGGCCAACTTTAAAATTTCAAATGGGAAAGTATGTCTTGTGATACATCCATGGAAACGCCTCTTCAAGACAATGAATTTGATATAAATAGTTTCGCCCTCGATGATTATTAAAGGAGATACATGAGTTTTTAGACTTTTGAAATGTGGATTTTATACTTTTGTATCCCCTTTAATAATCACTGCAGTACAAAACTATTTATACTAAATTCATTGTCTTGAAGAGATGTTTCCAGGGATGTATCACAAGACATACTTTCCCATTAGAAATTTTAAAGTTGCACTTCCTAGCGGCACTCCTATACCACCTCCTTGCCTGGACCTAAACATTTTTGGGCAAAGTATGTGTTGTGATACATTAATTTATAACTAAGTATCCCATGTCCGTACCATGTTGAAACTTACAGTAATTATAGATAAGAAACGTAAGAATAACATATAATTTTTAAAAGAAATATAAATATGTACTTTTTGAGATATTGAAGGTCAAATGTCAAAATGATTGATCTTAAAATGAAAAATTTAAAAAATGTATACATGTTATACATCATTTAAAAGCCTGTTTTATAAGCTTTCTAATGATACCAGTCTTATTTCTTTAAGTTAATTAGGGAACAAAATATGGAAAAAACTTACGTTATGTTAGTATGAAAATACTGATTTAGGGTTGGATATTAATTTATAACTCAGCATACCATGGCCGTCTCATGTTGAAATTTGCAATGTTACAGATAATAAATGTAAAATAACATATAATTTTTAAAAGAAAACTAAATGTGTACTTTTTGAGATATTGGAGGTCAAATGTCAAAATGTTTGACTTTAAAGTGAAAAATTTTGAAAAATATATACTTGTGATTTATAATTTGAAAGCCTGTATTATAATCTTTCTAATGACACCAATATTATATATCTAAGTTATTTAGGGAAGGAAATATGGGTACATTTGTAGTAGAAGAATTTCGGAAATTTGCATTTTTTTTATTCATTTTTGCAGCCCTGTATATCAAAAACTAAAAAAAGATAGGAACTTATTAATTGGTATAAATTCATTTCTCTACAGATCAAACAAATGAGCCCAATTTTATAAAAATCTGAGGGGCTCAGGTTTCTAGCTGTGTTGATTTGACATGGAATAACTCATATACCCTTTTTTAAGAGTAAACATGCTTTTAGGCATCCTTATAATGTATGTTAATTCCATTATGTTCAATGCAGCATAAAAGCATTAAAGTGCGGTTAAATAAAATAATTTCCATAGGCTCTAACGTCACGAAATTCTTTTGTGTGTCTGTAAACGAACCATAAATATTGTATACACTAGTAAAAACTATGCAGTTTATTCTACGTTTTTCATGAATAATTGTTCGAAATTTGACATCATTTGGATGATTTCGTGACATTGTCAGAAAACTTTTGTGAGGTCCTGTATATTAATTAGGCAGCCTAAGAGCACATATTTTCTGCAAAAAAAATTTTTTTAAGCATCTCACTAATGTACACTTATTTCCTTTTGTTGATTGCAAAGTAATGATGATAAAATGCATTTAAACGAAATTCACGCTATATGCCGTTTGCCGTAACGATAAGAATTTTGGCGTGTCTCTGTACACAGTCTATAAACAATATAGACATAAAAGAATTATACAGCTATTTCTATAGAGAGACTGAACAAGTGTGCCAATTTGCAAGTCAATTGGACGATTTTATTTTCGTCTGCTATTGCAGTACTTACAAATTCTGCCCATAGGCCGTAAGGATAAGAAAATTTTTGGTGTGTCCCTGTCCACGAACTACTAATGGAATGCATACCAAAACTATACAGCTTATTCCATGTGGTTCATAAACATGTGTACCAAATTGCAAGTCAAAAGCGTGATTTTTGCGGAAGCTATCGGGGTACATACAAATTCTTCCCATAGGTCGTAATGATAAGAAAAATTTTGGCGTCTCCCAATACACGAACTACAAACGGAATATACGTCTAAAACTATACAGCTAATTCCGGTGGGCTCATGAAAAAGTGTACCAAATTACAAGTCAATAGTGTGATTTTTGCGGCCTGTATTGCGAGAGAGACAGACACACAGACGGAAGACAAAATATTTTTGAGGAGGGCAACAGAGAGGAGAATATTTTATTTTTGATATATTAAGGGAGGCATCCATTGACGTTTGGGAGGCCTCTATTAACGTTTCGGCAGTGATAATGATAAAATCTTTACTATATTATTGCAACAAAAGAAAACAACCGCCTTCTAACATATATCTGCTATCCCACAGCGTTAAGTTAGCGTAAAAATACAGTTACAGTTTCTAAAATAAAATAATTTTATTTTATTATAAAAGCGTAATTTCATAAACCATTTCAAAGATTTTAAATAAATAAATAAATAAATTTTGAAAGTAAACGACTAAACAAAAATTGAAAATGGATGTACAGACGCTTGAAATTTTTTAGAATACTTAAGAATTTTCATTTTTATTTGTTTTATTATTATTTTCATATTCTTTAAGAAAAATTTAGAAGGTATTTTTAATAATTTCCCATAAAGTTTAACTGTAAATTTAGCTTGCCAGTGTGTTTGTCTGCGTTTTCATTTCAATGAATATTTTTACAATTCTATAAAACTGATGTATTGCATTCAAGTTTTTTAGTTTTACTCTTGAATGTGTCCTATTAAAATTCTTATATATATCGCAACTGGTTCATGTACAATGACTCTCAAAATAATTTGGGTACATTACGGTATGAAAGCACATTTTGTTATGCATTTTCAAGATATTTGCGCTACGCTAAATATACGAAATCGACATGCATTTTTCAGATTCAATAAAGGATCTATTCTATAGAAAATGATGTGATTAACATGAACAATTCATTTACAGAACCGCGCAAAGAAATTTAGATTCATTGCAGGAAATTGCTTTATTGTATTGCAGGCGGGATTCTCAGTTACTTTATGTGTTCTGCCCTTCCCTGTAATGTTGAAAAGTATTCAGAATTTAGCATTTATGAAGTGTCGAGTAAGTACAATTAAAAGCATTTTATGGAGTTCTAAAAATATTTATTGAAATGAAAACGCAGGCAGACACTCAGACGGGCATTAAACTTTTTTGAAAAAAAAAAGAAAAGAAAGAAAGATAATCTCATTAGACTAATGTCATCATTTTTTATGATAATATCATTGAAGAAATAATATAATATCATTTCTTATCATACCATCCACGAGCTTAAATATTGTCCATTTATAAATCTTATTTTATTTTTTATTTCCTTTTGCACGCGCGCTTTTTATTTCCTGATTCAAAATTATTTAAAAATAACTTTTTCAATACTGTCTCTTTCGAAACTGATTATTATCAATTTTCTTTTCTTTTTCTTTTCTTAAAAAAAAAAAAAAAAAAAAAAAAAAAGATTTTGATGAAATTCTGGCAAAAGCAGAATTTAGTTTAGTACATAAGACTATTAGTTTCTTTCTTTCTATTCTTTTTTTAATTATTATTATTATTATAACGTAGCTTTCAAATTACTCAATTATATTTTCGATAAATGTCCAACTATCGTAAAACTGGTATCGTAAAAATCCGTATTGAGACTAATAGTCCTCAGTCCTAAAAAAAAAAAAAAAAAATCCTTTAATCTGTTGTTAAAAAAATAAATATGTAATAAATTATATTGACTAGTGAAATTATTTCTTTTGAATTATTTTATAGGCGTTGAAAAATTAACAGAAAGAAAAAAAAAAAGATTATAAAATGACAATTTTACTAATAATTTCCAGACGTCTGTATATTTCTTAATGTTGTATACATCGTCAAATGAAAATAATATCATAGATTAAGTTGAGCAATTTCTACTTTTAGAAACTAGTTAAAAATAGCGGAATAATGTTATGATATGATGATACAGAAGGATGACCACTAATACATTTATAATCATATTTGTCATCTAAAAAGTTAAGTATGTAAAAGTAAAAAAAATAGATTTTTTTTTTCAGAAATACAGGAAAAAATATACATGCATACAGGAAAAAAAAAAGTATTATTTAAATTTTATTAAATAATTCACATACAAATAATTATATATTTTATGTCAAACAAAATACCCATCTAGTAGCTACCTCACTAAAAATAATCCGAAGATATTCTTGAAAAAAATAGTATTTTCGTATGGCTTTCTTCAAATATTTTAAAAGATTTTGAAGATTTATCTTTTTATATAACATATCTTCAGAAATTTTGTAAATTTTCTTAAGAATGGGGTAAATACCTTAAGATATTCTGCAAATTTTCTCTAAAAATATTTGCAGAATATTTTGAGATTATTTTTAGTGGGGTAAACGTAAAACTGTTTCAGCAAAATATTAGATTACGTTCAGTCTGAAGAGAATATGTACGTAATGCACTAAAAAAAGTTTACCAAAAAAAAAAAAAAAAAAAAATCAGCAACATCAAAAATCTTTTTAAATAATAAAAGCCTTGCTTTTCGGGGAAGGGGGGGAGGACGCTAGAAAATGATGTTATAGATACAGCAATGTATTGGAATAAAGAAAGTAAAATTTTATCCATGGTTTCTATGCGTGCATTTCAACTGAATAAACTATCAAAAAATAAGGATGATTTAACAGGAAAACTTACATCACTTACGCAACATTGAGATAAAGGAAATGATATTTTATCCATCGTTTCCATGGATTCGGAAGATTCGTTTACTGATTCAAATAACAAATTTATCATATAAAAGTCATTGATTCATTTTAAGATATACCTTATTAAAAAAAAAAAAAAATCAGTATTAGTGTATTAATATAGTTGCTACCATCGCACAAAGGAAAACAAAGCTTGAATAATCACATAATTTTCCAGAATTTATTCATATATAAAACAAAGCTTGAGTAAAACAAAACTATTATTCTACTAATTTGTATTATTAATATAAACTCTTGCCGTTGCTATGTGAAATTTTAATACGTCAAGGAAAATAAATAAATAAATAAATAAAACATTAAATATGGATATTCAGATTCGTCACAAGAAAGTAATAATACAAATAAATAAATAGATACGTAGCCATAAAATTTGAATTAACGGGGTATTTTGGTCTAGAGGTATGAATTTTGGGCTTTTTATCGAGCTCGATAATATATATATATAGATAGATATATATATTTACCATTCATTTTTTAAACAAGATATTTACTGAATTCATTTATTTTTGAATAAATAAATGAATATATATGTGTATATATAAATTCGAAAAAATAAATAATAATAAAACTAAATAGTCTGGCATGGCACTCACACGACTTTCTCTTACCTTGAAATTCAATACTATAACGAGAAATTGGACATTAATGGGTAAGATAACGAATACTGTCATGTAAACCTATGTTAAAAGCAATTCAAAATAGACTTCGTAACAGTTTTATTTGACAAATAATTCTGTGTGAAGCGGGGGGGGGGAGCTAATGCCTTTTTCAACTTCCCGTTTGAATATTGTACCGATATTTATATGGAATTCGAAGACGTTATTAAATTTAAAAGTTCAATCCAAATTATTCAGAGAAGTTTTACCCGCGCACCATTCCTTGGAACTTATCCATCTTGATCAAACTTTTAAAGTAACAAACTTATATTAACTTCAAAATTCCACTTGTGAATTCCTTGAAATTATTTGTTTTTAAGTTAACATGATAAGAGATCAAAGATCAAACGTTAAAAATTTGACTTCGGCATTCAGGGAACCTCAAAACTTGTAAGTATACAAAAAAAAAAAAAAAAAAACTTAATATTTAGCTTAAAAATACATTATTTGGGTATGAAGAATTAATTTAAATTCCTGAGCAGTTTCCTGGACACGATAAAATGTTATAACTAAAGCACTTCTATTAATTACATTCAATAAAAAAAAAAAATATTTTCGCTTAATAATTGGTAGCCCTGTATATTTTCTAAAAATTATGTACGTACCACATTGTGCACCTAAATATAAGTCTACATTAATAACACATAGCACAATCTGAAATCACTTTCATAAATTTCCAAATATTGCCCCATTAAATTCTAGATTTTTTGTGTAGTCCTGTAAACAAACGGTGAATGATATTCATGAAACATGGTTTTATGCATATAAAATATATATATTCATTTTATTTTAGTACAGCCTATAGATATTAAACTCTATTTACCTACAATTTCGCCCATAGACGTAATGTATTTGAATTTTCTTGGATGTAACTGTTCACTAACAATTTGCTTGATCTCAACGCAAAGTTTAGAGTAGCGTAACTATAGGATACGATTTAAGAATACCGAGTTCGTGTAACGGACATCCAAGAGAACTGAGAGGCATTATGTCTGAACGAAATTTTTGGCAAGATGAAATTTTTAGTATGTACTGTTTAATACCTATAGGTTGCATTAAACAGAATGAAATGGATAATTGTTTTTTATAGTATGTATTAAGCCTTGTTTCGTGTAGAATATGTTCGAAAATCATTCACTATTCGTTTGCAGTGCTACTCAAAAGAACTAGAATATAATGGAACTATATATACTTGGAAACTGCTGGAAGAGCATTTCAGATTGTGCTGAGTGTTATTAATGTAGGACTCTATTTAAGTACAAAATGTGATGTATATGTAATTTATAGAGGACATATAGGGCTACCAATAATTAAGCGAAAATATATTTTTTTTCTATTGAATATAATTTGTGAAAGTGCTATACTATACATTACTATGTTGTGGGGAAGACGAGACGAATCCTCACAATACCTTAACAATAAATAAAATACTTTTTTAAATAATAATCCAGCCCTCTGTAATAAAAGCCCCCGTACAATCCTTCATGTTAAATGAAATACTTTTTTAAATAATAATCCAGCCCCTGAAAAAAAAACCCATGCAATGCTTTAAATTATAAAAAATTGACTCTTCATTAAAGAAACCGGATGGCCACTTATCTCAGCCTGAGACAAAAAAAAAAAAAAAAAAAAAATCAGATTACAACAGATTCCAAGAAGAAATGGGGGTTCCAATTTTCTAAAATAATTTAAGCCCTGCTTCCTGCCCAATCAAAAACGGGCATAAATATGCATAACTAAAAAAACCATCCAATAAGAAAAAAAATGTACGCCCCGTGAAACAAAAAATAAGAAAAAGGAAATACTGTAGGGATCAAGAGAGAGGAGAGGAAGAGACTCTCCTCTGACAACTCCGGGAGAAACAAGAAGAAAAACCAAGGTCTCAAGTGCTGCTTGCAGTTAAGAAACCTCCTAGTAGATGGATAAAGAGATACCCATTTTTTTCGATCATGCTAATATTCTCAGGTGAGATTAATTACATTGTTTTTTCAAGTGGCCATCCCCCCCCCCCTTAAAAATAAATAAATAAATAAGAGGGATAGCAAATGAGTAAATAAGAAATAGAGCCTCTTAACTTCATAAGAACAAAACATATTTTAGACAAGAAATTTCTCTTTGTAATAATAATAGAGCCTCTTGAATTATAAGAGTAAACATTTTTAAAATAAGGAAAACTTTTTCCTTTGTACTTGGATCAGAAATACAACTCTAGGAATGAATAAATAAAAAAATAAATAAATAAAGTATGCTATTAATTAATTCTAGTTATTCTCCTTTTTTTTCTTCTAAGATTTACCAGGTGTAGGAAACTTAACTTGTACAATAACTTAAAATTTGCTGGCCACTAATATCGGCATTCGCATCTTATATTATTTAAAAAAAGAAAAAAAGAAAGAAGCAGGTGTATATGTATAAATATATATATTTTAATGAGAATGGTTGCATTTAATGTTGTTATGATTATATATATATTAATAACTGGGTTGGTTGGTTGGGTTTTACGTCGCACTAGTGCTTAATAACTGGGAGGGTTATTAGGGGTTAGAGCGGAACGCAATTAGATCCCGACTTAATCATTGGAACGAATTTAATTACTTTTGACTGATTTATTTTAATTTTAATATCCACCACATCTCCATTCTTATGAAGATACTGCTATAATTCCTATATATGTCCAGGAGAACTGTTCAAGAATGAAAATTTATTCCTCATACCCATGCGGCAAATAAAGTATTTTTTAAGTTGAATTTTCAGCTTTTGGTCTTTGTATAATTACGCGTTTTGAGGTTCCTGACTACTATAATCAAGTTTTTAACGGTTTTGTGTCTGTTTGTTATCACTATAACTTAAAAAAAAAATTAAATAGTAAAAATAATTGCAGGCAATTCAAATGTTGTATTTTAAAGTTTAAATGAAGTACAGTCGGTAACAAAAGTCTCCGAACACTAACAAAAATTCCTATATAAAAAAGTACACTTGATATAATTTTGTTAAATAAATCCTTGTCGAATCCTGTTCTTAGTCAGTCTAAAAACAGGATTCGACAAGGATTTATTTAACAAAACTGTATTAAGTGTACTTTTTTTATATAGGAATTTTCGCTAGTGTTCAGAGACTTTTGTTGCCGACTGTAGTTACTGGAAAATTTTAATCAAGATTGATACATTTTAAGGAGTGGTTCGAGTAAAAATTGTCTGAATAATTTGGAATATTTTTAACAATTTAATAATATCTTTGAATTCTTTATAGACTATCCAAACGGGGGGTTGACGGGGCTATAGACCCCCTACCACACACACACACACCCTTCTTTGTCAGATAAATCTGTTCCTGCACCTAGTTTGAACTCTTTTTAAGGTAGGTTTATATACAGTACTTGTCATTTTACCCCTTAATCTCCAATTTGTCTTTATATTGTTGAAATGCAGGATACGCGAAAGTCGTGTGAGTGACACACCAGATTATTAAAAATATTTTAATATTTGAATGCTGAATTTGAATGCAAATTTTTAGCCTCAAAACATAAAATCAATTAATACCCAAAATAATACTCAAATATGTTTAGAATTTATTATTAGACTATAATAATGTAAAATCGAAGGATAAATTTAAATATTAATTAGCAGAAAGCATTAAAAATTTTCAAAAATTTCAAAAGTTTCAAGTTTTGAATTTTATTATTTTATTAGTTAAATAATTTTCGATTAACTTTAATATGCTGTTTTAATTAAATGCATAACGCCTCAGATTTGTATAATTCTAAAAAAGAAATTTACAAAACATTTATAATGTCTACGATCCTCTTAACTTTAAAACTGGACAATTCCCCCCCCCCCCTCCACCAAAAAAAAAAAAAAAAGTTACTTGATGGATATCAAGTGAATTTTTTTTAAATGCATTACGATATTTTACCTTATATATATTTTATTTAAGTCACGATTAATAACACCCTTTTATATAAATCAAAACCAATTTATATGTATTGCAACAAACGGTTGGAGAATAGATGGATTAGTAGTAATTAGTAATTAGTTAGTAATTAACTAGCTATGTAACAGTACATCTTCTCCCCAAGATATTCTACGAACATCCTCATGATGTACTGTGGATAAGTTAGGGTTAGTAAAAGTTAGTTAACTAGTTAGTAATTAACAATACTTATTCGCAAAATGCATTTATTCAATTTGTTGCTTCATAAATTAAATATTTCCTCAATTTCCTTATCATTCAGATATGCAGTTCAAACACTACTGCAGGCAGATATTAATGAAATAATCCTATAAATATCTTGATCAACTACTCCTACCTTTAGAATAATTTCTATTAAAATGTTCTCCTGTTAATATACATCCATCGATAGAACTATACATTCACTCGAAATTAGCCAATATATCTTCATTCATTCGTACCCCGTATAAATAATCTGCGAATATACAAGTGTCTGTTAACGCTCCCCTTATATGAATAATACTTTTTGTTTGTTTTTTTAAATAATAATTTTCAGTAATGGTTTGCCGTAATTACAGTAAATATATAAGTATTTTTTTTTCTTATATCAAATAGGGGAACATCTCCGGTTGTGGTCACCCCACCATATCTTTTAATAAAAAGTAAATAGGGTGGATCTGAGTACTGTCAAACATAGCACGCAGTGCTAACACTGAAATGAATAGACGCATTTGCTTAGTAAATGCAAGGCATCGAAACAAAATTTTGTAAAAAAAAAAAAAAAAAAAAAAGCAACACAAAAGTAATTTCTGAATTTTTTCCTTGGGCTATAAATCGAAATGAATTAATTAAAAAATGTGAGTGTAATATGTATTCATGCAGTATATTCAATATATTTTGTGATGCAATATCGAATTAAGCCAAAATTTGGAATGAAAATATTTTTTTTTCTGTCATTATAAAAGTGATTGTCATTCCCTGTTGTGAGCTACTTCATGTAACGGGTTGTGGGCACCCATGTTTCTTTCATTTAAAGCGTGTTTTTGATTTACAGATTGTCAAATAGGGTCGTTTAAAACAACATAACATATTTTATTAGTGTTTTATGTATTTTTAGGCTTTTTTAGCTATGTCAACCCCGGACAAGTCAATCGATCCAAAAGAAATGCTTTTTAAGGCGATGGTTAAAGTCATTTAGGATTTCTTAGTACATACGAAATCCATAAAATCGAATGCCCGAGAATATGGACCTCCTCGCAGCTTCTGTGTCCCTACAGAAGAAGGCTAGAAAAAGTAAGGGAACTCCCCCTGTCAAACTGCTGACTAAGGGCGCTAAAAATAGGAATATTCACAATCGGGAGATGATGTCGATAGCTACATCATTACTTTCGAGCACCTGTTACTATGCCGAATAAGAGCAAATTCAATCAAATGAAACGAGTATGATCGTCTGGTGCATTTGAAATGTGCCAATATACATGAAAATTATTTTATTTACAAGCATTGCACTTCTGATTTGAAGGATAAAGAAGATGACGAATAAAATTGGAAAATTGCCATTTTCTGTTGTTATTTTGCCCGCTGAATCCTTACAAAATAAATAGATCTTATTATTTTCTGTATTTATGGTGATTTTCTAATTATTTTTCCATTTTTAGCAGATTTTTAAGGTGTGCCCACAACCGGATACAAATTTTGTTTCGGGTAAAATTTATCATTTCACAAAATTGGCGATAACATTTTTCTGATTGACGGAATCAATACAGTTGCTTTATCAAACGTTAGCTAAGGGTTCTAACTTTCTATTGGTATTCATATGTTTGCATAATATTTACTCTATCAAAAGTTATAAGCCGAAATCAAAACTGTGCCCACAACCGGAGATGTTCCCTTATATGTATGCACACACATTAGAAATAATTCTTTTTACCTTATTTGTTAATGTAAGAATGATTCCTATTTAACTTTGAAATTATACAATGTCTTTTTTGTAGTTTTATTGCCACGAAAATTATATATCTGTGAGTATACTATAAAGATAATATTAAATTACGAAAAAATCTAGTACATAGTGGCCACCAAAATACTTTTTTCTATATCTTGTACAAATTCATGCAGTATAAATTATTGTTTATTACAATTATTTTTCACGATGAATTCAGGCGATTTTCTTCTCAGAGAAGTACAGTCGGCAATTTTAATTATTGAAGCACATATATCCACATTCTTCATATATTTGTTTTTAGTTTGATCGCTCATTTTTATCTTCAACTTATTTTTTCATAAACAGCATAAGACTAAGATCATGATTCGACAAATATTTACTGAACAAAACAGTATTGGGTGCACATCATTTAAATGAGAATCATTGCTATTGCTTCAGTAATTATTGCTGCCGACTGTATAATACTAAATGCCGAAAGAAAGACATCCGATTTTTATTTATTTATTTTTCAATTAAAATTGAAAAGGAAATCGATAACTTTGATTTAAATTATCACAGATTTGCGGTTCAACCATTCTTTTTAAAATTATTGATTAATTCTTTCAAAAGATACTCATATTGAAAATTTACGTCCCTCCCGATGTGTGTGTGTGTGTGGTTGGGGAGGGGGGCGATGCAGGCACATAATTTTTTTCTACTTCACTACTACTATTATCAATAATGCGTGTGAGTTTTACTACTATTCGGGAAAAATGAGTCTTATTAAGTACATTTATACGAAATTTTGTCCTATATTGCCATATTAAAAGTTAGGAAAAAAATGAGACAGTCGTACTAACTGTTGAACGATTGATCCCCAAATGCAGTCAGAACCAGTTTAGGTCAAAGTCCAACTATATACCAAGTTTTGTCAGATTTCGCTCCTTCGTTCGTGAGATACAGTGTTCACAAAATTTTTGATATATACACACAGACAGACATCTTCTAAAAATTATCAAACCATGTTCAAGACACCTCAAAGAGTGCAAATCTGTCGAAAACCGAAGTTCGAAAATTTTTATGAATCCTATACTTTTTTTTTTCTCCTGTATAGAAGAAAGTAAAAAATATGCTTTAAAAAACTAAACTTTACGCATTCAAGTCATTATTATCATTTATGCAAGGCGGGTGTTTTGTAACTATTATGCAATTTGATTACTGAAATACATTTTTAAATAAATCGCTTAACCCGAGTGTTCAGGTTAAATCGCAAGATTGCACCATTACACCGAAAGAGGAAAAAAAAAAAAAAAAAAAAAATGTGTTGTTTGTGTGTAACTTTTATTCAAATGGTGCGTGAACTCTGTTTTTTTTTTTTTTTTTTTTTTTTTTTTTTTTCAAGAATGAATGTGGAGCAAGCCATGGGGAAGGAGGATAAAAAGTGACGTTTTTCAAAATTAAAACATTTGAGGTCAGAAGAGGTATGGTGGTGATCGTGGTGTCTGGTGGACCATATAAGAAATTTTTGCTTCCGTTTCGAACATAACAGTTAATTACATTTTGAGTCTTGTATTACCTCATTAACTGCGCAAAGAGGAAGTAATACAATTTCAATTTTGTCGCCAAAACTATGTATAAGAACAAAATCAAAGTAAGATGGCAGAACGAGCTAAACAAAATCAATTTATCTATAATGAAGTCACGAAAAGAAAATATATAATACTGATGTTCTAATTAGTATAAATTTCCATAAGCATTCTACTCTACGGGAATGTTACAGAAAGAGTGAAGACATTGAATTTGATACCAAGATAAACGTAGCTGAATTTTATAATGAAATTGGCTAATCACGGGCGGCACCGAATTTTAGTCTAAAATGACGAATTTGGTGAGTACATAATTTCTTGCAAGCATTAAAGCTAGTATAGTGTAGCTATCTCAAAGAAAGACAATTTTCTACCTTATGGACGACATCTTAAAGAAAGCATTTTTTTTTTCTTTTTGCCGCATGTACATGTATAAAAAACATTTTCAGAAATTTTACAAGAAGAAAAATGCAATATCACATGAAGAAATGGAAGATTTAATTAAAAAAGATAATCAAACTCTAAGAATAAAAACATATATTAAAACAATACTTCATCAGGGATCAGTGATTGGTTAATGTACGCAAGTAATTGATGAATTTCTGTATTTCTGTAAGCCTAAAGCCATTACAGATATCGGTGTCCAACTCCATCAAATCATTCGAACATACAGGCAAGATAAGTTTAATATAGAAAATTAGATGGAAGGTAAAAAGGAACTACGTAATTACTTGCTAAAATACATGACAAACATAAAATAAAATCGTATAAAATAAAATAAAAAAAATATTTTAAAGAAACGCTAAAATAAGATGTTTAAATTTCTTAGTACTTGATAGCAGAAGCTGAAAGTAGTATTTCAGTTCAGAAAAAAAAAAAAAAAAAATCTGTTTAGTTAACATAAGCCTAAAAAATAATAATTTACATTTTTTATAACTATTCAGTGTAATATTAATCCAAATGTTAGAAAAAATAATAAATATATTCACATTTAGTTCATATTTAAATTATACCAAATTACACAATTTTAATTACACCAAATTAACAAATAGAAATAATACACTAGACTAGATAATTATACAGTTAAGCGTGGCTTAAAAACTAACTCTAAAAATAATTATAAGATAAAAAAAAAAAAAAGAAAACTTTTTATATACCATATTTTAAAAAAATTCTGATGAATCATTAACAAAATACGCGAGGATAAAAGGTAATATATAAGCAATATTTAAGCACGCAAGCTCAGTTCAGTGAACTAATAATAATGAATAAAAAAAAAAGTTTAATTTTTTAACGCTCACGTTTAATTAAATGTATTTATTTTTATGTCGAAAGAAAATGAATTCGTAAATTTTTTTCGCAACAATTAAATTATAGCTAATATTTTAATGGCTATTTTACCACGTTTTTATTAACTACTATTCTTGTTTGTTTGTTTGTTTGTTCGGTACAAATCTTGCAATAAAATTTTAACTAACTTCCCTACTAGCTAGACATTTGAAACTTTCACAGTAGCTCAGAACCCGGTGACAACACAATACTTCCAAGTCCGATTTTCGAATTTTTGATTAGTTTTCTTACAATTAATTAAAATATGAAAATAATAACATCCTAATAGCGTTAAAATAGCTATTAAAATATTAGCTATAATTTAATTGTTGCCAAAAAATTTTACGAGTTCATTTTCTTTCGACATAAAAATAAATACATTTAATTAAACGTAAACGTTAAAAAATTATAAAAAGTTAAATTATGAATCCACAAAAATTGACGTCATTACAAATTTAAAAATTTTATGCTTATTGATAAGAGCTCTATGATTCATCAGAAAATTTAAAACATGGTACATAAAAAGTTTTTTTTTTTTTTTATCTTATTTATTTATTGCTATTAGGAGCTTATTATTTTCATAATTTAATTAATTAAAAGAAAACTCTTCGAAAATTCGAAAATCTGACTTCGAAGTATTGTGTTGTCACCGGGTTCTGAGCTACTGTAAAAGTTTCAAATGTCTAGCTAGTAGGGAAGTTAGTTAAAAATAGATTTCAGGATTTGTACCGGATAAACAAACAAACAAACTAGAATAGAAATTAATAAAAACATGGTAATAATTAATATTCCTTAAATAATAATAATAATAACAACAACAATGATAATTAAAATAACAGCAATAATTTAATGGGTAGGCATTAAATTTTCATCATAATTTCCTTCTGTTTGTCAAGTTTGAATTTAAATACTCTGGTGTGTCACTCACACGGCTTTCTCTTACCCTGAAATTTAATACTATAAATACAGCTTGGAGATTAAGAGGTAAGATAACGAGTACTGTTATGTAAACCTATGTTAAAACAATTCATATTAGGCTTGGAAGAGTTTTATATGATAATTAGTTTTGTATGGGGGGGGGGGGGGGTATCGCCCTCCTCAACCCTCCGTTTCATTACTGCACCTACATTTACATAGAATTTAAATCTGTTATTAAAATTAAGGGTTCACTTAAAATTATTCAGACAACTTTCACATGTAACATTCCTTGAAACGTATCAATCTCGATTAAAATTTTCCAGCAACAAACTACATTAATTGAAAATACAACTTTTGGATACCCTGAAATTATTCGTTTTTAAGATACTCTAAGAGACACAGACAAAGATCAAACGTTAAAAAACTTGACTTCAGAAATCAGGAAGCCTCAAAACGTGTAAATATACAAAAAATAAGCGATGGCTATTTAGCTTAAAAACATTCATTATTTACCATATGTCTATGAGGACTTCATTTCAATTCCTGAATAGGTTTATTGGACATGGGAAAACATTAAATTAGTACAGCGCTTCCACTAACTATAAAAAAGAATGCTATCGCTTAAATATTGGCAGCTCTGTATATCTTTGAAAATTATGTACAGACCACATGGTGCACCTAAATATAATCCTATAGTAATAATACACAACACAACCTGAAATACACATCCATCCATTTTCAGCTATTGTCACACTATAATCTAGTTCTTTTGTGTAGCTCTGTAAATGAACAGTGAATGATTTCCCTACCATATTCTACATGAGACATGTTTTTATGCATATAAAAAAATATATATTAATTTCATTTGGTTTAGTGCAGTCTATATACGTTAAACTTTGCAATTTCCCCCATTTGAATTCTCTTGGGTGTCCCTGTACACAAACCATTTGCATCATCCCAACGAAAAGCGTAGTGTAGCATTCCTATATCATACACATTTAGAATATCAAGTTTGGACTTTCTGCTACTATTTGTTCTTGAGATATGCTGATAACAGACAGACACACAGACACACACACAGACAGACACACAGACTAACCGCTAAAAACATGATTTTCGGATTCAGGGGACCCCAAAATGTGTTAATAACAAAAATGCACTTTCGAAAATTTGATCCAAAAGCAATACTTTTTATACTTTATGGGTAAGAGAAAGTAAAAAATGTTTTTTAAGCAATATATATCATCTATTACTAATTGAACATGGTTTTCTGTCTAATTATTATTTTACTGAGAAATTTTAGTAGGATTCACTGTGAAAGTGCTTGAATTTAAGTTTAGCATGAAAAAAATATTAAAATATTTCTTACGTTTTAGGAAAACTGGGGAATGAATAGACTATAAGTATGGAGATGTAAAGATTAGAAGTCTGAACGTCGCATTTGAATTATTCATTATTGAAATTTATTTATTATACAGAGTGAACAAGTATCCCTGAAAAATTTTAAACCTTAATATAAAATCAAGTAAATGAAGTACGTGAGTGAATTTTGCACTGCAATGCTTCTTAAAGTGAAAAGTTTAGTTTAAGAAATTAAAAAAAAAAAAAATAGTTCCAAATCTTTCTCATAGATGGCGTTGTATTTTATATTATATAAGGGACCCTCGACAGAGACCCTATATACAGGGTCCCTATGTTATACGTTGCTTCTTCTAGTTTTGTTATGGTTACCTTGGTCCCCAGACTTAACCTCTTTTGATATCTTCTTGTGAGACTATGTGAAGGACATAAATTTGATATCGATTTTTATCTTCTGCTGCTTATTTATTATCGCATTAAATATTAATGCAGTAAACTCTAGCATTATTATTATTTTTTTTCTCACGAACTCTTTACAAGATTATTAACATATTTAACAGAAACATTATTTAAATTTCGACTGATAACTGAAAAATAACTTTCCGAGGCAACGCTCTTTTCATTTTGTTCCTGGTAAAAAGAAACAAACATTTCGTTTAACTTAGTAAGATGTCTGTGGAAAATAAGAATTTAGAGTTTCTCTTTATTCAAAGAGGGCTCATCAAAGCTCACCATCTTACGAGGTTTTATGAGTTCAATTCAAACATTCAAAGGCTCTTCTGTAGTTTCATAAATTCATCAACTACCCAACAGAATATTTAATTTTGATTGATATACGCCGAGCTGTTAATTGTCATTGTTCATTTATTTTACTTTTGTCGAGAGTTACTTTTGTTCAATTACATAAAATAATAATAATAATAATAGTAATAATAATAATACATACACGTATAACAAACACATTCTTAAATATATGAAATATATACACACGAATTGTTATAACTAAAAGACTATAAAACCAAACCAATCTGCATTTTTTAAACAGATTTAAAAAAAACTTTTCCCAGTCGTTTTTTCAATCACCTTGTTTAAAAATAAATATATAAATAAATAAAAACAATTTTATAAATTTACAAAATAATTGCGAGCGCGAAAATTCGAAAAATTTCATTTTAAGGCTTTTAAAACACTATGCTAAGTTTATCTTTTTTTTTTTTTTTTTTTTTTTTTTTAAGGATTATCAAACACTCTCTAAAATATATTTTATATCCACTTCTTTTAATCAATACCCAAACTCTATCCGCGTTTGTAATGATCTATAGATGGCGCTTTTTCAGCTTTTGTTGTTAGCAAATATAATAGCCACGTATATTTATTATTGTTTTATTGTGTTACTACTTAATATTCGTGCTATAATTTCTCCGCCATTACATCATGGAAAATTGATTGCTTTTGGAAGAAATATTTCAGTTTATTCAAAGTTCGATCAGAAGTAGATATTTAACTGAAGCTGGACAAATATTAGTTTCAAATCATCTGATTAATTCTTTACTTCCATTAGCCGAAGCAACTGAAATTTTAAATTTGTCATTTGGAAATAAATGGAAGCTTAATTCTGGATTTCTTGATCCTTTGGAGTTACACTGTAGCACACACCAGTATGTGTTATCTTTTTTACCGGATTCATTCATTTTTATTCAATAAATATGTGTGAAACTAAACATCGGCAAGCAATGGCGTCTTGACGAAAGTCGAAAGCTATGCATGTTAATTGTAATTTCACCTTAGCCCACCAGAGGGCGAGCATTTCATTAAAATTGCGGATAGGCTTACGAATCTAATCCTGTCAGTATTTATAAGAGTAGGAAAGTACAGAATGTGTTAGATGCTTTTTTTTTTTTTTTTTTTTTTTAGTTCAGCGTCTGAGCTAAAACGAAATTTTCATATTTGCAAACTGTTCAACAATTCATAAGAAATCAGTAAGTTACGTTAGCATTTAACAGTTGTCGTCATTTTAAACTTCTGAATAAAAAAAAAAAAAAAGAGGCGTGTTATAAGTTTGCAGTCTTTGTATCACTGTTGTTCTGAAACAAATGGATTCTTTTTCAATGCGTCTATTTTATTTTATTCATTATTTGCGTTTATTTTATTCATTAGAACAATCATTTAATCGGTACAGTTGATGACTATTGTTCAATGAAAATCTGTTAAATTTTTTTTTATTAATTAATTAATTAATTTTTTTTTCAGGCCATTTTGCACTGATATTTAAAATTTGCAAGCTGTTGATTTGCCAATTTCCATCTCATGTTAGATGATAAGTTATGCAGTTTTTAGACTGGAGTACACTCACACATATATATTACCAATATGCACAAAAATCAAAAATATGTTATAAATAGTGATTATGAATTCGCAGTACCAAAAATCTCTAAATTCGGTTTAAAATTAAAAATTTTATATAAAAATAATATTTAATTCAATTCAAAGACATATATATTTTCCCTAATAAAGGTAGCTTTACACACACACACACACACACACACACACACACACACACACACACACATATATATATATTTAATGTACATAATAGGGCCCCTGTTGTTATTTAAGGGGACTTGGCAGGATTTATAAAAAAAAAAGCTTATATTTCGTTTAATATTTATAAACTGAACTATATAAAATTTATTCATTAAGATATATATTCAGGCAAAAATTCTTATGCTTTTTAAGTAATTTTTAACAGTTTTAAAATATTTAAATTGCGATTCTCAGTTTAGATTTTTTTTTCATGTATTCATGATCTTCAAAACGCTAAAACTCCTACAGATATTTAAGAAAAGACTTAATATTTTTTTTTGGATATGTAATAGAACTTACTTAAAAGAATTGGGGATAGATTTTGAAATTTATTGATTAGTTTTTCAAAATAATAATAATAATAATAATAATAATAATAATAAATGCATGTTTATGTAAAAATTAAAAAAAAATAAAAAGGTACCTTTAGAGCTATAATGATGTCAATTTTACTCTGCAAGTTTAATTTTTCACAAAGTTTTATGTCAATTTTAATATTTACGCATTAATTTCTTTCCATTTCAAAAAAATTTAAAATCAACCCGTAAACGTTTTTGGCAACAACTAAAAATTAAAATAAATTATGTATTTTTGTCTAAAGAATGGCTTTTTCAACTTTTTTGATATAATACTGATTATTATTAATTTTGTTTTCTTTTATTTTCTTTTCAGAAAAAAAAAAAAAAAAAGATTTTTGTTATATTTCTTTATTTTAAATAATTTTTTTAAGATATTGCAAAATCTATCCCTAATTCTTTTAAGTAAGTTCTAGTACACATCCTCCAAAAATACTAAGCCTTTTCTTAAATATCTGTAAAAGGTTTACCATTTTGAAAATCCTGCATTCTAACAAAAATGCAAACTGAGAAAACACAATTAAAAATTTTCAAATCTGTAAAAAATCTATCAAAAATCATAAGAATTGTTGCCTGAATTTATATTTTATTGTACAAACCTAAATATAGTTCAATTTATGAATATTCAATGGATATATACGCTTTTATATGAAACCTTCAGTGGTGCCAAGCAAAAGTTTCAAGTCCCCTTAAAAATGGAATTTCATAAATTCAAAGATAAAGCCATAGATATATTAATATATATATATATATATATAGATCTATCGTTCCCATGTTATCGAGCAAAAATTTTTGATACCGAAAAAAAGTTTTGGAATCAGCCATTAGAAGGTATTGAAAAATTGGCCCCATAGGCCATAATGATAAAGAATTTTTCTTCGTGTCCCTGTAAAAAACTGTAAGTGCTAAATTTCCCAAAATCTATACAGCTCGTTCAACTGTGACCTATAACATGTGTATAAACTTTTTGCTTAGTTTAATAAGGCGTTTAGACGCTATCACACTTTTAAAAATTTGTTCCCATAGGCCATAATGATAAAGAAATTTTCTTGGTGTCCCTGTATAGAAACTATAAGTGCTAGATTCACCAAAA
This sequence comes from Salticus scenicus, assembly GCA_963930645.1. Taxonomy (NCBI): domain Eukaryota; kingdom Metazoa; phylum Arthropoda; class Arachnida; order Araneae; family Salticidae; genus Salticus; species Salticus scenicus. Next base: position 16,026,287 of record OZ005654.1, on the reverse strand, counting down.
TCAATAGGGTTCGTGCTACGGTGACTTACAACATACGTACCAACTTTCAACTCATTCGAGCAAAGCGCTTAGACGCTAGCGTGTTCACTGGCAGACATACGCACACATACATACACACATACATACATCATCGTAAAAATAATGAAAACGGACTCAGGGGAACTCAAAACGTATAGAAACATCAAAATCTCAAATTCGGATTTTTGACATGATTACGATACTTTCCTCACTATAGTGTTCGGAAAGTAAAAAAAAAAAAAAAAAAAAATGTAAATCGCGTGAAAGAATTGAATAATTTGAAAAATGGAAGTATCAAAATAAAAATGCCATTTCATGCAGTAACATGCAATGGCATTTTTATTTTGATATTGCAGTATAGTTGATAATTTATTTTGATTGCATGCCGTAACATGCAACTCTAAAAAGAATTGAAGAGTAGACATATATAAACACATTGTTACATTGAGAGTAGAATAGAAGGTAAAACAAATGATCGAATGCCAGAATTTACCACAAGAACCCTAAATAGGGTTGGCCGGTAATAATTTTATTAAAGATAAGAAAAAATCGCCAATACTCTCTTAAATATTATTTAATAAATAAACCGATAAAAATAAGATAATATATTCTACCGAACTCATAAACCCAGGGCTAATCACAGGTGACTTTTTTGTATATTCTTTTCGTACTACTAATTCTAAAAAATAAAATTTATAACATATTTTCGCAGGTAAATCTGCACTTTGCCTGCATAAATTTATTATAAATTTTATGTTACGCAAATATAGTGGTGCGAAAATAATAATAAAAAATCGCCTGTGGCAGCACTGTAAACCAAAAGAGAACAATGAAATACTTGGTACAGTACACTGGATAAAAGCCATAAAATATAAAGACTCGCAACAATTGTTTCGGGTCGAAAGAAAACACGACCCTTCGTTAGTCGAATAAAGTAGGCACGAGTACTGCGTTGCAAGTTCTTATATTTTATGGTGTTTATTCAAAGTATTATACGACTTGCTGTTAAACGCCAGCTTTATGGTGTTTTCTTATAATGAAACACTTATTTAAAAAAGGTCAAAATCAGTAGCTTTTCGTCTTCATGATCGTCCAACACTTTAGAGAGCATAGAAAATGGCTAGTTTTCTAAATATAGCAGCCATACAAAGGCAAATACTATAGGTAACGATCTATGTTGCACAGAAAAATACAAAAGATTTGAAATAAGAAATACACGTATGAAATATTAATTACAAATGGGAAAATGCCAGATATATAGAAAGTAAAAAATTAGGGTGTAACAACATTCAGTTCCAAAGAAACCCAATTTAATAGCTGCTAAAACTACAACATGAATAATCCACTTTTTAAGGAAGTAAAGTATTTGTTTTTCTCGATATTTTTCTCTTTTATTTTTCTCTTACATGTGAAACAAACAAGACGAAAAATCTTTAAAACATGTAGTAAATGTTGAAAAACATGTAACCTTGTTGACCTGTTCAATGTTTGTTTTTTTGCTTGCAATTTAAAGTGGAACATGCTAAAAAACAAAACAACTAAAAGCATAATTTATAAGAGAGCACTTTTAGTTTCAGAACAGTGAAAGTCAGGTCACTTTCTACTGTTGCCAGGAGCTAATAAGAAAAACTTGCTTGGCATAAATACATTTTGAAAAAAAGCAAAACAAAATCAGCAGAATAACTACATGTATAATGAATCTGAATTACAACTTTCCGGATTATTAACTGTACTTCCGTTCCGTTTGTTTCAATACGAGAAATTGTTCAAAAAATGCAAACAAACACTCGAGAGGATTGATTTTTAAATGTAATATACATGTAGAGCTAATATTTCCGACAATAAATTTCAAATATTTTGAGGAAGTTCAATAGATTATTTTACATTCTAAGTTAGAAATAATGATGATAAAATAAATGTAAAAACTAATAAAAATCTTATTCTTTTTATCGATATAATGGTTTAGAAATTTAAGCCTGACAATTCTCTCATTATATTTTTATTTTTATTTTTATTTTATAAATTTTATTTTTATTCATTTTAGATGTTAGATAACATTGATTATTCTCGGAAAAACAAATCAATTTAAATAGGATTATTTAAAAAGCGTTAGCAAGTATATTAACAATTAATATGCAATTTATGTTTTGAGTTTTGAACATTCATGCAATACCAATACCCAAACTAGTATGATGTGGCCACTACATGACTTTCTTCTATATAATTTTACACAAAATTTATTCAATACAAATTATTTATTAAATTATCAAATTATTTTCCATTATAAATTCAAACAATTTTTATCTGACAGAATTATATTATCACTAAATGCTGAAAGATGTAAATTTTTTCCAAATCAAAAGAAATGACTTTTTCCTCCCCCAAGTTTTTTCGTTAAAAGTAAAAAAATAAAAATAATATCGATAACTTTGTTTTAAATTATCACAGATCTACAGTTCAACCATTCTTTTTAAAGGTATTGACGAGATCTTTCGAAAGACACCCACATTGGAAATTTATTCCCCCCCCGGGGGGGGGTACTTCTCCTCCAGGGGGGGGGGGAAGCGATGCCCCCACATGCACAATTTTTTTTCCTAGTTAACTACTACTATTATCAATAATTCATATTAATTTTACCGTCACACAATTAAAATAACTCTTATTATGTACATTTATACGAAATTTTGTCCTATACTGCCATGTTAAAAATTTAGAAAAAATGCGATCACATCGCCGCCTTTTGAGCCATTGTTCCACAAATCTAATCAGCACCATTTTATGTCAGGTTCCAACTAAATACCAAGTTTGGTTAAATTTCGTTCATTGGTTCGTGAGATACAGCGTCCACAAAATTTGTGATACACACACACACAGACTGATAGACAGACAGACATCTTCAAAAAACAGTCGAATCGTATTCAGGACATCCCAAAACGTGTAAATCCATCGAAAGCGGGAGTTCGAAAATTTTCACGAATCCAATACTTTCTCTATACATACATATAGATGAAAGTAAAATTGTGCTTCAAAAGTTAAGAATTTGTGAACGGATTAACAAATTTGCAGAGTTGTGTTCTACCCACTTGTTCATATTGAGACATTATCTCATTCTGTTTAAGCATCAATGACAAGAATTTTAATAAAATGTTAAGTAATTAATAATCATTTTTCACTCTTTCTAATTTCTCTTTTTCAAATGGAATGTTATTCTGTTAATCTTTTATACGCTCTCACATCTAAATGCTTAAAAAAAAAAAAAAAAAAAAAATTCTGAATTGTATTAATTCATTTCCCTTATGATGTTAAATGCCTATAGCCAAAAACTGAATTATTATAAGTTCTTTTATAAACTTACCAAACATAAGTTAATTGTACATTGTTTTCCTTAATTTTAAACCTAGTTATTAAGCCTTCATGTAGCACTTATAGTTTTTTAAATAAACGTTCATATGCAAAGTATTTAGAATTTTTTTCTTTTTTTACACATTTTGAAATTTTAAATTGCAAACATTGGTTCATTTTTTACGCTTTCTAACAAAGTTGAAAAGCGTTTATAATTTTAGTTTGTTTTTCTGTCTGCCTTTCCACACTCTAAATTCTGTAAATAATCTTAGAATGCGAAAATTATATGGCTTATTAAAGTTCCCTATGGCATGTTTTCTTATGAAAACGGTATAAATAGTTAGCAATACATGATTCGTGTACAGGAAAACTTAAAAGAATTTTAATGCATTACTTTTTATGAGAGTTATTTCTATAAAGCATATTTTAGTAACTGTGTGCCACACAAAATATAATTAAATTAATATACATTATTCGTATGCACAATACATTATATATATATATATATATATATATATAATAGAATAAGTTATGATTAGCTTTAATAAATGCTCTACAGGGCAGCACAAAAACATTTCAAGTGCATAAGGGGATATGTTGTGAAATTCATGAAAGAACTTTTCAGTTGTCTGATGTGTGTTTTCAACATAAATCTAATAATCTAATAACGGAATAATTAATTTTGATAATCTAAATTAAAATAAAAAATATTAAAGTAACTCTGATAATTTATATTATCACCGCCCCCCCCCCCCCCCCACACACACACACACAAAAAAAAAAAAAAAAAGCTTGAACGATGAATACATTATTTTTGGATTTTTAAGAGTAAGATAAACTTAGTTTAAAGAGAAATAAAAAATGTTTATGATATTAATAATTTTTTACCAACCCTTTTTCTGTGCACATACTTAAAGCTTTAAGAACGCTTTAAAAAAGCATTTTTAAAAATGCTACTTTAGCCATTACGCTATATAACTTTTACAATTTTGAACTAATTGAATATTTTCAGAGAACATTTCTTTCATAAGAATTATAAAGATTTACTTACTGTACATTTTTTGTCTTGTGTGTGCGTGTATGTACGCGCAAACTAAAAGCCTAATTCTGTTACTGCATAAAATCGATCGTATCCCCTCGTAGACAATTAAAAATAGACACAGTGCAGATAGTTTAGTTTTAGAGTGTCGCTCTATGCTTATTTCTTTCTTATTAAGGCTTATCAAACCAAAATCTAAGACTTAATGTGAATTTTGAACCGCCATGAATATCCATGAATGAACTGAAACTCGAACACGTCACCTGGGAACTAAAGTCTAAAGCGCTGACCCTTTGTTTATCAGGCGGATGAATTTAAAAAGTTGAAGTGGAGTCCGAGTTTCAAATTCCATAGACAATAACATGTATGATCCAAGAAAAACTTATTAATGGAATAGTAAATTCAAAAACAATATTAAAAGGAGACTTGGCGTTGAGTTATAAATCAAGTAAAAACTACAACGGTAGAAACGCCAAAGAGAAAACAATATTGGGAAGCAGACAGCTGTTTCGGCCACTTCCTATTGGTCACTCCCCCACCTTCCACGCATTTCTATTGGTTTAACAGAATTTTGTCCCTTTTCCATACATAGGAGCACTTCTCTCTGATTTCTTTATGCACTGAAGACGGTACGCTAAAGGCTACCGAAACAGCTGGCTGCTTCCTAATATTATTTTCTCTTTGGCGTTCCTAACCTTGTAGTTTTTACTTGATTCAAAAACAATATTTTGAAATTTTTATTTTTTAATATTTAGCTTTGAATGAACTAATTTTGGTGTAATGTAGTAACATTTTATAGTTAACATGAAAGATCAAATTGTAGAAAAGAGATTCGCTCTCTTATGGTTGCTGCTGGTTTGATATCACAATTTAGTTATCCCAAGCCCTATATATTTAACAGCATTATAAACTAGCTTGCGTTAAAAACAAGTAGATGGGAAGTGTCGGGTTCCATCCCAGATCGCGATCATCAACGTAACCATTCAAAGATTTTCGCGGTTTTCTCCGAAACTCACATAATTACGGGCGAGGACCTCTTAGGGAAAGGTATTCCATCTATAGACTTAGGACCCTAATGCAGTCTATCGGTCTTAAGCCACTCAACAACAACAACAAGTAGTTATTTAAAATGATATCACTAACTTTAATAAACTATCTTCTATATATAATAATAAAAGAAGATGTCTGTCTGTCTGTCTGTCTGTCTGTCTGTCTGTCTGAGCATCTATACGTTCAGCCCCTACTGAACGCAGAAGTATAAAATTTGACATACGGGTACTCAGAAGCCTTCCCGAGGGGATAGTGAAAACAGAATTTAAAAATTTTAATTAGTTGCGGAGATATTAATTAAAATGTCGAACCATGTCGATCGAAAAATGAGCCGCGAGATTCAACGGCTAATTGCTTAAAAAAAAAAAAAAAAAAAACATTCTATCAGCAGACGATTTTCTCCGCTGTCTGGAAAGGAAGCAAAACATCTGGAAATCATTAATGTCACATGTTCTTGAAGTGGAATTAAAAATTAAAAATTTCAAAATTCTTCAAATTTTCATTTACATTACATTTACATTAATATTCGGATTACACAGCATATTATAAAGCTACTGTTCAATTTTCATGAAAATACATGAATAAGCAAAAAAATTACATATTTATTGGGAAAAGATTAAGTTTTCTTTTATATTTTGCAGTAATTTGAATTGAGATATGCCGTTGAAATTTCGTAGTATTTGGTTTTAATGCCCGATAATTCGATTGTGAATATTTTTGAAAGAATAGAATTATTAGGGAGGGGCTAAAGGGGCAAAAAAAAAAAAAAAAAGAGTTACAGCGTTTGAAATTGGTATATTTAGGTATTAAGACAGGATAAATCGATTGAGGATATTTTCGAGTGTAAAATGATTAGTAGGAACGGAAGGGGGGGGGGACGCTGTTGTAAGTTCTAAAACGGGGATAAGGCGCCGCAGGCGCCACCGAGCTGGACTTTGTTAAAATCAGAATTTTGAAAGTTCGTAACACGGTGAGCGAACAGGCTGTCTCAGATATTGAAACGAGAATAGGGCGCCGTAGGCGCTACCGAGCGAGAATTTACTGCGATTAAATTTTTCAATAAAGTTATTTTCACTATATGTTAGTGAGCTGTCGTAGGACCTGAAACGGGAAAAAGGCGCCGCAGGCGCCACCAAGCGGGACTTTCGTAAAGTCGGACTTTTCCAGGATCGCGAACCAGCTGGTCGCCGAAGGCGGCTAGTTTTTAATAAATCTTACATGAAATTTCAACTTGGATTTGTCAGCTCCGTCATTAAATGCTATAATATTATTTATTATTTTTGTTATTATTATTCAAGTCATCGCTTAAACTGTTCTCTATTATATAAAATACTTTTAATTTTACAATATAGTAAAAGAAGTTGATGAAGTAGAAAAAATGTTTAAGGAAAATGTATCAAAAGTCATTATGCATTACATTTCAGTGCATTATTTTTTTTATGCAATATGTATAAAACTATGTTGCATTCAAGATTTCCAAGTAGAAAACATTCCATCTTAACAATAAATTTAAATTTCTTTGAAAGTTATGAATTGTAAAAAAGTTAATATAGTATATCCATATTTCTGTTTTGTCTTGGGGGGGGGGGGAGGAAATACAGCTATGTATGAAATAGATAATTATACTAACACTAATACATACACACGCACAAAAAAAAGCCTTTTTTTGTGTCTAATTTCTTCGGAAATATATTCAAATTTGGAAAAGGTAATAGCATGATTTTTACTTTCTTCTATATGTAATATAGAGAAAGTATTGGATTCGCGAAAATTTTCGACCTCCATTTTTTGACGGATCTACACGTTTTGGGATGTCCTGAACACGAATTGATAGTTTTTATAAAATGTCTGTCTGTCTGTGTGTCTGTCTGTCTGTCTGTGTCTGTGGTTTAGTGTTTTCACCATATCTCACGAACCAATGAATGAAATTCAACCAAATTTGGTATATAGTTGGACCCTGGCGGGGCATTGTGCTGATTAGATTTGGGGAACAATAGCCCAGCAGGTGGCGCTGTGATCGCATTTTATGTAAATTTTTAACATGGCAGTATAGGACAAATTTTCGTATTTTTCACCGTATCTCACGAACCAATGAATGAAATTCAACCAAACTTGGTATATAGTTGGAACCTGACGGGGCATGGTGCTGATTAGATTTGGGAATCAATCGTCCAGCAGGTGGCGCTGTGATCGCAAAATTTCGTAATTTTCACCGTATCTCACGAACCGATGAATAAAATTGAACCAAACTTGGTGTATAGTTGGACACTGACATGGAAAGGGTCTGATTAGATTTTGGGATCAATCGCCCAGCAGATGGCGCTGTGATCGCATTTTATGCAAATTTTTAACATGGCAGCATAGGACAAAATTCCGTATAAATGGGCATAATGAGAGTTATTTTAAACTTGTGATTGTAAAATTAATATGAATTATTGATAATAGTAGTAGTTAACTAGGAAAAAAGTTTTGTGCATGTGGGGGCATCGGTCCCCCCCCGCCTGGGGGGGAAGTACCCCCCGGGGAAGTAAATTTTCAAGATGGGTATCTTTCGAAAGGTCTCGTTGATAATAGTAATAGTTAACTGGGAAAAAAATTTTGTGCATGTGGGGGCATCGGTCCCCCCCCCCAACAGGTGGGGGGAAGTACCCACCCGGGGGGGCAAAGTTTCAAGATGGGTATCTTTCGAAAGGTCTCGTCAATACCTTTAAAAACGAATGGCAGAACCATAAATCTGTGATAATTTAAAACAAAGTTATCGATTTTTTTTCTTTTAACAAAAAAAGAGCTTAGAAAAAAAATCGTATTTTTTTTTTTTTTTTTTTTTTAAACGAAGTTGGTCCCCGACATAAACTGGTGCTGATTATGTTTGGGGATCAATAGCTCAACAGGTGGCGCTGTGATAGCATTTTATCTAATTTTTTAACATGGCAGTATAGGACAAAATTTCGTATAAATGTGCATAATAAGAGTTGTTTTAAACTTGTGATTGTAAAATTAATATGAATTATTGATAATAGTAGTAGTTAACTAGGAAAAAATTTCTGTGCATGTGGGGGCATCGCTTCCCCCCTTGGGGGGGGGGGTAAATTTTCAAGATGGGTATCTTTCGAAAGATCTCGTCAATACCTTTAAAACGAATGGTTGAACTATAAATCTGTGATAATTTAAAACAAAGTTATCGATTTTTTTACTTTTAACAAAAAAAAAAAAAAAAAAAAATCAGAAAAAAAAATCGTATTTTTTTCTAAGTTTTTTTTTTTTTTTGATCAATAGCTCAACAGGTGGCGCTGTGATAACATTTTATCTAAATTTTTAACATGGCAGTATAGGACAAAAATTCGTATAAATGTGCATAATAAGAGTTATTTTACACTTGTGATTGTAAAATTAATATGAATTATTGATAATAGTAGTACGTTAAATTTTGAAGATGGGTATCATTCGAAAGATCTCGTCAATACCTTTAAAACAAATGGTTGATCTGTGATAATTTAAAACAAAGTTATCGATTTTTTTTTTTTTTTTTACTTTTAACAAAAAAAAAAATAAAAAAAAAAAAAAAAAAAAATTAAAAATTCGTATTATTTATTTTTTTTTTATTATTAATATTGTTACTGATTGAATATGTATTACTTTTAACAAAAAAAAAAAAAAAAAAACTTAGAAAAAAAAATCGTATATATTTTTTTTTTTTTAAATATTGTTACTGATTGAATATGTATAGGAAAATATAGAAGAAAGTCTTGTGGTGGCCACAACATACTAGTTTGTTTTGTGTGTACTCTTAGAAAAGTATACGATAAGAATCTTTCTCAAAGCATTTTAGGCTATCATAAGTTCGGGTAAAAAAAAAAAAAATCTAAGGGCTAACAAGACTAATGAAAATCTTGACGCATACGGTGCTACTATAACTTAAAAACAAAAACGCGTTCAAAATCCTAACAAAGGGTTATTTGAAGGAAGAAAATAGTCTTATTTTTCAAATTTTCAATAATCGAACATTTTACGCCAGGCCGCGTAGTTGAATACGGATAAAGACAAACCACTTTAAACTCTGTTTGTCTGGTTCAAAACCGAATGAATGCAAATCAAGTTTGGTAAAGATAATTGCAACGCATTTCCTGAAATGGATTCTGGTTAACCTGTTATTACGATATTTCTTTTCCAACATCGAATTATTATACGGGGGCATGAAATTAAAGTTTTCTCAAATCGATGTTATAAGATATGTAAACAATGAAACATGTACTTATTTAAAAAGAGATTTCATTAAAAACAAAACCTTAAGCATAACAAGTTAAGGACCTTTATGCATGTAAGATCTTAATTGTATTTACTTGAAAATTATATATTAAGACAATAACATTTATTATATTAGAGATATTTAATGAAAATGACCCACAATGACGCAATATTACTCTTGCACGCTTTGCTTTTCTTAAGACACATTCAAAAATTAATTTTAGTGCTTCATATTCATTTCGATTTTTCTTTGATTCTTTTTGGATTTGATATGGGTGGTCTTCGCTTATGATCCGAATAATTGTTTTAATGCTGAAGTTGATTCATCTTTGAATTTCAAAAAATTTTTGCACTGATGTTATTATATTAATGTATTACTATATATATACCCCGCGACAAAAAGGTAGGTACAAAGGGTTTTTTCTTTGATTTTTCATAAAATAACATTATCTAAATTGTACTTATCATTTATTTTTATCATAAAATAACACTACTCCCGGACTCATTTTTGTTTTAAGACTAATTTAGAAAAATTTTAAGACTAAAATTTTTCTAATTTAAGACTACACACCGCGACAAAAAGATAGGAACAAATGTTGTTTATTTTTTTTTTAAATTTTTTAATATGATTACTTTGAATATGAATATTTTGAATATGATTCAAATATTTAATATGTTTTTGATATGATAATATTTTGTTATGATAATAAATGATCAGCACAATTTAGATAATGTTATTTTATGAAAAATTAAAAAAAAACCGCTTTGTTCCTATCTTATTGTCGCGGAGTGTAGTCTTAAATTAGAAAAATTTTAGTCTTAAAACTTTTCTAAATGAGTCTTAAAACAAAAATGAGTCCGGGAATAGTGTTATTTTATGATGATAATAAATGATAAGCACAATTTAGATAATGTTATTTTAGGAAAAAACCCTTTGTACCTATCTTTTTGTCGCGGGCTGTATATATCTTAATTCACCAATAGGAATAAATTTGTCAACGATGATAATTTTTCTGTAATTTATGAGATATTTATAAATATTACATGAGGATTTGATTTAAAAGTACAATTCTGATATTTATAAAATTAATCTTTCGTATAGGCTGCAGAATAATTGACGTGAATTGTTTGATTGCAGAAAAGGAAGTAAGATTTAAAAATAAGTTTTTTGTTCAAAACATTGCTAAAAGCTTTACAGTAAAAACAAAACATATTTCAATAATCTGGTGTGGCACTTTATCTTACCTTGCATTCGAATATTACAAAGAGAGATTAAAGATTAAGGAGTAGGATAAGAAGTACTGCACTTTAACAACAATTGAAAATAGTTTTAGAAACTCCAATACATATTTCTGTGTGAGGCGGGTTCTAAAAGCTTGATTTTACCATGTTTTTATTAACTTCCATTCTTCTTTGTTTGTATTTTTGCTTGTTTGTTTGCCCGGTACAAATCTTGCAATCGAATTTTAACTAACTTCTCTACTAGCTAGACATTTGAAACTTTCACAGTAGCTCAGAACCCGGTGACAACACAATACTTCGAAGTCCGATTTTCGAATTTTTGATTAGTTTTCTTATAATTAATTAAAATATGAAAATAATAACATCCCAATAGCGTTAAAATAGCCATTAAAATATTAGCTGTATGCAGCTCACAAAAATTGACATCATTATGACTTTAAAAGTTTTATAAGAGCTCTATGATTCATCAGAAAATTTAAAACATGGTTTTTAATATATATATATATATATTTTTTTTTTTTCTTTTTTTATCTTATAATTATTTTGTATTGAAGGAATCTCAAATTATAGAAAAAAATCATTACAGGAAATTGGTCTTCAAATAATACTTTGAGAAGTGAATATCATTCGTATGGATTTCCCTGCACTTGGAAAAATTTATTAAAGCTCTTCTATCAATTATATTCGATAAAAAATAATATTTGTGTTTAATATTGGATGGCCCTGTGTATTGTCTATAAATTATATACACATTACACAGTGTATTTCGTGCACATGAAAACCTCATAACACAGCTTGAAATATACTTCCAGCAACTTCTATGTAAAACAATTAATGTATCCGAATTATCTGTGTGACCCTGTATACAAATAGTAAATGATTTGCATACTATATCCTATGCGAAACATGTATTTATGAGTATAAAAAATATATGTTCATTTCATTTTGTTCAGAGCAGTTAAAAATTTAAAAACTTTACCTGCCAGAAACTGTACCTGTAGACGTAATGTATTTGAATTTTTTTTTAATGTTCCATGTACCTCAGCTACTTTAACAAAACATTTTAAGTATCATTTCCATAATGATACAGATTTAGAATACCGTGTTTGTACTTCCTGACGGTATTTGTTTTTGAGTTATGGGAACAACAGACGTTAAGACAGACACACATACACAAATCAACTGTTAAAATGATAATTTTAGGATTCAAGGACCTCAAAATGTGAAAATATATCAAAAACATACTTTGGAAAATTCAATCTCGAAACAGCATCTTCTCTATCAATGAAAGTAAAAAGTTTAAGAGAGTAACATAAAATTTTACAGTGCACTAATTTATAAAACGTATGATTTATACTGAAATACAAAGTGTATAACAGAGAAAAATTTAGAATGAAAACAGTCAAAAGATTTAATTTTACTGATTTGTTTTTTAGAATATTTAATTTTTTTCTCTTTAAGATATCCTATTACTTTTAAAACATTATCCCTCTTTAAGTGCAATAACCTTTATGCATGTTTTAGACGCATTCCTAATTCTATAATTAAACAATACAACTGGAATTTTCTTAATTAAAAAAAAATATATATATATAATATTAAAAACTTATAACATAAAAAATGGCTTAAAAAAGTAAAAAGCGGGAAAAAAAAAAAAGTACCCTAGAATTATTCTGGTAATATGGGCGCATTTACGACTATTTTAATTTATGTTCTATCTTATATTTATTTTGTTGATTTTCCCCTCATGAGGGACATTGTTGTACAACTTTCTCTTATTTATTTTGTCTTAAAATGTTGGGGATTGAGTAAATCATTAATATAAAAACTTATTTACAGTAAGTACTTATATATTAAACTTCATATGCATCATTTACATTAAATATTGATATTAAATTTTCATTTTGAAAAGCATAACATTTTACTCTGAGAGAATTTTATTAATCGGAAATTATTGTATTTAATTAATTAAAATTTATTTTAATTTTTTACAACAACACTAATTTAAAAATAATAAATTAATTTTATTCATTATTTTGTATTTCCATGTAAAATTTTGGATTTAGGGTAAGTGCACCAATGATTGACACTTTTAGGACAATCTCTGATGTTTTTAATGTTCTGGTCATCAGCAAACATTTTTAGAAATCTTAAGTTAATACATATGGCATGAAAGACATTCAGAACCACATATATGTTGAAATATATACATTTGATAAAAATTATTTTTTTATGAATTTTTATTTGACACCCACTCAATGTTCCAGTCATCGACACTGCCAGTTTTTCCTTTTATTAGTAATTGGCACCCTATGTTCCAGTGTTTGACACAGCTGGTTATTCATTTTACCAGTTATTAGCACCCTATTCTCCTGTGTTTGACATAAAATGTGAAAATTCTTATATGTAAAATATATATGATTTTTTATTTTTCTTATTTATTAATTATTTCAGGATAGATGTCAATTACTGGAGCATGCCAATCACTGGAGCACCTACCCTACATGCAAATTATATTTTCTAAAAAAAAAAAAAAAAAGTGGTTAGTTTGGATGAATATTATCAAAACTCACCTGTCACTATAGTATACCAATTAGGATAAGAATTTGAGGGAAATACGGGAGTCACATATTCCGCTTTTACACCGTTATCTGCAAGTCGCTTGAATCCGGTGTACACGCTGGAGTCATTAATGTAATCCCACCTGACTCCATCCACGAGCACAAGCAACACTTTCTCTGAATCTCCGGGAATAGAAGGAAATCCAAAAGATGCCGGGATCAGCATCAGCAGGATCACTAACGGAGAAACAACATCCCGGAGAAACATCTTTGAGAGACTGTTGAGAGAAAGCTTTCGCGAAAATGATCGGCGGAGAATTGGCGTCGACCGGATGAAATGATCGCCAAGTTAAACACTGAAAGCGAATTTAACGAGGTTTACAAAAATGCAATTAGGAGTTTCATACTTTTAGCTGTTAGGGTATTTTTTTTCTTTTAATGAAATAAAGAGCATTTATAATTTTGATAAAGCTTGTTTTCGTAATTTGTTTTCTAAAATTATTTCTAAAGCTGACGAATATTTTATGATACTGATCTTTCAAAATTTATTTTTCTTTCAAATGTATTCTTAAAATAAAAATTTATTCTGAGATAGTGATTTTTAATTTCTGTTTTACTTATTTCAATGCAGTTTATCTTGGTTTTTCAAGGACATTATTGTTATTTATTAGTATTTATATATATATATATATATATAACAGTAAAGATTCTAATACTTAAAAACCATTTTTTAAATATGTTTTTCTAAAATGATTTTAAGCCGTTCAATTATTTTTTATTTCTTTATTGGTACACTATGGCTTATTATTTTATTTTATAATTTTCAAGGGAAATTTTTTAAAAAATACATATCTCTGCGATAATCTGCAATGTATTTCACAAACTGTTTCTCTCTATGGGAGACCTCGGCTCAGTGGACCACTTTTACACTCTTATTTATTTATTTATTTATTTATTTTTCACCAAAGAGAGAAAAGCAATGTACTTGTAAAAAAAAAAAAAAATAGCAAACAATCTCTATACTCTTCTTGTGATGTCTTAATTTTTTTATAACAATATTTCCAATATCTTAGGAATGAAAAAATAAATTGTGAGCACTCATTAAGTGGACCACTGTGCCCCATCACCTGGGTACGGACCAGCCTCTTTTGTTTTTATTAAATTGATATAAATTACTTTTTTTTCTCTAAAATTAACTTCTAATACTGTTCTAGTCTAAAGAACATAATTCAAGCATTTTCATGAAATAAAATAACCAAAATGAAATTAAAATAAACAAATAAAAAATCAAATCTCGGTAATACAATTTATTAAGTCAAAATATATATTGTTTTTTATTCTTTTATTAATATTATATAAATCAAATATTTTTTTAATTCAGATATTAATAAATATTATACAACTATTCAAATATTTAATGTTTTTAAAATTATTTTAAGGTATAATTAATTTACATTATATTTGTAGGATAAATTTAACTAAAATATATTAATCTACTTCTTTTGCTGTTCACATGTGATCTCCAAAAACAACAATAATAATAAATTATTCCTGCTATTTATTAAATTAGATATTATTTTTTCTTTTATTAATGCTATATAAATCAAATAGTTAATATATTTAGATATTAATAATTATTATATTATTATTCAACTATTTACTATTTTTTAAAAAATTATTTATTTTATTTATTTTACTATAACATTAAGATATTTATTATTTTGAGATATAATTGCTTCACATTATATTTGTATCTGTAAATTTAACTAAAACAAATATAAGTATTAAATGTAACTTGTACTTTTAGGCACATTGGAAGGTGGTCCACTGTGCCCAGGCAGAGTAAAACAAATAATAATAATAAAAATATATATATAGACTACAAATGTGCTAATAATTTTTAGGAATTTAAAAACAGTAATGTCTTGCCTTCCTTTAACAGCTATATTGTATTTATAGTCACTTGTTCAATCTATAAAATTTAAAAAACTTCAATGTGGAAAAATTACTTTGAGCAGCTCAAAACATAAAGTTTACTCAAAATGGTTACCTTACTATTTACCATGTGTTTTTTTTTTTTTTTTTTTTTGGCTGCATACAACAGGTACCATGCTGCCATACATGAGTATCCATATGAACTAAAAGAGTTGAATATTACTAGATTTAAATAGGGAAGGTCCACTGTGCCCCGTCCTCCCCTATATAAAATCTATGAATAATAAGAAATGAAGACTGTTTTTAGCTTAGAGAAGTAAAACACTAAATGTTGAAAGAAAGTCAACTTTGTGCCCTACAGGACGATACTTTCAAAAATGAATTATATATATATACAGGGTGTTGCAAATGTCCCCTTCCCCCCCCCCCCCCTCCCTCCTAACTCGAAAATGAGTCGGAATTTTGAAAAATGGCGAAACACATATTTAATTAATTCGAGAGGTACCTCTTTTGGTGAAAAAAGTTTGGGCCCGGGGGGGGGGGGGAGCTAGGGGAGGGGCGCTAGGGAGGGCAACTTTAAAATTTCAAATAGGAAGGTATGTCTTGTCATCCCTGGAAAAACATCTCTTCAAGGCAATGAGTTTGATATAAATAGTGTCGCCCTACGATGATTATTAAAGGAGATACATGAGTTTTTTACACTTTTGAAATGCGGATTTTATACTTATGTATCCCCTTCAATAATCACTTCAGGACAAAACTATTTATACCAAATTCATTGTCTTGAAGAGGCGTTTAGCGGGATGATGTATCAGAAAACATACCTTCCCATTAGCAATTTTAAAGTTGCACTCCCTAGCGGAACTCCTACCACCTCCTTACCCGGACCCAGGCATTTTTGGGCAAAGTATGTCTTGTGATACATCCCTGGAAACATCTCTTCAAGACAATGAATTTAGTATAAATAGTTTTGTACTGCAGTGATTATTAAAAGGAATACATAAGTATAAAATCCACATTTCAAAAGTCTAAAAACTCATGTATTTCCTTTAATAATCATCGTAGGGCAAAACTATTTATATCAAATTCATTGTCTTGAAGAGGCGTTTCCAGGGATGTATCATAAGACATACCTTCCTATTTGAATCCTATTTGAAATTTTAAAGTTGCCCTACCTACCAAGCCCCCCTGCCCGGGCCCAAACGTTTTTCACCAAAACAGGTCCCTCTCGAATTCATTAAATACGTGTTTCGCCATTTTTCAAAATTTCGACTCGTTTTCGAGTCGGGGGGGGGGGGGACTTTTCGAACACCCTGTATATATATTATGATAACAATAAGAATGAAAACGAAAAGTAAATAGATGAACGATTTGCCCCAACAACCCACAAAATTCAATTTGACCAGTATTTTTAAATTTAGATTTAAAAAATAGAATACTCATTTTAAATTACTTCCAATGAAAACACAAAACATATAGAAACATAAATGAAGGAGTTTTTTTTAAATATATATATGTATATCTATATATATATACACACATATACAGACATGTTAAATTTTGTATGAAATAAGCGCATAAAGCAGCTCTGAATATTTATGCAAAAGTATAAATTTTAATTTAAATTATGTTACATGAAAATGAAAGTGAAATGTATAAACAACAAAAGCAACAACAACAACAGAAAATTATACAGTGTTAATAAACAAAAAGAAAAATATAATTTTAAAACTATTCAAGCGAAAAAGCTCAATACAAGCTGCGTTATCCTCTTCAGCAAGTGGGAACACAGCAATTCAAAGAAATTATGTAATCTTAACAGGTTTCAGAAGATACGTCAAGCTAGGATACTCCAAATTGTTAAATACAGGTACAGGTGAGGGTATGTTCTTGCTAGCATATCATTTCATTAATTTATAATTACTATTTAAAAAAAAAATCAAAATTATATTTTTACTACAAATTTCTTTCCTTTTGCTATTGAAATAAATTTTTTGCTTATTTTCAAATTTGAAATACTTAATACTGTTTTATCAAACATATCCAATTTTTTCATGTCATAATTTCAAAATGTTATAATTTGGGTGTTATAACTATTCTATTACTTGAATAACAATTTGGAGTATGCTTGCGTGGTTAGGATTACATAATTACTTTGAAATCCTGTGTTCCCACCTACTGAAGAGGATAACACAGTGCGTGTATATGTTTGTATGTTTAATGAAAAAAAATAAAAAAATAAAAAACATCGATAACTTTGTTTCAATTAATCACAGATTTATGGTTCAATCATTCGTTTGAATGATATTGGCTAGCCCTTTTTATAAAATACTAAAACTTATACTGAATTTTGTATATTGGTTCTTAAGATAACGCGTCTACAAATTTTAAAACATTTTCTAAAAAGGGTCAAATCACGACATTTCAAAACGTGTAAATGCAACGAAAATAGGAGGCCTGAAAATTTCACGAATTCAAAACTTTCTTATGTATATAGGCGAAAGTTAAAAAGAAAAATAATTAATAGAAAAAAGAAATCTGAATGGAGACTATCGAGAACATTCATCAGAATATTATAAAGCATTTCTGAGTATTTTGCGGTCGCTAATTTGTCAAAAGTATAATTCTTCGTTTCACTAGAAAAAAAAAATTCCTAACTACAATCAATATTTTTATAAACATGGTTCGCTACGTTTCACAATTTTAGTAGTGTCATGTCTGCCTAGTGATTCGGTCGGTAGGGCGGTGCCTTTAGGTCCTCCAGGTCCTGGGGTTCGAATCACGGTGCAGGTATGGATGTTTGTGATGTCCCGTGTCTTCAAGATATTGTGCATTCGTTTTTGTGAATTATTGTAATATGGACCAAACGAGACAAAAGTCACTGTAATTATAGGTCTCAAAAATTATTAACTAAATGCCAAATGCTAGTAATGTCATTTTAGTAGTAAGCAACACTAAAATGGTGGAAATTAGCATCAAAATATTCGTTACAGCTAAAATTACCTCACCAGCATCATTTTCGTGAAACGTTGAGCTGTCATTTTCGTGTATTTTGAAAATCATGTGTCATCCATTTTTCAGACGTCGCCCATTGCCCATTCATTGCGTAGCTCTAGTGTGACGTAAAACCCACTTAATCTCACACTCAACCCATTTTTCAGAAATTATCTCTTAATACGGCTTTTGACATCAAACTAGTCGCCATTTGTGAACGCTAGCTTGGTAATGAGAAACTTGTAACGGACTATTAAGTTTGGGTGTGACACAATTATTATTTTTATTTGATTCTTAAAATCAACTTATTGTGATCATTATTTTCTTTCCAAACATAAACGAAACACAACTCTTTTGTGAAAATCGGTTTGATAATTAATAATAATAATGAGCATCATCTGTCAGGAACAATTCCGGGTAGACCGCTTCAAAACAGAGACTTTTGGTAGCCTATTTTTTTTTTCCTTAGAAATGCTATGTATTATTATTATTATTATTATTATTATTTTAATTAATCTGCATAAATGTTACATCTTTAGAAAGGTCTTTCAAAACTGAACATTTTTTGTGCTTAATATTAATATGTAAAAAGAATTCAATGAAAGTTTATAACTACCATTGCAATTCTGAAATACCCATGGAGGATAAAATTAAAATGTAATATAAAATTTAATCATAAAAATTATGGGCTAATAGTTATTACATCATGTTCTTGCAATCATGACAATGTACTTATCTGATATAAACAAACAATTGATTGTGACGTCATATTTATCAAATTAGTTAATATAAATAAGGTTACAAATAAGGTACCTAAGGTTACTTCGTTACAAATAAGGTACCTTTCATTTGGTACCTTATTTGTAACGAAGTTTTGATTAGATATTTTAGAATTAATTAAAATATGAAAATAATTTCAAAATTGGACATTTAAATTTATGATTGTTGCAAAAAAAATTATCAGTTATTGTTATATATATATATATATGTGTATATTGAGGAGGGGGGGGGGGTTATAAGATGAAATAATGTTTTCACACGAAAAATTAAAAATTATAAAATAGTAAATTTGCCCATGCATATAAAAAATAATTATTAAAATGAGTCGAAGAAGGAAGCGAAATAAGTACTGAGCTATATTACGATAAATACGATATATAATATGATACGTTATATTAGACCTATCGTCCAGGGTTAGTAGGTATTTTCGTTAAAAGAAATAGTTTGTTCGTTCGGTGCAATTTGCACATTAGTCCCGTCAGGTGCAACTTGCATATTAGTCCCCTTTAAATATAGTGTCTGTCAAAACATTCGTTGATTCACTACCTTAATTGATTTCACATTCCGTCATTTTTGGCGGGGTTATATACTAGTTTAGAATAATACTGGACTGTATCAGTAAGCACAAAGCCAACATAATAATTCATAATTTTTTCTATTGGCTTTACGGTAATTGGGTATTTAATATTTTCCGATTTTTTACAGAAAAGACTAAAGTTGGTAATTATATCAATTCAACAAACCATTCTATTTTAATAAACAATATTGCTTGCTGTAAGAAAACTAAAAGTGTCCCCAATAAACGTAACTGAAGTCTAATTTTACTTCATTGCTGCAGGGGCTGTCATAATGATACCCTCACAACTTACTTCGACCGGTTTCACTCTCGTTCAGTGAATGCGTAATTTATTTCTCCCTTTAGCCCTCAACTCTCACCGATATGAATCAAGGTGTTATTAAATTAGTTTACGTTAAATAGATATAAAGACAGATTATAGAATGTCTTAAGATGTAGAATAAATAATATTATATATGTATAATACTAATCGTGTGCAACTGCACTGTTAAAACTTTCAACAGAAAACCCTGTGTTATTATCTTAAGTCTTGCGTAAAATTACAGAGAAAAATAAACGGAGATGTTAAAAAACTTATTTTGAACATTCATTTTAATAACTAATATTAATTTAATTAATTATTGGTGAGAATACATTTTGGATTTGGAATGCTTTTTCTAAAATAGAAACAGTCATTTTTAGTTTTAATAACTAATATTAATTTAATTAATTATTGGTGAGAATACATTTTGGATTTGGAATGCTTTTTCTAAAATAGAAACAGTCATTTTTAGTTTTAATAAAAAAAAAATGAATAATAAAATTACGTAAAAATGCAGAATAAAGATTGAGAATCTCGATTATTCACTTTTAACTAAGAATTACTGTAAATTTACAGAGACTCTGGATAAATATTTACAATAAATTTACAGAAATTTTTAACAGGTATATTTATATCTCTCACAAAATATTATTAATTATAATTTTTGAAAAAAGTTCTTTTCTTTTATTTTTTTAAACAGATTATTATTATTATTATTATTATTATTATTATTATTATTATTATTATTATATAGATTTGGTCATACATACATATATCATACTTCATGCACGTAAGGTGGGGATGAAAGCTGCTAATTCCCACACGTCTTTAAAAATAAAATAATAAAAATTAATAGCAAAAGTACTTTAAAATTTAATCTAAAAAAAATATTCCAAAGGATTTTCTATTCCTTGCAAGTTCGTTGATTTATTGGTTGAGTGGTTTAAGGTCGATTGACTATAGGGGAGAGTGGGGATGAATGGACATTTTTCATGTTTTTACTGATAATGTTCACCATATGCAATTCAGAATTTTGTAACATTTCTCATAAGTATACTTCAGTAATCAGTTACGTACATACATACTAACGTTAATAAAAAATTTTCAGTTTTAATTAATAATATTTTTTTTTTTTTTTACATGCATGTGCATTTTCCCATTCATAATCACCTATGGGGATGAATTGGACAGGATTGGGGATGAATGGGACAGGACTGAAGTTAACAAAGAAAAGAAAACAAAATGGAAAGTAAAACTTTTTTAAGTTAAATTGGTTTATGTGATTTTATTACACACTAAGAATTTACTGAAATTAACATAAACTGGTGTATTGACTGAAAAATTAACGTCAAAAGGCAAAAGTCCTTTGGTTCGCACAGTTCCTAGTGCTTATCGCTTTGGTAATTTAATCTAATAAGATCTAATCTAAAAATAAATAAATAAGACACTAGAAAGATATAAATCCTTATAATAGAGTACAAATTATCCAGATAAATTTTTGTTTCAAACTGATCGGAAAAAATCAGCATTCTATTCTGTATTACATTAATAATCACCAGGATTTATTTAACTAGCTTGATTGAAATTGTGATTTTAGTCAAATTATTGTTAGTTTATTTATTTATTTTTTTAACTATTGATATTATTGATTTAAGTTGCATTGATTATTCTAACTTATAATTTTTGTTTAATCATAATTATTATAAACAAAAATCAGAACAATTAATTTCAATCTATTTTTCTCTAAATACATGCTACTTTTATTATTCCATGTTATAACTATTGAACTACAGGTTATAAAAATATTGAAAATCTATTTACGATTTGTTTTAATATAATTCTTGTGTATAATTTTAAATTAGCACATAGTGGGGAATGTCCCATCCATCCCCACCACCACATGATCATATAAAACAGGAAAGGAGAGGAAGAGTATTATGGAGAGGAAGAGTATTTCATTTATTTATTGTTAAAAATGAAAAAGAAATTATAAACTTTGTTTCAATTTATCACAGCTACAGGGTTTAACCATTTGTTTTAAGAGTATTGACAAGTCCTTTTGAAAGATATTAATACTGAAAATTTACACATCTCGGGGGAGCATCTTGCACCAAAGGAAGGAGAGGGATGTCCCTATATGTACAATTTCGTTCTTGTTGACTGCAAGTATTATAAAAATACACACACGCATATACAGTAAGACCCCGCTTAACGCTGTTTCATTTAGCGCTGTTTCGGTTTAGCGCTCTTTTATTTCCCCTGTGGATTCCCCGAAATTGCTCGCAGCAGTACGAGGATTCCCTGAAATTGTGCACCCGCTGTTTCGCATTACGCTCTACTTTGATGGAACGTATCCCCCGCGTTAAGCGGGGTCTTACTGTATATATATACAGTAACCTCCGCTTAATAAATACACTGGTTAATAAAATCAGCGGCTTAATCTGATCAAATTGCCAGGACCGGAATCAAATCAATAAAAATTACTTTTACAACCCCCGCTTAATAAAATCAGTGTCGTCGGTTAATAAACTCAAAAATATCTCCTCAGCAGCCAAAAATATCTATTCTCACTAAAACATTTTTTTATTTACATTATAGTTTTTTTTCTTCATTTTCTGAAATAAGAAAAGAAATATAAGCACAACAAACCCTCCGTTATCGCTCATTGACGAAGATTTTACACTTGCAGCACAGTAACAAATTAAGCACGTCCCATCCCTTATCTCCATAACAGTTTCTAGGAATGTATTCTTCAAAGCGCAGTAATAAGTTAGTACAAATTTGATTTTAAACGATATATATACATTTTTTTTTCTAATTATTAAAACGCAATTTCTAATTCTTATTTTCAAATTACTGTAACTCATGAGGTTTAGACGGAAAAATTTTAAATTTATAAGAACAGCGTGAACTTTTGGTAATAATGATTTTCCTCAAACGAAAGTGCATGGGAACTTGGAATACGTTCAATTTATTTTTCAGGGAAGTAATGTCTTTTCTTTAAGTGCAGAAACGTTCGCCGGATATAAAAATCAGCCGCTTAATAAAATCATCTTGGCTCAGAACGAATGTAATTTTAATAAGCGCCGGGAACTGTGTGTGTATATACATATCCGCTTGCGTCACTTGAGACTCTGCCGAGTCTCTTGATATATATATATATATATATATATATATATATATATATATTAACAATGACTAGTTAAAAATAATGCTCATAGTGTACATTTATTCGAAATTTTTGTAACATACTGGCATATTAAAAAATCATAAAACAGAACGACAATGCCAGGTGTAGAACAATACCCGCCGAAAGTTGAACGGGGGTTAACTTATAAACCACCGTTCATGTGAAGCTGCAACTAAATGTAACTATACACAAAATTCTGTGTATTAGTTCTGGATCTAGATTGGCCACAAACAGATACTACACAATACATATAACGTCATACACAAACAGATCTTTTTTAAAAAATGGCCAAATCATGTTCGTGCTATCTCAAAGCATGTTAATCCATATCCTATAGGAAGCCAAACATTTTAACGAATCTAATACTTTATTTTGTTGAATATGGAAGAAAGTAATAATGAGATAGAATAAATAAAAATAATAACGAATAATATAAAATACAGATGCCACGTTAATATTCCTGGTCGAAAATATATACTCTTATATGTGAAACCCTCAGCAGATATTTTACCATGTTTTTATTAATTTCGATTCTTGTTTGTTTGTTTGTTTGTCCGGTACAAATCTTACAATTCATTTTTAACTACCTTCCCTACTAGCTAGACATTTTAACTTTCAGAATAGCTCAGAACCCGATGACAACACAATGCTTCGAAGCCCGATTTTCGAATTTTTGATTAGTTTTAAACTTAATTAAAATAGGAAAATAATATACCTCCTAATAGCTTTAAAAATAGCCATTCAAATATTAACAATAATTTAATTGTTGCCCAAAAAATTTACGAGTTCATTTTCCTTCGACATAAAAATAAATATATTTAATTAAACACGAACGTTAAAAAATTGTAAAAAGTTAAATGATGCATCTCACAAAAATGGACGTCATTATCATTTTAAAAATTTTATACGCATTGATAAAGTGCTAATGTAGCTCTATAGCTATGATTCAACAGAAAATTTAAAAACATGGTACATAATTTTCTTTTTTTTTTTATCTTATAATTATTTCTATTATGCCAGATTTTTCAACTCTATCCATTCGACGATAAGAAATCAGTCAACCGAGAGCCTACGCATGTTTCATCGGAACAAAATGATATCACGCAGTCAGAGAAGATATCCCATTTACTTTCATTCGTAGATGGCCTATAGCCCGCGGGACATTACCTGCCGTCTCTTCCTGTTCAGGTTTGTAATACTTGTGGAATATAGGGGTCACGCCACAGTTTATAATTAGAAAAAAAAAAAAAAAAAAACTTTTTCGAAGATTGTAGTCAACTTTTTCTTATTTTCCATTCTGTAATTGTTTGTTTTCGTTTTGAGTTACTTTTCTTCTTTACACGTATGTTGTCTACAGCTACTAAAATAGAATAAATTTGGAATCAAATAATTAAAATTACACGCACCGAACAGAGAATAGACCATTGATTCGTGCATCTAGATGTAATTATAGTCAATAATATTTAAATATAAAGATTGGTTAGATAGACGATTGTAAAATTAAAATATTTTTTTCTTTTCGTTTTGGCGTTTTTAACGTTGAATTAAATTTACTTAGATTAACTAGTGTTGAAAATATGTAAAACTTATTAATGTTTATTGAACAGAAGATGTTTTTATGTTTTGGATTTATTTTCTATGTAATTAACCAAGAAATGAAAAATGAACAATAGAAGATAAAGACGGCAAAGGAAATAAAAAAAGACATCCCTCTCCCTTGTACTTAAAAATATTCTAGTCTGATAGTTTTCAATCTGAAAATAAAACTAATCAAAGCATTCTTCGCCCATTTTGGGCCAAAGGTGCGTAAACGCACCATTTCAATAAATATTTTTCTACTAACACTGTGACGAACAATTTTCACTAATTTTATTTTTCTGCTATTTGGTTCTGAAGACATCTGTAAAATATTAGTAATTCAATTGGAATAAACACTTTCTGTTGAGAAATTTTCAAAATTCGCTAGTTCTCTAACTTGAAACAATTATTGACAATTTGACTTTTTGAAAATCTATAATTATTCGATTTAAGATTAATCATATGTTTTTATAATGAATTAAAGTTGCAAGTTCTGTAAATAAAATAAAAATAAACAAATGTCAGAAAAAAACTTAAAAGTTTGTATAAATTTAATTTAAATAAATCAAATTAAATTTGTTTAAATTTCATTTTTTTTTTTTTTTTTTTTTTTTAATTTATTTTATTTAAATATTCACCATTTTATTTCTAAAATAAAATATTATTTTTCATACACGAAACATTTTTTGTGTCTTAATAAATGTAATTTAAGCACATTTCAATGAAAATAATACCACATTTTATAAAATTTCTATGCTTGGCCTAAAATGGGTTAAACACATTTTGGAAGAAAAATCGAATTAATGGGAATAACTTGCCATTACTCTACCCACTGAGCTACCCAGTCGATGACTAGATTTCACTAATTACAGATATAAAAATTGAAATTTTCATCTGTTTTGCGAATGCAGACGCAGTCTTTAGGATTAAATTTATCTTTATTATAGAAATATTCTAAAATTAATTCATTTTTCCCTAGAAAAAATATGTGATACATATAGTCAAAGCTAAAAACAAAAATTAAATTGTCTTTGGTGTAAACTTTTAAAGCTATGAGGGAAAATCGGCCTTTATTATACATTTTTTTAGAAATGTGCAAAATACTACAATGTTCGTAAGCCCTTTTTATGTAACAACATATTTTTCTATAAAATAATTCGATTCTAAAGTTAATTTCTTTAGAAAATACATTACTAGTGAGTACTTAGCGATATTTCTTCTTCTTATTTTATTATTATTATTATTATTATTATTATTATTTTAAGCATTTTCATTATTGTTTTGAAAATAAGATTTAATGTAGGAGTATTTAGATATAATGTTTTATGCTACAAATAAAGTAAATAAAAGCAAGCAAACAAAACAAGCATGTTTTAATTAGTAGTCAGTCCGACCTTTTATTTCATTTGTCTTATACTTTTTTTTTTAAAGTAATTAAAACAGTGTATCTTAAATGTTTTGAAATTGCACTAATTTTATGAATTTACAGTTAATCTCAATATCATACAACTAAATGTTTTTTAACAATTATTTTTTTTAATACTTAAAATTATAATATGTTACTGTTAGGTGTAAGTGTATTAAAGTAAAACTACATTTTAAAAATTTATTTTAAATTTATTTAGGTTAGTTTATTTTGAATATATTAAATGTATGTTTTAATACACAGTATACTAAATTAATGAAATAAATTAATTGCAAATTTAATTTTTATGTTTTTAACATTTTTCTATATTACGAAAAATATCTTTATTTTCTATATTATTAAAAAAATTACGAGTTCATTTTCTTTCGACATAAAAATAAATAAACGTGATTAAATAAATAATTTAATTAAACGTGAGCTTTAAAAAATTGTAAAAAGTTAAATTATATATCTCACAAAAATTGCCGTCACTGTCGGTTTAGAGATTTCATACTCATTGATAAAGTGCTAATGTAGTTAGTTCTATAGCTATGATTCAACAGAAAATTAAAAAACATGGTTTATAAAAAGTTTTTTATCTTATAATTATATATATATATATATATATAATCTATCTTTATTTAAAATAATGAAATATAGAGAGGAAAACATCTTGAAAAATTAGATTTAATTCTAATTTATGCAGTAAGAGCAATTATCAGATTTAATTGAGGGACAGTAGAACAATCTCAAAATATCCTGAAATTCCTGAATGGGGAATCAGGTCAACGATTGTATCATTATTATTAATGTTTTGAATGGAGACGGGATTAAATAAGTTATTGCTTATTTATTGCTTTTAATTGTGTAAAACGCTTATGAAGGCAATAAAACAGGCCTCAGATATTCTTTCTTTCTTTCTTTTTTCTTGCTTAAACTTGGAATGAAAAATTTATTGCTTATTCAATCACTTTAATTATGTTAATCGCTTTAGAGTACAATAAAATAGGTCTCAGATATTATTTTTTCCCTTATCAAACTCTAAGAACATTGTCTATATTTCTTTCATTTTTTTTTTTTTTTTTTTTTTGTTTCCCTTTCAAGCCGGAACTGTTTATTTCCAATTAAGAAAAAAAAATCTGAATACTTCCGTGAAGGTTTGAGTACCAAAATGATGTTTTTCATACGATCAGAAAACCTTTAAAAATGGCTTTTTGATGCTGATGTGCTTCTGATTTCCTGCTTTAGGTTTGCTTGATATATTACCGAGATAATAACAGTTTTCGGAGAAAAAATTTTTGTACCAGTTTCCATGTAATTTACGATATTTATATTTAATGATCACATATCAGAACATAATTTAATGAAACTACTTTGCATAAGGGTGTTCTGTTCAGTTCCTCATCACATTTTCTCCCCTTATATTCTATAGGGTATATTTACGTTAAAAAATTTAACTCTACCGATCATTCCTCGGCACAGTCGCAAACAGAAATGTCCCACTTTCTAATCTTCCCTTCCTCCACTTTGACATCCCTTCTGTGGAGGCCAAATGTTCTAATGACATGACTCCGGACCACCCTTAGTGGTGAGTCTCGGACCGTCACCAAATGTCCGTAGCACAGCACTAGTGCGACGTAAATCCAACCAACCAACTTCCGCTTTGATACATTTACCTTATCTTAATTTTTTGTTTAATTTTATTGATATCAGTTTACCCTATAATTTTTCACGCAACTCCATCTTATTTTCAAAGCAATAATCCGGAAAATGGAAGTTTATAGGAAATATTGCTCTATTCTGCCATGTTGAGAAAAACACAAATATAACTTCCGAAGTTTTCAAAGTAGAATGTTTTGCTTATGCCAGTATAATAAATCATACTTTAAAAGTGGTCTGATATTTTTACAATGAAAATAATTCTCATAATATACGTTTATACGGAATCTTGCCTTATTCTCCAATGATAAATTGATCCTAAACTTCGAATAACTTAAGCAGTTTTTTAAGTAAAATATCCACAGTTATTGATGTTTATGCCAGTATCAAAAATGATACTTTAAAACCAATCTATTATGTCTATTATAAAAGTCATTTTCATATTACACGTTCATGAGAAATTTTTTTTCTATTCTTCTATATTGAGAAAATCGTAAATTTCCAATAACTTACAAAGTCTAAAAATTAGAATGTTGAAAAGCATTAAGGTTCTTGAGTGATAACTTAAAACTGATCCGACCTCTTTACAGTAATTTATTTCCTGAGATAATGTACATACAGACCAGTGATGCCAGATGATTGAAAATTATTTAACCAACAGGTCTTCAAATTTCCCCCAATTCAGGGGGTTTTTTTCGAAAAAAATCCCCAACTTGATTTTTACTAAAAAGGGGAAACAAAAATTTTTTCAAAAAAAAAAAAAAAAATCAAGCAGATTTTTCTATGATTTAAGCTCAGATTTTTCCCCAAATGAAGGCAATTTTCGAATAAAATCCCTAAATAACAATAAAGCTATGGAAAGTCTCTCGTCGTATGGATAAAACATTACGTTGCCAACATTGACAGAAAGTTGATGAACTCCCCAGATTTGTCCCCAAAAATTTTAGAATTCCCCAAAAAAGTCCCCAGAAACATTTGGTCCCCAAAATTGTCTCCAGAAGCTTCAAAAATCCCCAAAAGGGGGACGAAATCCCCAATCTGGCATTGTTAGTCTGTATTACAGACTAACAAACTGACAAGCCTGTAGACGGATACCATGTTAAAGGTATTGCAAAATACCTCCCTAATTTTTTAAAGTAAACTCTATTAAACATCTAAAAAAAAAAAAAAAAAAAAAAAAATTTTCTTAAATATTTACGGAAGTTGAAGCATTTTGAAAATAAGGAATTCATGAAAAAATGCATACGAAGAAAAACTAGCTTAAAGTTTACAAATCTGTAAAAATATATCAAAATTCATAAGATTTGTTGTCTGAATATATATTTTACTGAACAAACCTATTATAGTTCAATTTATAATTATTAGGCCAAAGTCCCCTTAAATAGAGCAACAGGCTTTATTAGTCAAAATTTAACCTCAAATATTTGCTTATTATATTTTGCTTCGTGATGAGGAGGAAAGTGGGGGGGGGGGGGGGGTCGAAGCTAAGGCGAATAACACATTCACATATTTTAATTTACTTTCATCCAATATCACATATTTCCTTTATTAGTAGGTAATAACTATTCCCTTCAATTTCTAAGTCGAAGTATTTTGTACCTTTGCATCTTCACCTTCTACATACCATATTTAGAAACAGGACTTTGTATACTGTTAAAAATTTCTGTAAATTTAATGTAAATATTTATCCAGAGTCTCTGTACATTTACAGCAATTCTTAGTTAAAAGTGAATAACCGAGATTCTCAATCTTTATTCTGTGTTTTTACGTAATTTTATTATTTACATTTTTAATTAATATAAAAAAATCTGGAGTGACTCCACTCGACTTTCCGAACATTGAGTAACTAACAGTTTTGTAGATAAAATAAAGAAAGAGGAGCTGCTAAACAAACAAAAGAGAGAAAACCATAATAGAGTGTTTGAGTATTTTTCTCCATATATCACACGAGGTTTTATTTAACGCTACTGAACTTTGAGCCCATAGATCATAATGATAAAGAATTTTTCGTTGTGTCCCTGTAAAAATCTATAAATGCTAGATTCACCAAAATGCTTATAGTTAGTGCAACAGTGATTTATAATATTCATACAAATTTTCAGCTCAATTGAATAAGGCGTTTAGATGCTATCGCACTTTTAAAAATTTGGTCTCATAGGCCATAATTATAAAGAATTTTTCTTTGTGTCCCTGTAAAAAAATTGTAAGTGCTAGATTCACCAAAATCCATACAGTTGGTGCAAATGCGACCTATAACACGTGTACAAATTTTTTGCTCAGATTAATATGGCGTTTAGACGCTATCACACTTTTAAATATTTGGCCACATAGGCCATAATGATAAAGAATTTTTCTTTGTGTCCCTGTAAAAAAACTGTAAGTGCTAGATTCTCCAAAATCTATACAGACTGAGCATCTGTGACCTATAATATGTGTATAAAGTTTTTGCTCAATTGAATAAGGCGTTTAGATGCTATCGCACTTTTAAGATTTTGGTCCCATAGGCCATAATGATAAAGAATTTTTCTTTGTGTCCCTGTAAAAAAACTATAAGTGCTAGATTCACCAAAATCTATAGGGTTCGTACTATGGTGACTTACAATATGCGTACCAACTTTCAGCTTATTCGAACAAAGCGTTTAGACGCTAGTGTGTTCACTCACAGACATACACACATACATACACACATACACACATGCACACACACATACATACATCATCTCAAAAATAGTGGAAACGGACTCAGGGGACCTCGAAATGTATAGAAACATCAAAATCTCCAATTCGGATTTTTGACATGATTACAATACTTTCCTCACTATAGTGTTCGGAAAGTAAAAATGACTGTTTCTACTTTAGAAAAAGCATTTCATGTCCGAAATATATTATCACCAGTAATTAATTAAATTAATATTAGTTATTAAAATAAAATTATAAAATAAGTTTTTTAACATCTTGGTTTATTTTTCTCTGTAATTTTACGTAAGGCTTAAGATAATAGATTACACAGAGTTTTCTGTTGAAATTTTTAACAGTGTAGGTTTTTCACTGATAGAGGAACCTAACAATCTTTTGTAATTAAGAATATGTATGATCGTTGCTAAAAAGTTTTTTTTAGAACTTTGGTTGTAAAAACTGTGTTCAAACAATTTTCGTAGGAACTTTTATTTTAATACTTTTATTTTAAAAGTTCTGACGTAAAAGCTGTCGAAAGAACTTTATAATGAAAGGTTTAGCATAAATTTTTTTGAATGAACTGTTTCAAAAGTATTCCCAAGAAAAGTATGAGTTGGAACAGGAACTTTTCCAAAATTAAAATACACAGTTATTTTGAAATCCTGGTATTTAGAGCGCATTATATGTCCAATCAACAGTGCCCTGTTGGTAATGATCAAGTCTCTTTGACTCTTATCTCCCTCCAGAAAAAGTTTATGCAAACCGAATATTTAATATACCTGAAAAGTACATTTAAAACGATGTATCTTACAATAATATTCCTGCATGGTAAAGTTTTTTTTTTTTTTTTTTTTTAATAGTTGACGCCCATTCTGTTATATATTATTATCTTTAACCCTTTCAGTGGCAGTGCTATATATTTTATTCCACCTAATTTCCGTTCCTAACTTCAAAAATTCATCCCAGAAATTTTTTTTATAAAATTTCACTTTTTTACGTCATGCGAAAATATTAATTTATTACTTTTCTTCTAATCTTTTTTTCAAACTGTAGTGGCACTTGATTTTAAAAGAAATGAAATTCATTGCCCTTTAAAGGGTTAAATCAAATGAAAAAAAAAAACTTATACGTGATAAATGTAATAATTTTAATACAAAAGCGTTCGGGAAATATTCGCTTTCCTTCATTATTTAATTATTAAAGTAACATGTTTATATATATATATATATATATAAAAAAAATACACAATCTATTAATTTTATATATGCAGTTAAAAAGGTATAAGATTTAAGGAAGAATATTATAATAAAACAGATGTATAAGGTTTTCGGAAAGAAAGTTCATAAGTTTTCACTTGCGTTTTGGACTTTTCTTAGATGATAAAACATGTTGCTTTATGTCTACCTGCTCAGCCTATTACAATAGTAATTAAAGGTCTTTAAAAGCTTTTAAACTGTCTGTTAACGTAGTTCATCGCTCAACTTTCTTTACATATCCTATAAACGTAAAAGCCTGGTTTACTTTTAAATTATCAAAAAGAACAGAATCGACAAAAAAAGAAGTTGATTTCGTGATTTTATAAAGATTTACAAATGTAGTTATTAAGTGCTTATGTGATAAAGATAGTTAAAAAATTTTAAACAAAGTAAGATAACTTAAAATTTGTTTCTTCATACACATAACAATTACTACTAGTATATAAGATGATAATCGAATTTACCTCATAATCGAATATTTTCATTTTATATTTTCTTCAAAATGGATTGATTGAGGGGTAATCGATTAGTTAGAGACCTTTTTAATTTTAATCTGCATTAAATTTTAGTTTAAAACAGTTTTTTTTTAAAATAAAAATTACACCATTATTTATTTATTTATTTATAAATAAATAATAATAAATTTGTAAATAATAATAAAAGTAATAACGAAAATATTTAGCTTTAAATCTTTTGCTTTACATTAATATGCAAAATAGCAATTTTAAGCCTTACATTTATCTGTTTACATCCAACTTACATTGAGCTTTATATTTCATGTAAATCAAGCTGCTTGTAATTATAAAGGAAAAATGCATCAACATACAAAACAATGAAGCGGAATAATGTTTAAAGATGCTAATCCACATTTCATTTGAAGCTTTAAAATTCTAAACATTTACACATATTTAATTTAAAAAACATAACGAAAGGAAACGTGATAAATCTGAGTTAATTTCTCTGAAAATAAGATATACATTTTCTTTCACTCTTTTTTTTCTTTTTTTTTCTTTTTAAGGTATAAAGAATTACATAATTCATTTCACCATCTAAACTACTAGTTTTTCAACTTATTTGTATTTGAATTGCTAAATATAACATTTAATAAATTTTTCAGATGTTTTATTTTTAGTTCAAAAATTTGCTATTCAATCATCTTTATTTATGCGTTATATTTCATTTCAATAGAAATATAAGAATTATACTTTCAAATTTTAAAACTGGTAAGCCATAGAGAAAATAAGTTTACACAAAAAAATAAGAACAGAAAAAACTCAAATAAGATTTATAAGTTATATATTTTAAAGATTTTAAAAGTAGTCTTGTTTATTTCGCTTTTTTTCTTTTCAAATTTTCTCTCCTCCTCACCATCATCTTCAACATGTTCTATTTAACACTTTCCAGCAAAGTTAAAAAGTGTTCATGACTTCAATTTGTCTGTCTGTCTACCCGAGATTTAACTCCCGTAAATATTCGTGGAATTCCTTAGAACTGATATATGTTATTTAAGTTCACTATGGAATGTTTCCTATTGAAAATGGAGTAAATACCACCACTGGTTTATGTACAGGGATATCCGGTTGAAATCCAAAGCACTGCATTCCAGGAGGGCTTTTTCTATAAACCATATTTAAATATCTTTATTTTGTACAAAACACAATGAAATTGTTATTAATTATTTATATGCACAAAAATAAATAAATAAATAAATAAATATAGAATATAGTATGATTGGCATTAAGATTTACAGGGCTACACATATTCAGGTACATTAAGGGCTATAGCTGGAAATTTCTGCAAAAGAATTTTTGTTTTTATTAAGCGTTTTTAGTACTTTCTAACAATATTTAAGAATGATTACGAATGGATCTAGTCTATTTGTCTGTCTTTCTGTCCGTCTGTGCGATAGTCTCTCAGTCCATCTCTAGCGCTCGTAAATGTTTTCAAAATTTTGTCAAAATTATGTACTTTATTCAAGTTTACTTTAAAATGTTCCCCATTTAAAATGGCATAAATAGCACCGTTGGTTTGCGTACAGGGACACCCAAAAGAATGCTAATGTATTGCATTCTAAAAGATATTTATAAATCATAATTATAAAACTTTGCACTATACAAATCATAGTGAAATTGACATTTATTATTTATACGCAAAGAAAAAAATTTTTCCATAGAGGATGGCATGTTTAACGTAAAGGTTTACAGGGCTACATTAAAATATTCAGGCACATTAAGGGTTACAATTGGAAATTGCTGGAATTGCATTTCGGTTTCTGTTAAGTGCACTTTCCAACAATACTCTTAAGTGTGATTATAAATTCAATTAAACTATTTGTCTGTCTTTCTATCATTCTCCCGGTTCGTTGTATAATCACATTGGTAAAGTATATTGAAGCTTAAACGATGAAATGAATGCGTACAGTTGAAAAGTCTTCATAATCGATACAAACCGCACATATATATATATATTTTATTTATCATTATTATTACTTTTTTTTTATTCCAATAAATTAAATCATCATACAACTTTAGTGTCATTTACTATACAACTAAATACCCTAAAAATTACAGGAATTTACCTTCATTGTCAATAGTTTAATATATTTCCTGTCATTTTAACATAAAAAGATAAATGATAACGACCTTATAGCATATTCGTCTGAGGAAAGGCTTTATTCTATGTGGATATTCACAAAAATTAAAAATAAGCTAATTCATCGTTTTAAAATCTCGAAATATTTTAAAATAAATTTCATCATGCTGTCTTTTAAAAATTTAAATGCTGTAAATACATTTTAAAATAAGTACTTTGTCTTCACCACAAAACTTTTTTTTATATTATTTTAGATAACCAATAATCACTTATCGATTAACGCGAAGAAAATATTAATCAAATTAGATTTCTACAATAAAAATTTCACGTGTTAGGTTTGGGGCAATTTTAACCAATAGATGCTGAGAAATGGCCCTATGGAAAATCGCAAAAGGCAAGAAATGATGGCGCCACCTTTTAACCAATATACATACTAATTAAGCCAGCATTCTCTTTCATAGTGACCATCTGACATATCTAGTTTAATGCATTAATATGCTACAGAAGCTGAGATATAACTTTCTCGTAAACGAGAAAGATTGCTGCTTAACAAAGATACCTGTAGACCGATATGCACCTAAACTGTAAGAGCATAGCTTTTTATAACAGCCCTCTCACATATTAAGTCCTATACCTTTATACGTTATAGAAGCTGAGATATTGTAACGCGATACGTACCAAAATTGATAAACATCAATTTATATTAAAATGCAATTTATAAATATGTCCGAAATTCTATGCATTAGTTCTGGATGTAGAGTTGCCACAAAATGTTTGTCACACATACAGACAGAGCGATTTCATTTCAAAAGTGGTCAAAAAATTTTTCAAGGCATTTTAAAACGCATAAAAACATCAAAAGACGGAAGTCGAAAGTTTTTACGAATCAAACCTATCGAAAAATTCCCTCAGCCATTCTCCATAAATAAATTCACAATGAAGAAATTATTTAATCACCTCGATTATTTATATAGTTTGCTCCCTATAATTTTGGTTTTTTATCAAAAGTCTCAAAAAATGTGTTGAAGGATTTTTCAAGTTTCACTTTGAAAACATGAATTGTGTATTTCATTAATTTCCTTACCCACGTCTCTTATTTCTCATAATAGTGCTAATTACCCAGTAATGTGGTAATATTCTGTCTTTTTATGGCCATAGAAATGTAAAATGAACAGTGTAATTGCATTGTCAGTTTTATCATTGCGATGAGAGTAATTCAACTCATAACGCAGCACTTAGCTTGCAAACTGTTTCCAGTTCTATTTAATAATTTTTTAATCAGCAAGTTTCTATCTGCAATATTTTTGTTTTATTCGCCTTTCAAATGTGAGGTGTCTTTTTTTTTAATGGGAGGGTAGGTAAATGTAGCTTGTAGATGTCGATGAACGCATCAAAACATGTCGAATAAAGCATTCTGCCATCATGTGACATAAATTACTTTGTTTGCTGCTATGCAATGCGTTATGGAATTCCTGAAGAACATTAGCATAGATGACCAGATGACGGTTAGAAAGATAAAACGGAGGAATTCCACCCAGGTTTAAGATCCTCAATTATTAAACCAGTCTTAATCCTCATACCATCATCGCATCATATAGGGTACTTTTACAAGATACACTCAAGAGCCAAAAAATCTGGTACAGGTGTCCATATGCAAATAACAGAGGTATGGAACTGATCAAAGTAACGCGGTGCAATCGGCAATGCTTATATAAGATAACAGGTGTTTATTAAAGCTGTTAGATCGATTACTGTTGCTACAATGACAGGTTATCAAGATTTAAGCAACTTTGAACATGGCGCTACAATTTTTGCACGAAAGAGGGGTTATATCATTTTCAAGGTAGCTAGGAAATTTGGATTTTTGAGTACGATCATTTTACGAGTGTACCGTGAATATCAGGAATACAGTAAAAAAATCAAATCTCCCACATCGCTGTGGCCGGAAAAA
Organism: Salticus scenicus; assembly: GCA_963930645.1. Classification (NCBI taxonomy): domain Eukaryota; kingdom Metazoa; phylum Arthropoda; class Arachnida; order Araneae; family Salticidae; genus Salticus; species Salticus scenicus. The sequence continues at coordinate 15,989,896 of OZ005654.1, read as the reverse complement.
GGTCGTGAAAGAACAGGATCTGTGACGACTGATGAGAGTCATTAAACATGACAAATGTGCAACCCTTCCTCAAATTGTTGCAGATTTGATTGCTGGGACATTAACAAGTGTCAGCGTACGATCTGTTCAACGAATCATCACTCATATAAACTTACAGAGCCGAAAGCCTAATCGTGTTTCGTCAGATGCACCAGTTTTTTTTTTTTTTTTTGGCTCTTCAGTATATATTTGTGATTCTAGTATTCTAGATGTGTTAAAAACTGAGCATAGCTAAAATACGAACGAATGTAGAACTTTCAAATGCAACGAAAGCATCTCTTGCAGCAGACAAATGTATATCTTGGCTTTTCTTTTTTTAAATGTTCAATGAGTGCATTTCAGTAAAAACATTTCAGTAAAAATGTTTCAAGCTACATACGTATTTTTAAAGTGTGATGTGTATGATTGTTTTGAATCCTGGAAAGAGATTTCCATATCCTGCGGTCGTTGCTCCGTAAGAGGAGAGGTAGGCAGAGAGAGTAAAGAGAAAGTGCCTAAAGGTGATAGTATATCCGTTATTACGAAACTCGCTTTCAGAAAAACGAACGCCTCTAAAAATAGGCACAAACGGCTGACCCAGAAAATGCACCACGGATTTCAAGAGCGCTGACCATTTGACACACTTGCCATCTTCCACGAGAGACGCGAAAAAAAGGCGGAAAATAGGCGGCGAGGGGCTTGGAAATAACTAGGGCAAGTTCGAATAAAGAGAGATATTTTTCCATACATTTTTTCTTAACCTAATGAAGATGCTGAATTGGCTTTTATATATTTTTTAACTTATTTATTCATTTACTTTGACAGAATGTTCCGCCAATGCTAATAGGCTCGTATAAAACGCGATTAAAAATAATACCTCCAAAAATGTAGGCCATTTTTTTTTCATTCTTTTCTTTTTAATGCAATTCTTTTCATGAATTCTATTCTTTTTTACTCATTTTTTTTTTCTTTTAAGAAATTGTACGAATCATTAAAGAAGTGTTAAATGATAATATTGCATAAAAAACATGCATTTATTTATTTAATTATTTTCATTTATAACCTTAATGTTCCAAAATTTTTTATGTCGGAAATTTTAAATAAATATTTTTAAACAATTATCTAGGAAACATAGAATAAATTAGTTGTTTTCTGGTTTATTCTATGCTCTATTTATAGTGTAATACGAAACGTTTGATTAAAAAATTATTCCATTAAAGATTTAAATGCATTTCATTAGAAACTTTCCACAAATCTGAATTGTTCTAGAAATATATATATATTGGTTTCTACAGTTATTTAATTGGTTCATGTTGTACATTCTTTGCATAGTATGTTTTGGTGTTTTAGGAGTAAGGCCGATTGACTACTCTGGGGTCCTAGGCCTGAGGGAGAGTGCCCTCCATGGGGGTCTTTCTAAGGGGTCCTAGCCCGTACACACGCAAGTTTCGGAGAAAACCACGGAAAACTCCGAACGGCTAGGCCGACGAGCACGGCCTGGCATCGAACCAGTCACCTCTATTTTAAAGTAAATTTAAATTTTCTTTTAATATATATATATATATATATTTTTTTTTTTTTTTTTTTTTTTTACAAATTTTATGATGAAATACGATTTTTTTAAATTATAATTATAACTAAGGTTCACGCCTTCAGTGGAATTTAGTGTACCAAAAAGATCACCTGGGATATGAGTTAGTGGTATAAAAATATAAAGTGATAGACAAACATATACTAGTTCATACTTTTTATACACATTTTTAATGCTTATATTGAAACTTATACGGAAAAACTGAACATATACTTTCATTATTAGACATTTTAAACGCAAACTTTCTGCCTGTTTCTGTTTTATTAATGCTAATTTACAGAATGTTTGATTTCAGTAATAAATTCAATCTTATAAATTATGCAACACAGATTTTCGACAACTTTCAGTAAAATACGCTAAAAAAGTAGTGCAGAAAGATAAATATTAATAATGATAAGTAAGCAAAATAAATTGCAAAAGCACGCAACAATGGGTTTAGGTAGTAAACTATAGCACCATCAGGCAAATAAAGTATACACGAGTGCAGAGTGAAAGAAACAATGCACTATAGCAGACTTGGGAAAAAAAAAAAAAAAAGAGAGAGAGAGAGAGAGAGAGAGAGAGAAAGTGAAAAAAAAAGAGAAGAAGAAGAAATATGCAGTTACTGACATAAGTGAAGGCTCATTTTAAAATCTGGGAGGTTTTCTGGAATATCTAAAGAAATACTTGATGGATTTTCTTTTAACTTCAGGGTTTAAAAGAACACGCTATACTTCATATATTCCAGTGAAAGTTTTGTGTCGATGGCGAAAAGGGCATTAGCTACAAATTAACCAGAAAGTATAGTGTTTGAAAATACAATGTAAAAAACAATGTTTGAAATGCATTGTAGCTATAGTATATGGTTATGAACCTTCTTTTAATTATAAATTTAAGTGGAAAGTTTCTTTAACAGCACCAACAATTTTTTGTTCGTTTTTTGTTTATAACATGCATGATTTTAAAACCAAAACAATGCCTTGAAAAATAAATAAATAAATAAACAATAACAATAATAATAGTAAAAACCTGTAGTATTACATTCAATATGAGCATATTTAGTAAATAATTTTTAACTGCTCATGCGAAAACGCTGTGAAAATTTCTTTTGCGCTCAATTGACTTGAATTAAAAATTGAATAAAAAAAATAAAATAATGACCTAAGCAAATATCGTTAAAACTCAGACATCGCCTATAGAAGAGTCCATTTTTAAGTTCTTTCAAAAAGAGGAAAAACACTAAGAGTTGGTTGGTTGGTGTCGTGTCATGGATAGAAAATAACTTTAAATGGGACCAAAGGTCCTATATACAGCATCTGCGATTTGAAGGCAATTTTCTTCATATAATTCACTAAGAGTGTTTTACCCATATTTTCCTTTTGAATCAACAAATAGTCACGGACATAAATAAAGACACACACACACTAAGGGTGTTTTACCCATATTTTCCTTTTGAATCAACAAATAGTCACGGACATAAATAAACACACACAAACACTAAGGGTCTTTTACCCATATTTTCCTTTTGAATCAACAAATAGTCACGGACATAAATAAACACACACAAACACTAAGGGTCTTTTACCCATATTTTCCTTTTGAACCAACAAATAGTCATGGACATAAATGAAGACACACAAACACTAAGGGTGTTTTACCCATATTTTCCTTTTGAATCAACAAATAGTCACGGACATAAATAAAGACACACAAACACTAAGGGTGTTTTACCCATATTTTCCTTTTGAATCAACAAACAGTCACGGACATGAATGAAAACACACTTTACATTTTCTCAAAAAATAGGGAAAATATTTGAAGAGCATTATTTTTATTAAAACATGTTGTTTATATAATCTTTAGAGTACTATAAATGATAACTACAAAATATTAAATTAATATTCAAATTAATAAACTTACGAAAATCAACAGAACTTTTCAACTTGAAAACGGAAGACAGAAGTGAAAGAACAGTAATCATAATATTAAAATAAAATGTATAATGAATACTACTGACTATAAGTAAGACAGTAATGATTACATAAACAGTAGGCTTTAGTAAAAAAGAATATTTTCAAAATCTTCCCCAATTTTTGAGAAAATGCAAAATGTGCCTTCACTTATGTCCAAGACTATAAGTTGATTCAATACGGAAATATCGGTAAAATTCACGAATCGTTTTCCGACTTTTTGATAGTACTTAAAATTCAACTTTTCTATTGACGATATTTTTCTGAATTTTAACGATAGTTGTTTGATATTTTTTAGAGTAAATCTATATATATTTGGCTAGTAAATTATGCAGAAAATTTTCTTCTAGCGTTTGCGCATGTGCAGTTAAAAATTTTATAAATATCCTCCTATTTCATTAGATATTTGCTATTTTAGCAAGTTTTTAATAACTTCTATTCTTGTTTGTCCGGTACAAATCTTGTAATCGATTTTTAACCAACTTCTCTACTAGCTGGAGATTTGAAACTTTCAGAATAGCTCGGAGCCCTGTGTCAACACAATACTTCGAAACCCAATTTGCGAATTTTCGATTAGTTTTCTTTTGATTAATTAAAATATGAAAATAATAACCTCCTAATAGTTTTAAAAATAGCCATTAAAATATTAGCTATAATTTAATTGTTGCCAAAAAAAATTTATTTTTTTTATTAAATTTATTTTTTTGAGTTTATTTTCTTTCGACATAAAAATAAATACATATAATTAAACGTGAACGTTAAAAAATTATAAAAAGTTTAATTATGCATCTCACAAAAATGGATGTTATTATCACTTTAAAAATTTTATACACTTTGATAAAGTGCTAATGTAGTTCTATAGCTAGGATTCAACAGAAATTTTAAAAACATGGTATATAAAAAGTTTTTTATCTTATCATTATTTACATTCTGATTGCTTTATGTTGTGCCTATTATGGTATGTCAAGATCTCTAAAAATGACACTGCTTTGATTTTAAAACCCTGCATGTTATGAACAAAATGCCTACGAAATATTGTAGACGTTGTTAAGATACATTAAGAAACATATAAATTCATATCTATAATTAAAATAAGGCTTATAATCATATACTACAGCTACAACTCATTCCAATCATTAATATTTTTAGGACGATCCCCTACCTTATATTTTTGATAAATTTGTAACTTATCGTCTTTTTGCCTTCGGGAAAAAAACTTTCGCAGAAATATATGTGATTTAACGTGTTCTTTTTACAACAAAGCTTTCAAGAGAATCCATGAAGTATTTCCTCAGATGTTCGACAAAAGCGTCAAAATTTAACAGTGTGCCTTAACTGATGTCGTTGATTGCTGTATCTATAAGTAAAAATAATCTGGCGTGGCGCTCACAACATTTTGTCTTATTCTACTAAGCACAGCAGCACATATGTTTGGCATATATGTATCTTTTTTAAGGGGGTGGGATACCATTTCCCTCAACTACCCGCTTCAATATTATACCTGCATTCATAAAACATTTAAGGAATAACTGCTAATAATTGCTAATAAAGTATGCAAAACAAACTTTTGTTAACATTTGCGTATACGCAGTTAAAAATTATTTTGTAAAAATGCTCATCTTTCATCAGACAACATTTTAATATTCTGATTGCGGTATGTAGTCTCTAATGAAGGACGCCCTGTTTTCTAAAAATGGTACTTGTTTCAAAAGCTTGCGATTTATAATCAGAAACACCAGAAAAGAAATATTTCAATTTTGTTGGACAAACCTTTATATCACCACGAATACAGCTGCTTTATTCTCACACAAATGAAGAGGCATTATAACCATCTGCAACGGCACAATGTTTTAATAGCATTATTTTTCACAGGAGAGTGATCCCAAACATTTTTACCATGTTTTTATTAACTTCTATTCTTGTTTGTTTGTGTGCTTGTTTGTTTGTCCGGTACAAATCTTGTAATCTATTTTTAACTAACTTCTCCACTAGCTAGACATTTGAAACTTTCACAGTAGCTCAGAACCCGGTGACAACACAATACTTCGAAGTCAGATTTTCGAATAGTTTTCTTTTAATTAATTAAAATATGAAAATAATAATCTCCTAATAGCAATATAATTATAAGATTAAAAAAAAAACTTTTTATATACCATGTTTTAAATTTTCTGATGAATCATAGAGCATCATAGTTCAATGTACATAAAATATTTACAGTGATAATGACGTCCATTTTTGTGAGATGCATCATTTAACTTTTTATAATATTTTAACGTTCAATTTAATTAAATGTATTTACTTTTATGTCGAAAGAAAATGAACTCGTAAATTTTTTTGGCAACAACTAAATTATGGCTAATATTTTAATGACTATTTTAACGCTATTAGGATGTTGATACTTTCATATTTTAATTAATTATACGAAAACTAAACAAAAATTCGGAAATCGGACTTCGAAGTATTGTGTTGTCACTGAGTTCTGAGCTACTGTGAAAGTTTCAAATGTCTAGCTAGTAGGGAAGTTAGTTAAAATTTGATTGCAAGATTTGTACCGGACAAACAAACAAACAAACAAGAATAGAAGTTCATAAAAACACGGTAAAAAATAGCCATTAAAATTTTAATTGTTGCCAAAAAAAAAAAAATACGAGTTCATTTTTTTTTGACATAAAAATAAATACATTTAATTAAACATGAACGTTAGAAAATTATAAAAAGTTAAATGATGCATCTCACAAAAATGGACGCCATTATCAGTTTAAAAATTTTATACACATTGATAAGTGCTAATGTAATTCATGATGCTAATAATATACGTTGTTCTAAAAGGAGTAATATTTTATTTTTAAAACCAACTTTTCTTTTTTTTCATTATTATTATTAGTTCACTGAACTAAGTCCGCGTGCTTAAATATTGCTTATATATTATTTTTTATAATCGCGTATTTTATTAATGATTCATCAAAAATTTAAAAACATGGTATATATATATATATATATATGTATACATTCTTTAAATCTTATAATTATTTATCTTTGAACTTGCTACTGTCCCTTTTAACCTCTGCATCAAAACTTTCATTGAAATGTATGAGATTCTTTATAATCCTGACATTTAAAAATAATTCGTCTTTTTTTTTTTTCTTCTTCTTTCTTTTTTTTTGTTTTTCCAGATATTTGCCGAAACGTCTAAAATACAAAGTGAACTGTCATCTATAGCAATGTAATGTGTTATATAAATTTCATTCCTTCCTGCTGAACGAAAAATACTCTAAAATGTGTTCAGTTGAAGCATATTTTCTTTGTATCCCCCCCCCCCCCCAAAAAAAAAAAAAAAAAAAAAAAAAATCTTATTTTAATAATTAAAAATTGTTAATTTACCATCATTATTCGTATTACAAAGCATTATTAAGGATATATATAAATATATATATATATTGTTAGTGTAACTCTACATTAATTTTAAGATTAAATGTCTTAATTTTGAGAAGGTCTTTAGTTATTTAGTCAATAATTTATGCGATTGTGCATTCTCAAGTAAATATAAATGCATTATTACATTGAATATTTAATATAATTTAAAATGTATATGCATTCCAAATTTCAATTATTTTGTATATTTTGTCGAATAAACATTTAAAAAAATCATCAAACGAAATGGATATAATTAAAGGCATAACTAATAATGAATATGAACATGAATTTCGTCGAAAAGCGAATTAATAAGTATAATTTTTGTAGAAAGTTTCAGTTGCCTGTTTTATCATTGAACAAATAGTCTCGCCATCTGACGAAAAAATGTGAAATAAATCATGGTAAAACAGCGCAACAAGTTATATGAACACAACAATATTAAACACAAATGTTTGGCTAATTTTCAAAGTACGTCTAAAAATTACATAGATGCATTAACGACTCAGTAATTAAAATGCAAAGTAGATGCTGTGGAAGCTTCTCTATTTATATGTCCTCTGTCTTTATATGTTTTAATACATGTATATGCACATATTTTCAAAATAGAATTAACAATTAATATAACTATTGATTACTATTATTATTTGTATTTTTCGAACATACATATGTAAGGAAAGTATTGTAATCGTGTCAAAAATTCGAATTTGAGATTTTGATGTTTCTATACGTTTTGAGGTCCCCTGAGACCGTTTTCACTATTTTTTTGCATGTATTTGTGTGTGTATGTTTGTATATGAGTGTGAGTGAACGCGCTAGCGTCTAAACGCTTTGCTCGAATGAGCTGAAAGTTGGTACGTATGTTATAAGTCACCGTAGCACGAACTTTATTGATTTTGGTGATTTTAGCACTTATAGTGTTTTTACAGAGACACCAAGAAAAATTCTTTATCATTAGGGCCTATGGGGCCAATTTTTTAAAAGTATGATAGCGTCTAAACTCCTTATTAAACTGAGCAAAAAATTTATACACGTGTTATAGGTCACAGTTGCACAAACTGTATAGATTTTAGTGAATTTAGCACTTACAGTATTTTTACAGAACAAAAAAAATTTTTTTTATCATTATGGCCTAAGGGACCAAATTTTTAAAAGTGCGATAGCGTCTAAATGCCTTATTCAATTGAGCTGAAAATTTTTATGAATATTATAAGTTGCTGTTGCACTAACTGTACGCATTTTGGTGAATTTAGCATTTATAGATTTTTACAGGGCACAACGAAAAATTCTTTATCATTATGATCTATAATCTCAAAGTTCGGTAGCGTTAAATTAAACATCGTGCACTATAGGGGAGACCGGGGTACAATGGACCAAGTTTGGAAATTTTAAGTGTTTACTCACAAAGTAATGATTTCTCGCTATTGAAAATATGTGTGCATATTACCTATATATTGGGTTATGTTGCACTCAATCAAAGGTAGTAATTATGTTTTCTTTTTTTTTTACATAAATTTTTTAATAGCAACTGACAAATAGGACCATTGTACCCCGACCCCGGGGTAGATTTCTTAAATCCATTTATTATGACAGAGAACTGGGGTAAATGGACATGGTCCATTCTATCCCGGTTCTTAGTGGTCCATTGTACCCCGTGTGGGCCTCTGAGAGCAAATGTTAAAGAAAAAATAACAAATCCCTTTAAATAATATTTTAATGAGATTAAATATAATAATAGTTGACCTTAGCTCTTCATTGTGCTAAATAGCCTCTTTCAGATCATAATTCTTGAATGATGAAAAGAAAAAATGTTTAACTCAAATTATTTACTTTTGGCTACCGTAAACAAAATTTCAGGAATAAAATGGCTAATTTGTCAGTTAGGCAGGGAGTTGCTGGCTAAGTTTGCTGCAATCTATGTACCGAAATACGAATCATAAAAAATAAATAAGTAAATACAATTATAGGGAGTGGTCCGTTGTATCCCGTGATCTATTGTACTCCAGTCCCCCCTATAGAAAAAAATACTCAATCACCCTAATAATTTTTTTCTTCTTTTGTTTATTTAACAACTCCTCTTACTTTACTTTTTCTACAAAACCGTTAATTACTCAAGGTTCGGAAAGTCGATTGGAGACACTCCAGATTTTTTTCACACACACACACTGACCAATTGCCAAAAACAATTTTTTTTGAACTCAGGAGACCTTAAAAGATGCACATCAGGGAAAATCTCGATATCGAATTTTTGTACCGAATACAATACTTCCATTACCTACGGTAGTCGGATAATGGAAGTAAAAAAAAAAAAAGGTTTTCTGCTTTTATATTAACTCCTAGTATAAATGTGTTTTCTTCTTTACAAAGTGCAATATTCATCAAAGCTATTCAATCTGATAAAATTAGAGGAGTGAAAATGCACAAAACATTTTAATGTTTCTTTTAGTACACAATTTCCCAAATGACTGGGAGATCAAAGATGTGCTTCCCGACTGTTCTCAATAATACAAGAATTTACCTAAAGAAAAGTTACATTTTACTAACATTTTCAAATTACTTCTTCAAAATTTCAAATTAATATTTGTGAAGTTAAGTTACTTCTTATCTGAAGTAGAATGCTGTTGTAGAATATAGTTTTTTTATGAGGATTTCTACCGAACACTTCCTTTACAAGTTGGTGAAAGTATTTCATTACTAACATAACATACTTGCCAAAATACTAATTAATATTTCGTAGTATTGCTAGCCCCGCCTTCTTTTTCACACCAGTATCTTTTTAGAGTATTTTTCTTTTTATTTAATCATAATTGCATTTGGAGAAAATTACTCTAAAAATTTACTGGTGTGAAAAAAAGGGCGGGACTAACAATACTACGGAATATTAATTAGGATGTTGGCAAGTATGACATAACGTAAGATTATCAAAAAGGTTGTCACTCGATAGTAAATTAGAAAACTGTAAATATATATATATATATATATATATATATATATATTTTAATAGGAAAGTATATATTTATGTATAAATCAAAATTATTAAAAAATATCTTAATTATAATTACTAAAAGAAAAAAAACGTAAATAGGATAATACGATGAAATAAATTTGAAATCAACCGGAAAATGTTGGGGTGTAGCTAATGGGAGGGAAAAAAACATAGAATTTACTTTAGGATTAGTGAACTTAGGTTATCTCCAATAAGAAATAAAATTAGTAAGAGAAAAAGTTCAAATTCATAAGAGTAATGAGATAATACTAACAGAATAATACTTCCAATTTATAAGAATAAAAGATAGTCAAGAATCGTCAATAAAAAAATACGTTTAATGATTTATATAAAAAGCAATATATATACATTGCTCACTACTTCTTACACATGTATAAAAAAGAAAAAGAAATAAGATGAAATAAAACTTTTTCTTTGTTCAAAAAAAATTTTTTTTTTTAATCCTGTAGTTCAAACATTTTTTTTTTTTTCACTCTTATGGTTCTTCTTTTTTAACTCTAGGATTAATAAAAGGTTGATAATCAATTTCATTTTCTTCGTGTCTGTTTTCAATTTCTAAGACTTTTTCTTCATCTTTTTTACCTTTATCGTCAAGCCATTCTTTCCAGCTGTTCGGGAAGCTTTTTCCGAACCGATCTACATGCGGTATCTGAAACTCCATTCCGATTTTACCACCCTTCAGAAGGTTCATAAGATGTCCCCGGAAACCAATGCCCATCTCGGGCACTGCATCGGGGCCGGGTTTGCGGGACATGAATCGCACAAATCTTCGGATACGTTCGTGACCCATTGGCAGGGGACTATCATCGTTATAATCTGGAAAAAATTCCGCTGCAGATAATGAACAGCACAAGAGCAGAACAGCGAGGGAGAAGCTTAAGAAATTAAAGAAAAAATTTGTTAGTAAAGGGAATTTTAAAAAAGATAAATCTAAAAATTAAAAATTTGATATACACTGTAAAAAACTGAAACTCCACTGTGAAATTTTTGCCATAAATTTTACAGCTGAATCGTACTTTTTATACTTTATTTGTCGTACATGTCGTAATTAACCGTTTATTTGCTATAAATTTCACGTCTCACCGTAAAATTTACCGCTAAAGATTGGCAGCGGGTTTCAATTTTTCACAGTGTAGAATTTTCTTTCTCAGTTTAACCCATAAATGCATGAATTTTTATTTTTAATAAATAAAATTTGTCATCAACCGGAAAATGGGTGTAGATAATGGGAGAGAAAAAACAAACAAACATAGAATTTACTTTAGGAATAGTAAACTTATGTAGAACCGATTTTGCAAATCGATGTATTTTTACATCACAAAAAAAGTTGCATTTTTCTTGCATAAATTTATCAATATATGCAAAAATATAAATATTATGCGTTACTCTTACCTTGTTTCTATCCGAAAACAATTTTTCCTGTATGTTTTTCATAGCTGCCAAATTTTTTAATTTATTCCGGAATGCTGTTAGCCCCGCCATTTTTTCACACCATAATCTTTGTCGAAAAATTTTATTCAATATATAATTGCGATTAAATATGAAGACAATTACTCTAAAATTATTACGGTGTGATAAAGGGGCGGGACTAACATCATTACGGAATAAATTAAAAAACTTGGCAGCTATGGTTTTTATTAGCACTTTTTATATAAATAATCATAATTCGTAACACCTGCCGACATGAAACTGTACTCACATGTACGCCAGCAATGAAAATTGTCACAGATAAAGAAATAAACTGTCAAAGATTCTAGTTGCTTTCGGAAACGATAAAATAGTTTTGGTAAAGTAAAAAAATAAAACAAAACAAAATAAAACACTATGCAAAGGTTGCTAGATAAAGAGATATGAGGTTTTAAACATACGATGGAGATCTACATCGCTATCCATTTAACCCTTCCAGGGGCAAGCACATTTTCTTCATTCAAAATCAAGAGCCACCCGGCGCTTCACTAACAATATTAAAAGACAAGAAATAAATGAAGTTATTCATATAAGTTATAAAAGAAAAAAAAATGCAAAAAATTTCCGGGGACAGTTTTTGCAATTTTGAATAGAAATTTGTGGTTGCACTATGCAATCACGCCCCTGAAAGGGTTAATAACGAGCATAATTTGTCGTTCCTCTGCATATATGCAGAATTTTTATATAAAGAGATAATAGGAATAAAAGAAAGATTTCAGAATTGTTACTTTAATAAACATAGTAACAGCCCATAATATACTCACCGTAATCATACACCAGAAAATAGCAGTGCAGAAAATATGTACCGTAATTTCTGGTAGATAACCCGCAGGTAAGATGTGTCATTTCTCCACCAGAAATTTTATTTAATAAAGAAATCTATACTTTTTCGAAGGAAGAGCTCGTACAAATATAAATTTATTTATCAATTGAAATTTCTGGTGCAAAACTGGATTATATAACCTGCGGGGTATCTACCAGAAATTACGGTACATGAAATAGATAAACTAATAGATAATATGAAGTAGAAATTAAAATGTGTATGTATGATTATCACAATTGTTTTCCTAAATAAATTACTTATAGAAATAGGGAGCTATAAAAGTTTAGATTTTTTAATTTTTTTAAGAAAGGCATAGATATATTCGAAAATTCTTTGATTTTTATGTCAAATTCTAAAAAGAGTTAAGATATAATAAATATTTACCTCGTTTTAAATATTTTATCTAATAAGAAGTATACACCTAAAAGCATAATTGACAATGTTTTTATTTATTTATTTTTTAGCGTACGAATAATGAATGCCATTATTTTCTATTAGCAATTTCCAATATATTTATTTAAATAATTCTATTAGAAAATATTATTATGCGAAAATATTGGTAAGTCTTCTATCTAAATCACTTTCCCACTGAGCCAAGAGGTCCTGTTCTTGAAGCTGGTAGACAAAATCGTCACGTGAATATAGGTTAGGAACCCTTAAAATGCCCCCTTTCATAAGAAGGGAGGGGAAGGGGAATTGCTACGAGTGCAGCATGAAAGCGACAACAGAAATTTTTTTTTTTCGAGTGTATGCAATGCATAATGTTTACTTACTAAATTTTTTATTCATTTTCATATACATAGCCATAATGTTTCGTGTATCTTACATTTTCATTTCTTTTTTCATATGCTTGTCCTTGTAGATGCAACAAATTAAGGGCCCGCTTCACTCACCGCCGCCGGAAGCCGAAGCTAATGTTATTCTATGGGAAATTTTTCTTTACAAATATCTTATTAACTAGTACATATTTTTAAATTCTGTTTTCACATTCTGAAAATTCCCAGCTGTTAAATTGACGGACCTTTTTAAAAAATTATTTTTAAATTTTTTATATTTTATTTTGAAGCTGCAAAATACAAATTTTCAATATGTGAAATTTTTTCATTTTGCAATTTCAAAATAAAATATTAAAAATTAAAAAAATACATTTTAAAAAAAGGTCCGTCAATTTAACAGTTGGGAATTTTCAGAATGTGAAAACAGAATTTAAAAATATGTATTAGTTAATAAGTTATTTGTAAAGAACATTTCCCCCACAGAATAACATTGGCTCGGGCTTCCGGCGACGGTAAGTGAAGAGGGCCGTTAAGCGCTTGCAAATAAAAAGGATCAAAAGCCTGTACTTTTTAATGATTGATTATACTATATATTTTCAAATTAATGAATTATACTGCTTTATATATTTATTAAAGCAAATAAGGTTTTACATAAATAACTATATATTATTAACCTCTATTTTATGATGGATGCTTTCTTATACCAGTGCGATAGCTCATAATGAAATGAATTTTTACTAATTGTAAATAATAAATAAATAAATAATAACAGGAAAAAAATATTATAAACAATAATTAAATATAAATTTGCCATTTTATATTAATATAAAATTTGACGATCTTTGGCGATTATTCATTGACATGTGGTTAATGAATAAGTACCTGATAACAATTTCACAAGATTTATAAGGTTGAAAAAAAAAAAATAGTCAAGGATATGATTGATAGAAGCCAAAAAATATAAGAAAACAAGGACTTTTATTTTGTACAGTTAGAATAAAAATATGTGGCTTTCAGTTTTGTAAAACAGTTTTATTAACTTTAAAAAACAATGCAAAAAATAAATAAATAAATAAATAAATAAATAATAATAATAACAATAATAACACATAATAATATACATGAATTTTGTATATAATTTAAATTGTAATCCTTTTTCAATGATTGAGTGGAATGTACCTTTCACTGACGTTCAGTTATCTGTAGTGTCGCCATCTGTAGACCAAATTTTAAATTAAATTTTAATGCAATATACCCGGTGATCCAATAGACAAAGAAAAAATAAATTATTCAAAAAGTACTGATTGTAGCTCCATGCCTCCATGCATGGTGGGTTGCACTAAAATGTACAAAAATGCATGGGATTTATATATGTATATATATAAGAAAAAATATTAGTTACATTTTTCACCAACATATCGCACTGCTGTATTTTTGCAATATTCTCTTATAATTTAAACCGATCCACCTGATCAAATGACGTCTTATTGTGAAAACTGAAATTTTTTAAACGAATTTTTTATCTGCAACGTCTGATGAGGATTCTAGCAAGTGACGGCCATCACATTGACCATTTATAGTTCTAGTTACGTTGTTAAATGTACTGGCCCAAGCGCCACTGTAGAAAAGTAGTTTTACCATTAAAGCGCCAACTGATGAAAAAAATTTATAAACTAATTTACTAAAGAAATATTTTGTTAACTTGTTTTTTAGTGCATTTCATTAAAAAAAAAAAAATCTGAAGTGACACCACTTGACTTTCCGAACCTTAAGTAATTAACGGTTGTATAAACAAATTAAAGTAAGACATTAAATAAATAAAATTGAAAATTAGAAAAGGGTGTTTTATTTTTTTTTCTCTGATGTTTAATTATTTATGGTATTGCAGTAAATAATTTGAGCCTATAGATCATAATTACAAAGAATTTTTCGTTGTGTCCCTATAAAAACCTGTAAGTACTAGATTCACCAAAATCTATACAGCTCGTACAACAGTGAGTTATAACTCGTGTATAAATTTTCAGTTCAGAGGATTAAGACGTTTAGGCGCTATCGCACTTTAAGTAATTTGGACCCATAGACCATAATGATAAAGAATTTTTCTTTGTGTCCCTGTAATAAAACTATAAAAGCTTGATTCACCAAATTTTATACAGTTCGTACAACAGTGACTAATAAAATGTGTATAAATATTCGGTTCAGAAAATTAAAACGTTCAGACGCTATCGCGTTTTAAAAAATTTGGTCCCATAGGCCATAATGATAAAGAATTTTACTTTGTAACCCTGTAGAAAAAGTATAAGTTCACCAAAATCAATAGGGTTCGTGCTACAGTGACTTACAACATACGTACCAACTTTCAGCTCATTCGAGCAAAGCGTTTAGACGCTAACGTGTTCACTCACACACACACACACACATACATACACACATACATACATACATCATCGTAAAAATAGTGAAAACGGACTCAGGGGACCTCAAAACGTATAGAAACACTATTACCTCAAAGTCGTTTTTTTGACATGATTACAATACTTACCTTACATATGTATGTTCGGATGGTAACTAATAGTGTTACGGTCAACACTTTTTACTTTCCGAACATACATATGTGAGGAAAGTATTGTAATCATGTCAAAAATCCGACTTTGAGGTAATGGTGTTTCTATACGTTTTGAGGTCCCCTGAGTTCGTTTTTACTATTTTTACGATGATATATGCATGTGTGCATGTGTGTGTGTGTGTGTGTGTGTGTGAGTGAACACGATAGCGCCTAAACGCTTTGTTAGAAAGAGCTGAAATTTGGTACGTATATAATAGATCCCCCTAGCACGAAACCTATTGATTTTGGTGAATCTGGAACTTATAGTTTTTTTACAGGGATGTTTTTTTTACAGGGATTTTGGTGAGTCAAGCGTTTATAGTTTTTTTTTACAGGGACACAAAGAAAAACCATTTATTATTATGGTCTATGGGTCCAAATTACTTAAAGTGCGATAGCACTTAATCATCTGAACTGAAAATTTATACACAAGTTATTACTCATTGTTGTACGAACTGTATAGATTTTGGTGAATCTGGTACTTATAGATTTTTACAGGGATACAACGGAAAATTCTTTATCATTATAATCTATAGGCTCAAATTATTTACTGCAATACCGTAAATAATTAAACAACAGAGAAAAAAACTCAAATACCCTTTTCTAATTTTCAATTTTATTTATTTAATGTCTTACTTTAATTTGTTTATACAACCGTTAATTACTTAAGGTACGGAAAGTCGAGTGGAGTCACTCCAGATTTTTCAATAATATACTTTTTTTTTTTTTTTTTTTGGGGGGGGGGGGGAGCTTTTGAATCACCAGGTACACCAAATGAAAGAATTTGTCAATTCTTAAGAAGAGCACTGAAAGTAATTAATTGAGCATAATTGCTAGAATCTACCAATTAATTAAGTATTTTAAAATGATTTAACTTTTTTTTGTGGTTATGTCAGCCCCCTTTAACGATCCTGAAATCTCGGTTAATATATCTAAGAGTATTTCTTTAGATTTTCATTAAATGAAAAACTTTTCAACTATACACTTTGATGAACCACATTGATGAACCACATTGAAAAGCAAGTCGATTGGAAATTATTATTATTATTAATTCATTGTGTAGTTTATAATCTAATGCTGTTAATATTTGCTTTGTCCAGGCTAAATATAAGAGGAACAAATATTTTATATTAATTTATGTTGTTCCATTCTGAGAACATGTTGACGTTAAAATTACCATAAGAATATATCTATTATGAAAAGAAAAAAAAAGTGACAAAACAGTTTTTCCGTTAAAAAATTAAGGAATCTCTTTTTAAGAATAAGGATCAATTTAAATATATTAACTGGGTTTAAGAACAGTGTATAATTTTTTACTTTATGTAAATTTCTGAAATACAGACATCGAAAAGTAAAAAGTCGTTTTCATAAAAATTGAAGTAAAATAAATAATAATAAAAAAAAAAAAAAAAACTCATGTTTCAATAAAAATCATTTAGGAAAGATTAAAGCTACCAAATCTTTTGGGTTCGCTCATACATACATAATATGACACTCCCATGTCGATGCTATGTAATAAGATAAAAATATTTCCGAATTTATATCCTGTGTATGACTTTCAAATGTAATTCACAACGAAGTATTTTCCAATGAAGTATTTCAAAACAATTTTTTTACAACGAAGTAATTTATAACGAAGTATTTCACATTTTTTATGATAATACAATGAAGTACCCCACAATGACTTGCATTTGCATGCATGTTCATGTTAAAGTATTATTTCGAGCACGTTTGCAAACAAAAAATATAGTTTTTTAATATGTACATAAAAAGAATATTTCTTATAGGTATATTTACAATATTGACAAATTAAAAGAAACGAATTCACAAACAACTACTAAATATACAGTCGGCAACAAAAGTGTCCGAACACTAACAAAAATTCCTATGTGAAAAAAGTACACCTCATACGATTTTGTTAAATAAATCCTTGTCAATTCCTGTTCTTAGTCAGTGTAAGAACATGATTCGATAAGGATTTATTTAACAAAACCGTATGAAGTGTACTTTTTTTACACAGGAATTTTTGCTAGTGTTCGGACACTTTTGTTACCGACTGTACAAGAACTCCCTTTTTCTTATTTATTTTTTTCCACCGAAGTTATAATTACTCATTTAAAAATAGTGATAATAAACGAATTAAAACATCGTTTTTCGAGCGACATGAAACAAATTTTAAAAACAAAAAATTTATATTTTGTATGGGGCAACACAAATCAATATAAATCCCGAAATTCTAAAGGAATCTTTACAATTTTATCAGTAGAGATTCGTTTAATTTTTAAGCTCGGGTCGTGATCAATGTATCTGTTGTTTAGCTTAGAAGGAAATGCTCTTTATCTAAACTCATGAAATTCGATGAAATTGGTGCAGGTGTTAGAAGAACTTATAGGAAATTCACACTCTGAAAATTGCTGCTTAAGTTCATTAGGAAAGGTGTAGAACTATGTTGTAAATTGAATCGGAGTTACCAGAACCTTCCAGTTAGCATCAATTGGCGACTTCAAATTCTGGAGAAAATGTAATTTAGTGACATAACCAGAATTATCTTCTGGCAGGGGATGTGGAGTATCAGGAATTTTCTCTTTTGGGGGGGGGGGGGGGGGGCAGGAGATTGTGGAGGATTTTACATTATAAATGCGTATAAAAGGCTAAATTTTGGAAAAGGTTCGTAGGAAAATATGTTTTGTTCACTGGGGTGGGGTTGACAAAACGTTGAACACATTAATATGTGGTGACGTTTTCTATTTGAAAGGTCACTGCTTCGTTAAACAAATAGATTCCAAAATATTGAGATAAAAAAAAAAAAAAAATCATGCGAGGTACTTTCCAGCATTAAACTAAATAAAAACAAATATTTATAGCTCCTGGCTTCTTATAAACTTGAAATAAAAGGGAAGAAAAGATACAGATTAGACAAACAATATCTATTCAAACTGAACTTCAAATAGATTTGAAAGCAAAATATCAAAGGACACAGGGGCAGTTCATTTAAGAACTTGGCGTTTTTCTCGGCATCCTCGCCAAGTTCGGTTGCATTTAACGTTAAAAATGTTGACTTTTATTAATTTTTTTACCGCTTTTCAGTTGCAATTAAACAGCTAAGTTTTTCACCGTAGATATTTTGAGCCATCTATTATCACCCGTAATTTTTTCGTTGAATTCTATGAGTTTAGCTTAAGAACGTTTCCTTGTTAGCAACTACACGCATAGAGAGTTTGAATGTTTCGTTATACTGTAATAAAATTTAAGTATTAGTATGAATAAATGGGTTTCTTTCAGTGTGCTTGATTTGTAGGGCGAAAACTTGACTATCACAATAACAAAAAATATTTTTTATCGAAACTGTAATGAAACGAAACAATGCATCATTCAAAATATAAAGAAAAAGGAGCATTTCAAGGCTGAAGATTTTTCACATGTTTTATCAAATAAGTGAATTATATACATATACAGACTATTTTTATTAAGCTATGGAAAGATTTCTCTTAATATTTTATTTTATGCAGTTTTGTAATACTGGAAACATATTTACGAAATTTTAAAACATATAACAAACAATTTTAAGCGGTATAAAAAAATACTAAAACTATCACCATACTAAAATTATTTTACAAAAAGAAAAAAATCTGTTTGACCTTTTTTAATACTTAAATAGAGCCATCTGAAAATTTCTCGCATGTATAAATCAAAATAGTTTTGTATCATTGTCTAACTTTAATGAAGAGCAGAAAAAATAGAAATGTTTAGATCACCTCTCGACATATAGATATATATTACTATAAAATAATTCTTTAAAAATTTGGGTATATCTGAAACAAAATCATATAACTTACCTGTATCGAAACATGTCGAAAAATATCTAGTGTGATGAACGACGGGAAAAGATTCCGAGCTACATCCCGTTTCGAACGGAACTTTATTTATCTGATTTCCAACGAAGTTTGCATATCCTTTTGAATTCTCAAAGTGTATGCTTTTGTAAGGAAGGAATTATATATATATTGAAAAAGAATGAGTCCAATCATAATAATTATAGAAATTACACTTTACCTAAAGGACAACCCAACAGGTCTTTTAAATGGCATGAACTCTTTTAAATTTGAGGGTGGGAGGAAGAAATAAAAATAATGTGTCAATCGTAAACAATGAAACATTTTCTAACATTATGAGAAACGTTCCAGAGAAATGAGATCTGAAAATATAAAAAACAACCTTCCGGCTGAACGAGAAGAATAAGTTTTTCATCTTCGTTAAAGGATATTAAACTGATTATCAGATTTCTTGGATAAAGTAAGTCGTCTAAGATAAAATTAACTGTTCGAGTTTTCTTCTAATTTGTCCAATATTATATTGGATTTTATCACAATGCTGCACCACAAATAATTAAATGAAGCTAAAATCGAAACCACTGAATGAATGACAAGAGAATTCTTTAAATATGTCACAATTCACAAAAAAAGAAATAAAAGTAAATAAAAGTAAAAGGAATATAAATATATAAACAACTAAAAATTTAATTGAAATCGAAAGAAATTTAGTACAATGAATAGAAAATATAACTTTATTGTCCTCAATTTCGTTCGGATTGTTCAAAAGGTCTATACATCAAACGAATGACCGAATCTTTTTCATGAACTTTCTTCTCATGAAATATTATGTAAATCAATCTACAGTCTAAATTTAGTTCAAATTGGTTCCATATTTTTTACATTATCGTATTGAAAAGTGTGTGTTTTATGATAGATAAACAAACGCATTACATACAAATTATATACACAATATCGACGAATTATAAAAGAATAATTACAATAGTTGAATGTCAGAATTTTATAACAGAATGCTTTATGTAAAAACAAGAATTCACAATTGGATTTGGTTCATTATGAAATATAAAAAAATATCTTAATATTTATAGAGTAAGGTCAGATATACATACAGTCGGTAACAAAAGTGTCCGAACACTAGCAAAAATTCCTATGTAAAAAAGGTACACTTCATACGGTTTTGTTAAATATATCCTTGTCGAATCCAGTTTTTAGTCAGTGTAAGAACATGATTCGATAAGGATTTATTTAAAAAAACCGTATGAAGTGTGCTTTTTTTACATAGGAATTTTTGCTAGTGTTCGGATACTTTTGTTACCGACTGTACTTCCACTCATCCCTTCACTTTGATAATAAAATTTATTGTTTCACAGGCAAATGTCTCGTTACCTCATGTAAAAAAATATATATAATACACGTAAATAATAATATAACGTGAGAAAGAGTTTTATAATCTATATCAGTTATGCATGATTTCACTACGTGAATGTACCTATGTGTATGTGCGTGTATGAATGCGTGTCTGTGTATTTATGTGTGTGTGTCTGTGTATATACATGAAAATCTGTAATTACACCTACAAATTTTAATAATTTTGCCCACAATGAGTATTTATTTTCTTACAAAGTGTTTCAATATTTATGGATGATGTAGGATTTTACATTCTTATTTTTCATTAAATTATGGATTTATCTTGTACGCTATATACATACATAGTTAAAATACATTCTTTATTTTCCGTGTCGATAAACTGCAACTCTATCCAGTAATATAGGAAAGTGTTTCCTACTAGTTTTTGAAGATATCATGTGAAGATGCTGCTCTAGCTATTTAAAAGCACTGAACAACATAACATCCATATTATAATATAATACGTTGGTGACAAATCTTTGACTTGGAAAAAAAGATTAGAAATTATTAATATTCCACAGACTTTTTATGGTTTTTCAATATAACCATCCCAATATTATAATAATAACAATAATAAAAAGAACCTTCAAAATGCAGTTTTTTAATGTAATTATAA
Source organism: Salticus scenicus (assembly GCA_963930645.1). Lineage (NCBI taxonomy): Eukaryota > Metazoa > Arthropoda > Arachnida > Araneae > Salticidae > Salticus > Salticus scenicus. The sequence goes on along the minus strand of OZ005654.1, from coordinate 15,968,396 downwards.
GTAAAAATAACCTAACTTATTGCAAATATCACGGTTGAAATGGATAAATGTTATTATACTCTCTCTTAATAATGCTATTATGAGTATGTATTTCTTTAATTTTTTTATATTATAGTTATTACTTAACACATAATAAATAGTTGTTAATTATGTGGTTGATAAACAATTTCAATCAAAAAAGAAAATAAAGGAAAATAAAAAGAAAATTGCAGTATTTAAGTCTTATAAAATAAATCGTTTTCAATATCTATTAATGTGTAACATTTTTATTATAAAATTTTACATTCAGTGATAATTATGGATTTCAAAGAAATTTGCGCATTTTAGTACTTTGCTTTTAAAATATCTTTTTATAAACTGAATGTTAACATTTATCTCAGAATACTTTTTGTATGGAAATATGCATTAAATAATTTTTCTTTATCTAAATATTGCATATAGAGGGTGGTTACAAAAAAATAAATAAATGAATAAAATCAATTGAGGTAGTGAATCAACGAATGCTTTGCCAGCTTCGCTGGTCACTATATTTAAAGGGGACTAATGTGCAAGTTGTACCTGACGGGACTAAAGTGAAAGTTGTATCTCAAGGGACTAATGTGAAAGTTGTACCTCACGGGACTCATTTGCAAGTTGCACCGAACGAACAAACTATTTCTTTCAACGAAAATGCCTACTAACCCTGGACGATAGGTCTAATATATCGTAACATATTATGTATGGTATTTATCGTAATATAACTCAGTACTTATTTCGCTTCCTTCTTCGACTCGTTTTAATACGCATTTTTATATGCATTTTTTATATGCATTAAAAAAAAAAAAAACTTTTTCGATATCGCTTGTAACGATACTGATTATTATTAATTTTCTTTTCTTTTTCTTTCAATAATAATAATAATAAAAAAGATTTTGATGAAATTCTGGCAAAAGCAGAATTTAGTTTAGGACGGAGGACTATTAGATTTTTTTTCTTTTTTAAAATTATAGCATCGCTTTCAAATTATTCAATTATATTTTCGATAAATTTTAGATTTCGACAAATGTCCAACTATCGAAATCGACAACGCAAAAATCCCAGATTGAGACTAATAGGCCCTCAGTCCTAAAAAAAAAAAAGTGTTTAGAATCCAATTACAGAAAACATGCTACGGCTAATGGCACCAAATTTGGCAGACGTACGTTTCAAATTACCGATATTTATTTCCGAAAAGAAAAAAAAAAATATCCCATTATACACACTAGGATAAAACTGACGATATATGTACTATGGTATTTTACGACTAATAAAAACAGATTGCATTTGATAAAAGCTTTATTCTGACTCGATTACACATATGGCTCCTTAAACTGCCCTCTAACTTTCACCAAAAATTTGATTTTATGAACAGCATTGCATGATTTCTCAATTCCAGTAGTGTCAGCATCTGGACACACTACAGTACTGGTTGGAGCACGTCCTAAATTCTGTAGGACGATGAAGCAAATCTTACATCAGTATTTCGTAGTAAACAAAATAATCAATAAAGCATTCGTTTATTCGTTACGAAATGACCAGATCGTTCTCCCGATCGCTGTCCGGGCCACGGTAGCCCAGTCGGTAGAGAGCCGGCCTCGTAATTGGAAGATTGCGGGTTCGGTACTCGAGCCTGCCAAAGACCGTCATGTACACTAATTGTGGCTGGTGCACGTAAAATCTGTCGTGGATGCAATATCCTCCATGTTCCCACCAAAAATTATACCTCTGGGGGTCACCGAAGCGGGAAAGCCATCCCTTCCGTGGAGGATCAAAATTGTGATTGCATGTCTCCGGACCACCTCTAGGGGTGTGTCACAGTCAATTGCCCAATTCGCCAATTGCCCATCTGTGCAGCACTAGTGCGACGTAAAACCCAACCATCCATCCCGATCTCTGTCCATGTAAATTTTTCTTTATATGGTATTTGACAAGTTTCATTTAATACGTGGATTCACCGACTTTAAAAAAGTGGATGATAGTTCACATGCGACAAATTGGGGAGATTCGCTACATTGTGCAGGGTATCTTATTGTTCACAGAATGAACTATTTGGTAGAACAACGGCCTCTAAGTGAATTGGGCTAGAATAAAGCTTTAAGCTACTAAATTGATCTGTTTCCTCTATTATCTCAATATCACAATACCTATAGTGCCAATTTTATACCTAGCGTGCTCTTCAAAAACTAAATAAATTTTTTAACACTGAAATGACTAAAGCAATCAAAATGTCTTTGGTTATTAGCTTTGCACTCAAAATGAAACACCCCCTCTTTCTAGTGTTAATCAGAAGTAAATTTCAGTAGTCTGAAATGTGTTCCAACCAAATTTGGTGATTAGAATAATCGAACTTCAAGTATCTCCTTTTTTAATTATAACCACTCTTTTTTGGCATATTATTAAGACGAAAGAAAGAAAAAAAAATAGCTCGCATTGATTACAAAGACTTTCCAACTGCAATTATCCGTTAAATCATTTAAATTTTAAATGCATCTCGAATCCGTAGTTAATAAAATTGTATTCTGTTATTACTTATCGTGGAAGAAAACGTTCAAAGAATGTGCTAATGGATTTAATTTTAAAGAAAAACTATACAGTAGATTGTTTTCCTGTAGTTCTCTATACTGTCTAAAAAGAGTAAGGCTACTAAAATATTTTTTGTGTTTTTAACTATAAAGGAAGGAGGCATATAAAAATATCTTTATAGTGGTTTTATTACTAAAGAAGAAGCATTGAAACGATTGCACTTTTGCAAGTCTGTATGTCATCTAAAACTTGTTTACTTAACATATAATTCACTGAAAAAATTCTGATATCACTGAAATTTTACAATGAGCATATTCCATTTATATCGCAAAATGTATACGGATAGCATTGTAAAGTTCTATAAACTAATGAAATACGCTAATAATTTTTTATTCAACAAGGAAAAAAAAATCTGAATAATGAATATCGTTAAGGGTCGTCTATTTGTTAACAAATAATTTGATTATATTATATGCTGTAGTGAAGTTAAAGTAGGTATTAAAAAGAACACATCTCATAGACCATAATGCACTAAAAATATTTTGTGAGTCCTCTGTGCAATAATCAGTTGCACTGTTTATACCATTTTCAACAGAGAACATGCAGTATCGAACTGAAATAACATATATTAGTTTCAATCATTCTATAAATATTACAGCGCAAATTATTTAAAACGCAATTGTGTCTAAACGCCTCATTTAAATGAACTGAAAATTTAAATACATGCTACATAAGTCACCGTCGTGCTAACTATAGTTTAGTAAATCTAGCACTTAAAGATTTTTTTTTTTTTACTTATACGAAACACAACAAATTCTCTATCACAATGGCTTATGAGTTAAAATTATTTAAATTGTAATAACATCTAAATGCCTTATTCGATTGAGCTTTGCTATAGGTCACTGTTCTACGAACCGTGTAGATTTTGGCGAATCTAGCACTTTAACAGGGTCACAACAAAATGTTCTTCATCATTATTACGGGCTAAAATCATTTGAAGTGCTGTAGCGTGTTAAATTAAACAACACACTATTTGGGGAAATACACTCAAACAACCTACCTTATAATTTTCGATTTCGTTTATTAAACGATTTCTCTTGGTTTAATTTATTTAAACAGCTGTTAATTACTTAAGGTTCGGAAAGTCGAGTGGAGGTACTCCATATTTTTATATTAAGATTATTACTATGCATATAAGAGTCCTAGAAATGAAATATGTACTGTAGGGTATTATTATCCACGATAATTACGTACCATATATTTATAGTTCAAGTTTTTAGTCTGAAAATTACAATAATCAGCAAGAGGTTCTTGTGTATTTATTGATATGTTTTTATTTGCTTATTTTTACTTTCTTCTATATTCAATAGAAAAAAGTATTGCATTCATAAAAATTTTCGACCTCGGGTTTTTGATGGATTTACACGTTTTGAAAGCTGTAAAACACGATTTGACCATTTTTAGAAAATGTCTGTCTGTGTGTGTGTGGACAAAACTTTGTGGCTACTATGTATCTCAGGGACTACTGCACAAAATTTCATACAAATTGGTACGTAGTTACACTTTGACATAAATTAGTGCCTTATTGGTAAAAATTATCCAACAGGTAGCGTTGCCATCCGGCTTTTTCTAAATTTTTAACATGGTGATATAAGACAAAATTTTGTATAAATGTGCATAAAGAGAACAATTTTTTAATAATCATTATGAAACTTAAAAGAATTATTTATAGTAGAGATAGTCACCTCGGATTTTTTTTTTTTTTTTTTTTTTTTTATGTAGGAGCCTCGCCTGGGGGGGGGGGGGGGATCTGCTCTCGAGGGGAGTAAATTTTCATGATGGGTATCTTTCAAAAGAGCTCGGCAATCCCTTTAAAACGAATGGTTGAACCACTGATTTGGGATAATTTAAAATAAAGTTATCGATTTTTTTCATTTTTAACCAAAAAAAAAAAAAAAATAAATAATAATAATAATAATATGTAATATATTTATATATATATCGAGAATAAAATTGACTTTTTTTTATTATTATTATTATTTAGTGTTATGCTACTTCTCTAATATGAAAATCGTCTGCATTATCAGGGAAGATAATTTTTTTTTTAAATATTATTTTAATAAATTATTTTTACTGAGTGAATTTGTATAGGAAAATATAGAAGAAAGTCATGTGGTGGCCACAACATTCTAGTTTACGATAGGAGTTTTACTTAGTGTACTTAGTTGAACGTCTTTGTTGTTGTCGTTATTTTATTTTTATTTTTTTCATAATCTTTTTTAATACATAATCTGCCGAACAGTGGTCAGTGACTTAAACTGGACCTCGAAAGGATCAGAAATAATGAGTGAAGAAAAGACATTTTTATTTTTTCATGTTAATACTCACTTGAAACATCCACAAGTGTTGTTAAAAAGGGAACAAAATTTACTTTCTGGCTCTGTCAGTAATACTGTGCAGCGTTGTAGAATACAAATGAATGAACAATCATGATTACGAACGTAATCGAAAAACCGCGACGTTCATCGAACCATGGCGAAAATTTGCCTTTCAAAAGTAATCGGGAAAATAGAAGAGAATTCTAAGAAACCGTTTTTCTTCTTGCTCGTGTAAAATGAAAATTTTGAATTAACATCGTCTAAACATATATTTATTTAATGTATTTGATTTAGGCTATATTCAGCTTCCGACTTCCGATTTCCGTGAGGGTCCAGTTCCCTTTGTGTGTGGGGAAATCACATCTCCTCTAGATAAAGATTACAACATTTAATAATGAAATTTTTCATTGACAATGTTATTTCATTAGGTATCTATCTATATTATAATAATGGGTAATATTACTTAAGCATCAGTGTATACAGTTTTATTTTACATTAAATAGAACGAAAAAAAAAAATTAAAAAACCAATTAGTTTCAATCGCAGTAAAACAGTGACGTCTTCAGTGTATCCATTATTATATCAGTATAAATGATGGTTTTGTTCATTTTATCTCATTAAATCAGTGTATTACTTTTGGCAGGTTCCTTGTTTTAAGTAGGTCGTGATTCCCGTGATCATTTTCTGGGACTCGTCTATTTTTTAAATCTCTGTGACAAATACAGTAAAATTCTGCTAGGTTCTGACCTGGCATTGTCGAGAAGTTTGATCTAAACATTTTTAAATTATAAATTTTTATAAGAAACATACACACATACGTATATTTTTTATGTTTAGTAATTTTATACATGATAATCCAGTAAGGTACTTACATATACTGACCAAACGTCCCCATTTTCTGGGGACAAATGGGAACGCCCTTTTTTTTTTTTTTTTTTTTTTTTTTTTTGAAGGCATTTTTCTAAATTTAAAAAAAAAAAAAAATGTAGAAACTAAATTATTAATCAGTAACACTTTATTTTTAGTCCTTATTTATTAGGAATGCAAAAATGCATTCAGAATTTGATAATTGTAGCAATTTTTTATGCTTCTCTATTATAAAGGTACTTTGATCTGGTCAGCCTGTACTTACACCACTTTCTCTTACCCTGCATTTGCGTGAAAACAGTTTATTACAATTTGATGTGTAAGATGAGAGGTACTGCCATTAAGCATTTCCAAACTACTTTAAAAATAGTTGAAAAGTGTTCTAGAAATAGTTTTAATTCACATACATCAATGTGTGAGGGTGCTATATCCCCCCCCCCCCCCCCAACATCCCGTATAAATACTGTCGCTACATTCAGAGAACATCAAAAGTTGTTATTAAATTAAAAAAAAAAAAAAAAAAAAAAAAAAAATGTTTCAAACTATTCAGACAATTTTCACTCAAAAAATTCTTTTAAATCTCATTTGAGTAGACTCATTTTGGGTAGGCTTGTAGACTATGAATTGTACATACATGACATATAGTGTACAGTCGGTAACAAAAGGGTCCGAACACTAGCAAAAATTCCTATGTAAAAAAGTACACTTAATACTGTTTTGTTAAATAAATCCTTGTGGAATCCTGTTCTTAGTCAGTGTAAAAACATGATTCGATAAGGATTTATTTAACAAAACCGTATGAAGTACACATTTTTTTACCTAGGAATTTTTGCTAGTGTTCGGACACTTTTGTTACCGACTGTACACAAATTTAGCATAGTATTAAAAAGGCTTAACACAATTTGAAATTCACTTCGTACAACTGCTAACTTTAGCTATCATGCATTTGAACTCTTTTGTGCGGCCGTATAAGTCAATAGTAAATGATTTTCTAATCATTTTCTAACCTCGAACATGCTTCATTGTGCCCTATAAATCCCTCATTAATGATAGCCATACCATATTCTATGGGGAATATGTTTTTGTAGCTATGAAAATGTATATTTATTTATTTATGTTTTGTGCAGCATAAATAAATTAAAATATACTTTAAAAATACTTTTCATACAGTACAATGTATCCGAATCATTTTGTGAATATTTGCACACAAACCGTGATTTTGATATTCATACTATTTTCATTAAAGAAGATGCCACAGTAAATTTAAGTAACATATATCAATTTTATGACATTCTAACAATATATACGGAAATTAAAGTGCAAAAAATGACTAACCAATGTCGTAAACACTTTTCAACATAATTAGAAAACTTCAAAATTACACAATTATTGATAAATTAAGACAATTGGTATTGTTTTTATGCACTTAAAGTAGCTTGAAAAATAATCATGTATATAGTTCCTTTACACTCCTGTCAAAAACTAATTTGAAAATGCATAATTTTCCCTTTAGTGTTGGAAAATAGCGCATGATGCATTATTATTTTATTATTATTATTATTATTATTTTATTTTATTTTATTTTTTTTGTTAGAATACAGTTTTCAAATGAATTAGATTCTTATAATAATTTTTGAGAATGAATATTCTGATTTTACTTTGCATTGTTTCTCATATATTAAACCCCAAAGAAGCCCACATTCAGATAATGTCTTAAAACACTTATCATTACAATACTCTGTCATAAAAAGGAGTTAGTCTGGCCTCTTCACTCTTGTTATAATGGAATTCAATTGTAATAATTCAGTTAAGAATTTATGTTTATTTATAAAATAGATAATGTTTTGAGCTACGTCTAATAATTAATACATTGAAACGCTTCTTGATACACCGTAAAATGATTAATATCACTTACAACTTACACTCTTCGGAAGTATGGAAACTTTTATCATTCAGATAAAAGAAAAAATGCAAACAGCTTCAAAGCAGGAATTGATTTTACATCCCCCTTAAAGATTGTATTGGTTAAGGCAAAAAATTTTAATAAGACGCAATATAGGACATTTCTTTAGTTAAGGCCGATTGATTGGACAAGGGTCCTCGTAGGATGTATTATACTCCGTCAAGGTGTTTTCTAAACTATTCTAACCTGTATTTGTGCAAGTTTAGGAGAAAACTACGGAAAACTTCAAACGGATGGCCGATAAGTGCGACCGTGGTTTGAATTGAAAGCATTGACGATCGGTGAGGCACTACCCTGAAGGTGTATGCATGTTATCTTTTATCAGAATGATACAAATTGTAACACCTCCGAAATGCGTTGTGATGTTATTAATTTTAATGTGTGCCAAGAAATAACAAACGAGTCTTTTACCCCAATTTTACCAAGTGTAGTTACATCTAATATCTTTGTCGTAAATACGTCTTGAAAGCTACTCGGTGAGAAAAATATTTATAATATCTTACAATTAAAAAATCTCGTACGCAAGGAAAAAAAAGTAATTAAACACGTAAAATACATACAACACTATTTTATAAAATTAAACATAATTTATACGTCTCATTAATATATTAAAACCAATGTAACATTTAAAATGAGATAAAAAATACAAAAATTTAAAACTTTAAAAATACATTTTAATTAAAAACATTAAAACACAAGACAGACGTTTCGGCTAGAACACTAGCCTTCCTCAGTGTCAAACATACAAGCACAAACAACATTTACAAAAATTCATAATACATCATAGCAAGATTAAATTTTCAGGAGGAATCGCCTTAGCCTCGTTCAAGGCAGAATTTTGCATTTTGGTAAAAGCACCCTCTAGAAAAATACGGGATTCATACATATTTACATTAGAAGCTAAAATTTTAAAGTTTTCAAAATCCGGAATATGATCACTATTAAATCTCCTTAAACAGGAGATTTAAGATCAAAACTCGTAATCCATTCTCTCAATACTGATCATATTCCGGATTTTGAAAACTTTAAAATTTTAGCTTCTAATGTAAATATGTATGAATCCCGTATTTTTCTTGAGGGCGCTTTTACCAAAATGCAACATTCTGCCTTGAACGAGGCTAAGGCTATTCCTCCTGAATATTTAATCTTGCTATGATGTATTATGAATTTATGTAAATGTTGTTTGTGCTTGTATGTTTGACACTGAGGAGGGCTAGTGTTCTAGCCGAAACGTCTGTCTTGTGTTTTAATGTTTTTAATTAAAATGTATTTTTAAAGTTTTTAAATTTTTGTATTTTTTATATCATTTTAAATGTTACATTGGTTTTAATACAACACAATTATCAATCATTATCATTCAACGATATTTTCTAGAAAAAGAAGAAATATTACAATTACGGTCTTTATCTATATTATCTATAACTTAATAATTTGAAAAGTACATATAAAAGAAAAAAGTGCTGATACTTAATCTTTATTTTCACATGTCTTATCACAGGATTAACATTATCAATAAAAAAAAAAAAAAAAAAAAAGAGAGAGATTATTTTTGTTTATTTTATTTCTTTTACTAATTCTTCTGTTTTTGTTTTCGATTCACGAGCGACGAGGTATATGCTCGAGAAAAACAACTGATGCAATCCCGGGGGATTCTATGAGTGAGTGGTCAGTTACAATTTTGGGATAAAGGGAGAGATACTCAGGGATAATTTCACGCCTGAGTAACCATATCTAAAGCATGCAAAATGCCGTTATTTCGAGTCAAGGAGTAAACCGATTGAGCTGACACTACGAACACTCAACAGTGGTTTTTTACGGAAAAGTTTTGTTCTCCAAAGTAAGTAAAGTTTCTTTTTTATTTCTTTTTCTGTTCTGGAAGTATTCAACATATGTAGTATGACCATGTGTCTGAACTCGAATAATTTCCTTACTAAATTTTATCAAACTTCCATCCTATACTAAGCTGTAATACAGCCGTAAAATAATGACACATTTGTTGCAATTAGGTAATGTCGTTTGCAGTAGAGTTTATAATACAGATGCTGTTAGGTTTGAAATAGAGCCTTTTAAAAAATTGTTAATAACTTATAAGTATAAATAGTTGTTTAAGTGTTTGTTTTAATGTCAGTTCTAAATGTTCCAAAATAAATGTTTCAATTTCTTACTGTTAAACCGTATGCTGCAGTAAATTTACCTAAAATAAATAATTTCGTAAAAATATAAACTTTTTTTTTTTTTTTTTTTTTTTAGTTTAGCATTCTAAAACTGAAATTGTGTAAAATATTGCATTGTGTTTTTATTTTTATTGTTTTACGAGCTCCATTTAGAGATATTAAAGAAAAAAAAAAAAAAAGTTTAAAACACTGCCTTTTCTCAAGTTCGTCTATTTTTTTTTTTTTTTTTTTTCAATTTATTTTCTAATATCTACAATACTGCGTAGATAATAAACCATAAATTTACGCAGTTATATGTTTCTAGAATTCATTTTGTGCAAAAATTAACATGACTCATAATATATAATTGATTTATTAAGATTTCTTATAAAATTTTTAAAGTTTAAAAAATTGTTTTTTAAACTGAAATTTTTCTAGATGCGATTTGAGCCATTTCTTATCTTTTTTTTTTTTTTTTTTTTTTTTTAATCTTGAAAAATGATATCACATACAAAACACACTTTTATTCCAAAATGGATAAAAACGTTCCAGACATCTCTCCGTGCTGCATTCTCATGGCTTCATTCTTGAAAAGGCTCGATAAACATAGAATTCACTATAAAACTTTAAAAATAAATAAATAAATAACACGCCAAAATGACCGAAAAACAGGGTTTTGAGTTCCCAGTTACTGTTTTATACTGTGATATTATTATTATTATTATTATTTTAATATTTACATAAAGCAAGAAAATACTCACTAGTTGGGATTTTTTAACCATAAAAATCTGAATATTCCTAAAGAAAAAATAATCTTAATTTATTTTTATGTCGTGGATAGAAACTCCTCAGATATCGGAATACAAAACAACTGCAATGACATTTTTGGTGTTTACAGTGATGTGAAAAAAATAAATAAAAATAAACAGCTTCTTTGTATTGTGCTAGTTTCATTTGCATATTATATATATATACGTATATATATATATAGCTTTGTAAGGAAAAGGAGCTTAACGGCCCTCTTCACTTAGCGTCGCCGGAAGCCCGAGCCAATGTTATTCTATGGGAAATTTTCTTTACTTATAACTCATTAACTAATATATATTTTTTAATTCTGTTTTCACATTCAGAAAATACTCAACTGTTAAATTGACGCACATTTTCCAAAAATGCATTTTTTTTTTTTTTTTTAAATTTTTACTATTTTATTTTGAAATATCAAAATGGAAAATTTCACATATTGAATATTCGTATTTTACATAAAGCTCTGTGTAATCTATTATCTTAAGTCTTGCGTGAAATCACAGAGAAAAATAAACGGAGACGTTAAAACACTTATTTTATAACATTCATTTTAATAACTAATATTAATTTAATTAATTACTGCTGAGTATAGATTTCGAACTTGGAATGCTTTTTCTAAAGTAGAAACAGTCATTTTTAATTTTAATTAAATAATTAAATAATAAAATTAGGTAAAAAAAAACAAACAGAATAAAGATTGAGAATCTCGATTATTCACTTTTAACTAAGACTTTCTGTAAATTTACAGAGACTCTGGATCAATATTTACATTAAATTTACAGAAAATTTTAACAGTGTACTTAGAGAACAAATAGATTATTATTTATTGTTAATTGCTTGAGTTGCAATGGAACGATAAAGTATGAAATCGTTAAAAAATATATTTTTTTAATTTTCAGTTAAAATATTTATTATTACTAGCAGACCCGGCCACGCGTTGCTGTGACTAAGTTATACGTTGAATTATACGGCTGTAAACTATTTAGTACAGTCAAATTATTATTTACGAACAAAGACGAAAACGTTGTAGCCTATAAAAACCCACAGGGTTGAGATTTGAAACTTAGGTCAAAATTTGGAAGCGATTGATAAAAATTTTGATATTAAGCACAAATTAATTTTATTGTAGGGTCCTATAAATTTTAATGGAGAAGTGATATATATTATTTCTAATGCTACTTTGGATAAAATTGCTAAAATGACTAATATATAAATTAAATTCTATTAAAATTCTATTAAAATAAAAGTATAAAAGAAACAGACGATTTTAAAATCAATTTTTATGGAGGAGTGAAATATAATATATGCTATAATGGATAATTTTACTATAAAATGACCTCATCATTTTAAATATTTTAAAGAGGGCAACAGCTGTAGTTATAAAAAGGAAAACAATAAGGCTAAACCAGAAAAATAAGTAAATTTGATAAATATTTTAAAACTTTAAAATTGGAAATCTTATGAAATATTGGACATTTAAAGTAAATACATGTATCATTTTAAATAGAAAAAGATTTTGGAAAAGTTTAGTGTATTTTAACGAAGTGATGAGAAGTTTTTGAGTATGTTAAAATTTTAATAGTAAATTCAAGTTAATAAAGATGGGAAACATTGAGGATTAAGATAAGAATAATTATAAGATTAAAAAAAAAAAAAAAAACTTTTTATATACCATGCTTTTAAATTTTAATATACTAAAAAATATACTAATTAAAAGGAAAATGATAAATATTCTATCATAGTTTGAAGTCAAATTTGTTTTCAAATGTCTAAATAAAATATCTGATGTAAGATACTAATATTTTGCAGCGGAATAGATTTCATTTCTGTCATCCTTGGCGAAAAAAAAAAAGAATATCGCCAAATTATCTGGCGAAAATATTTAATTCCTTTCAAAAATCATGGTTATTTTAACAACTTATATTAAAAGAGTAATGAATAGTATGAAACAATATTTCGTACAATACATATTACATGTCATACATACGTACAATGAATAATACATATTACATTTCGTACAATGCATGCATCTGGCATGTATATTTTCGTGTTACGCTTTTGATCGCCAAATAATAATAATAATAATAATAATAAAAGCCAAGGGCGACAGAGTTTTGAAATTTAAAATTAAAATTTTGTCAATTTGACAGCAAAATAATTCAATCTAACACCCGCGATAACTAATACATATCTATACCCAAATATAAGGATTAAAATCGGGAAATAAATTTCCTCGATTTTTAATAATTTCTTACAAAAAATCCAGTGGGCAATTAACATAGGAAATCTTTTTCTTGGTTGCACAGACGGTCAGTGAGTCACACTTCGCTTGCGTATAGAACTCATAGATATAGTATAGCATATATAGAATGGAGTGATCATTGGGGAGAAAAAAGTTATTCCTTTTCATTTGGGAAAAGACGACGTTTTTACCAAAATATGGCCGTCTTTCCCCGAGTGAATACACACGGGAATACATACTAATATTTTAGCAAATAAAATTTATGAATAATTTATTTGCTAAAGGGGAATGGAAGACTCCACATACAGTTTCAAATTCATATTTCTTTCTTTCTTTTCTTTTTTTTTTTTTTTTTCAATACCACTTAATGGCTGTTTCCAAAGCTTTTATTTATTTTTTTTTCGGCATCAAAAATCTTTGTACGATAGCATGGGGATGAGAGATCTATATATATTACTATATCTATGATAGAACTACATTAGCACTTTATCAATGTGTATAAAATCTTTAAATTGATTATGACGTCAATTTTCGTGCGATACATAATTTAACTTTTTATAATTTTTTAACGTTCATGTTTGATTAAATGTATTTATTTTTATGTCGAAAGAAAATGAACTCGTATTTTTTTTTTTTTTTTTGGCAACAATTAAATTAATGGAACTCACAGATATTTTGGAGCAACTTTAATAAAGGTCTATAATTAACAAATAATTGCAATAAAACAATATTGTGACAATAAATTGAGATAAAAACTATCCTATCTCTCAAGTTGGACCAAACTGCACACAGTGTGCAAAATTTCATTAAAATCGGTTCCTTAGTTTAGGAGTTTACCCCGGACAAACATCGTGACACGTAATTTATATATATATTTTATATTATATATATATACAGATTAAGTGTTGATTGGTTGATATGCAATTATAGAATTCAAAATTACACAGTAAAGTTATCAAAATGTGCTAATGTTGGAAGAGTTACATTTGGAGATTTGAAATTTCAATTTGTGTTAAGAATCACACACACACACACACACACACATATATATATATATATGATAATTAAAAAAAAAAAAAAAATCAAAATATAAACAGATGAAAAAGGATCAATAGGAGGCGAAGTCAATTTAAAAAAAATTAAGCTTACAGAATTCGTAACTTTATCTGTGGTATTATACGAATAATACAAGCAAAACTTTGATATTATATAAAACACTATAAACAAAGTTAGGTAAATTTATATGATCTTACCTCATATTATATTCTATTTGTGTTTTGCAAGGAATCAAGATTTTTCAGCCAATTTTTATATCATTAAGACTTCACATTTTTTATTAATATTAACAGTAACCCTAAGTTTAAAAATACAGGGTATCCATAAAAGATTGAAACGCGATTTAATTCTTTTTTGTGGATTTAATTTTTTTTAATTAAATTTCTTTTTTTTTATATATAAATAAATATTATCTCTTTCTATGAGAATCTAATAAGTCTGATCAGAAAACTAACATTTAACAGTTTATAAGATTTCTCAATCTTTCCTCCCCAGTGCTACTATCTATATATTAATATGCAAACATGAAATTTGTTGTATGTTTTTAATATATTAATTATAACAGTGGAGTATTAAAAGTTGTATTATTCGAAAGGTATGGTTAATGTGTGTTCGCGAGAAAAAAAAAAAAAAAAAAAATCCTCTTACGATGTGACGAATACATTCAAAAATAGCTTTATTTTTATACACACTTTTCTTCTTTTGCATTTAAAATTCCATTCATTTCAATCGTCTGCGTTTCTTAAAAGGGGCTATTATCTATTTATTACAGAGCTGCCAACACTTTAATTTATTCTGGAGTATTTTTAGTCCTGCTTTTATTTCATACTGCTTTTAAGAGTTTTTTTTTTTTCTTATTTTATTGTGGTTATTGGAGAAAATTATTCTTTAATTGAAGTGTTGCGAAATAAAGAGGGAAGGGGGACTAAAAATGCTCCGGTATAAATTAAAATGTTGGTAACTATGATTGAAACTAGTATCGTTCGAAAGATATGATTAATGTGGGTTGCAGAAAAAAACAAAAACAAAAAAAAACAATATATATATATATATATATATATATATATCATATGATGTCAAGTAGACATACAAAAATATGTTTTTCTTACACACTTTTTAATTTCATATAAGTAACCTTTAGTATTTAAAATTTCTATAGATGTAAGTTGTTAAAAATTCGTGATTTAGATTTTTGTCTGGATTAACTTTTTAAAACCTCAAACATAATGTGTCATAAGATTAATAAGCTTTCGATTATTCTAACGTTCTTTTATTATTTGTCTTTTCGCAACAGTCTTTAGTATAATTTTTTTTTTTTTTTAATGAACGGTGTTTTGTCTATTGAAATGCCCAGAAGAAATTTAATCGGCCGGATGGAAAGACAAAGTTAATACGTATATAGATTGTCATGTAAATAAAGATACTAATAGTGTTCGTTTTTTTTTTTTTTTTTTTTTTTAAGATAAAGTAATTACTAAGAACACTGTTTACATTAAATAAAAGAAAAAAAAATAATGAAAATTTGCATTTATTATTTAATGCTTACTTAAAAATTTAGTCGCGTTTCGACGCCCGGGCTGTACTAGTTATTTTAAATAGTCGGTCTGGGCTCACTTAGCGATCGATTTTTGCACATAAATTTCCAATTTTATTTCTCCTTCCTAATTCAAATTACTGAGCGTTGATTTACATGATATTTAAAACAAATGGCTTCAACTTTTACATTATGGTATTTACATGTTTTGAAGTCCAAGAAATTATAAGTGACATCGTAATCCTTTCATTCAAATTTTATAATCACGTGTTTTTTTTTTTTTTTTTTTTTTTTTTTTTGTAATATTATTAATTTCTGGAGACGTAGTTAAACTTTACATATTTGTCATTATTCTTTTCCTCTGACGTATCAAAATTCTGCTTAGCAATGAAAGGAATTTTTCTTTTAAACAAAAATTATTTTGTATTATTTAAGCTTTGTTTTATGTATAAATAAATTACGGTTAAGCAAATTTTGTTTTCTGAGATGATAACAACTATTATATAAACTTTACGGAAATGTTCTTTTAAAAAAAATATATCTCTGTAAATGGAGCAATGAATTTTGTGTGTTTAATTTAGCATTTGAACCCCTGAACAAATCTTAAAACCATGCAAACTATAAATAAAATTTAATTTTCCTTATCTCGACCCCTTGTTGCAACTGGGATGAATTTTGATTAAATTATCCTTTTTCATTCTTCTGTTTAGTTGAAATGCACGCATGGAAAACATGGATAAAATTTTACTCTCTCTATTCCAATAAATTGTAAAGTTGTGACATCTTTTTCAGCGTTAATTTCAGGCAACTTGGACTTTTATTATTAAGAAGGCTTGAATTTTATTAAAAATTGTCCTCGTGTAAAATTAATTGTGCAATTTTAATTTAGAAAATTCTAGATTTTTAAGAAATAATAAAACTAAATCCTATGCATTGGAAGTCACAATTTTCTTTTCAGTGGCGTATCTAATTTGATTGCTTGTTATCTTGTAACAGCCACAGTGAAGGATTTAAGAACTTGTATTTGAGGCTTTAAATTGGTTATGCTGTGTCTGCGGAAACTGTCAACGACTAAAAGTCTGGGAAATCCATTTGTAATTTGATAGTAACTGTTTCACATCTATATATATATATATATAAATGGCTAAGGGATTTCCTTGGACTCTGTGTGCACCGAGTATGAGATCACATGCTGAACAAAAAGTAAAAGAAAAAAAATGGTTAAATGAGTTTAATGTTTTGATTTTTATGTAAAAATAGGATCACGTGCTACCTTTAAAAGAGTGAATGCATCACATAAAATTAAGAGTTTATGTGATGCATGTGGCATCTGAATAAAACGTTTATAAGAAATAGATTAAAGAAAATGTTTAAACAGAAGCAACTATGTTGGTTACATTTTGTTTTACAGCTTGAGTTTTTGAATTTTAAGTATTATATACCGTAGGAATAATCAAATTTTTATGCAAGCGCAGATTGATGTACTTTATTGATTTTTAAAGTGTGGCGGGGATCGCTTTTGTTTGCTGTCTCTCATTCTCTATCTTGAATCAAATGGAATAGCACGCAAACAACATCAGGCTGAGTTTTGTACATTTCGAGTTTGATTTTGTAACTTTTCCCGAGTTCGGAATTTTGTTCATTCACGAACCGGGGCTTTTCTAGTAAACATAGAAAACAGTACATTTTCATTTTTACATAAACATGCATTCACACACACACAATTAAAATAATCTGGTGTAGCACTTACACCACTTTCTTTCACCCTGCATTCAACATCTATAAAGGTAGATTACAGATTAAAGAGTAAAATTAAAAGTACTCTTTTATGAATATACTTTAAAAAAAGTTTTACTTGACATATACTTTTGTATGTGTGTGTGTGTGGGGGGGGGGGGGGGGGGATTACTGGCTCCACAACTCCCCGTTTTATTATAGCACTTAAATTCATAAAAAAATTAAGGCTGTCATAAAATTTACAAGTTTATTCCAAATTATTCACAAATTACTTTTATAAATTTACCAATCTTGCTCAAAATTTCCAAGTGGCGCCTCATTGGATCTTTAAAACACCAAATTCGATTTTCCGGCATTTATTTGATTTTAAGTTATGCTGATAAAAGACATACACTCACACCAACCACTAAAAATCTAGATTTTCGTATTTAGAGAACGTCAAGATGCAGAAATATATTGTAAAAAAATTAGAGTATTAAATTGGACTTCTAACAATATTTTGTCTACCCTATGCGTACGAGAAAGCCATTATCATTCCTAAGCAGTTTTCTTGGACTTTTTTTGGACTCATTTTCTTGGACTAAATTTTAGTTCAACACTTACATCAATTACATACAGTAGAAAAGAATATATTCATTTAATTTTGGGTAGCTATGTAATGTATATTGTTTATAAATTATATATATATATATATCACATAGCGTAATTTAGTACAAACCGAGAAAGATATAACACAAAGTTGAAATGCTGTTCCAGCAATTTCCAAGTATCATCTTAATAAGGTACCATTCTTTCGCGTGGTCCTGTAAACGCATGGGGAATGCGCTTCACAAAACATCCTATATTAAACGTGTATTTAGGCATTGAAAAAAAAAAAAAAAAAAAAAAAAAAAACTTTTTTTTTTTTTTTTTTAATTATTATGTTTAGTGCAGTTTAAAGCTCTAAAATAGTACCTACTCGAAACTTTACTCGTAAACTTAATGCATTTGAATTCTTTCTGATGTCCCTGCACACGAACAAGTTTAATGTAGCATCCCTATATGATACAGATTAGGATAATGAATTTGAACTTCCTTTTAATACTAAAAAAAAAAGCATAACTTTATGAATTATGCTGATAACAGACTCATACTCTCTCTCTTACGTACACAGAGAGAAACGCACACACAGACCAACCGCTAAGAACCTAATTTTTTAATTTTTTTAATTTTGTTACCTCAAAGCGAGTTAATATACAGCAAAACCACAATTTCGAAAACTGGACGTAAAAGACAACGTTTTCTCCACCATTATATGGACACGAGAAAGTAAAAAAATTCTCATTTTGAAACTAGTAAATTAAATGTTTAAATTATTCACATTTTATTATTATTTTAAGAAACCGTTCCTTTATTTCTATTCCTGTATTCATATTATGATTA
The DNA here is from genome assembly GCA_963930645.1 of Salticus scenicus. Lineage (NCBI taxonomy): Eukaryota > Metazoa > Arthropoda > Arachnida > Araneae > Salticidae > Salticus > Salticus scenicus. Next base: position 15,949,699 of record OZ005654.1, on the reverse strand, counting down.
ATAAATTACTTAGAGTTTATCAAATGATTATGGCCACTTTCTAATCCCCCACCCCTCTACACGACATCCAAATATATTTTTCTGTGGAAACGTATCATAACATTAAAAAAGTGCTTCTTTGAGACATAAATAAGACACTTCTTTTACACCCTCTAGAAAGGTTAAATTCTCTCTTAATCAAAGCTGTCCCATTCCTGTTTTCTACTGAAAATACAAGGTATGACTTTCATTGTTCTTTCATAGAAATGCACAAAATAATTTAATTGTTATAATTTATTTATAATTGAAAAAAAAAAAAAAAAAAAAAAAAACTGAGGTTAATGTAAATAAAGTAACAAACACCTAAAACTTACAATAATAAAATTAATAAGGCGATTGAGGTCCATTGTATTCTCTAAAAAAAAATAACTAGTTATTTTATAAGACCATTGAAACAATTATATTATTGCAATAAGAGCTAATTGTCTGAAGTACATTTCAATAGTTCTCTTACAGTTTACTTGATACTTTTTTTTATGAATGTACACAGCTTATATCTATTTTCCTTACGAGGAAAAAAGAAACTGTGTAAAGTATCCAGAAAATGTACAGGAGTAAAATCGAAGAAATTGAAGTACTCGAAAGAACTTATTTTAGCATATTTATCATACATATAATAATTTATTATAATGAAACATTAATAACTTTATAACTGACGTCCTCAAATGTGTTCTAATTTTTGGGGAATGAAGGGTATTTTTCGAAGGCGTTTGGTCATTCTAATTCAAATATATATCTACATACGTATAACTTCTTCATCGTCTTATTAAATGTATGTTAATTCTTTAAATATGATTTGCTTTTTACAGGGTCCCAATGCCATGGGAACACTGCCGAGCCTTTTGTTCCTCCTGGGATGTTCCGGGATATATGCAGGAAAGTCACCACTCCCTAAAAGACCTCATATCGTATTTATGATAGTCGATGATCTGGTAATTACTTTTAAATAACCATACATGTTTAAAATGAATACATAGATATTAAATTAGTTTTTTTTTTTTTTTTACACTTTTTACTTATGATAATATTAAACGTTTTCGGGTGTACGAAACATCATTAAACTATTTTACCATGTTTTTATTAACTTCGATTCTTGTGTGTTTGTGTATTTGTGTGTTTGTCAGGGACAAATCTTGCAATCGATTTTTAACTAACTTCCCGACTAGCTAGATATTTGAAATTTTCAGGACAGCTCACAACACGGTTACAATACATTTTTCTAATAATTTTAGTCAACTGCTTCAAGTTCCGCTGCCTTCGGCAGCGTTTATATGATTCGGCAGAAAATTTATTTAACTAACTTCCCGACTAGCTAGACATTTGAAACTTCCAGAATAGTTCAGAATAAGGTTAAAATGCATATTTTTAATACCTTTAGCCAACTGTTTCGGGTTCCCGCTGCCTTCGGCAGCGTTATCAGTACAAAGATTGCAATCGATTTTTTCCTAACTTTCCGACTAGCTAGACATTTGAAACTTTCAGGATAGCTCAAAAACCGGTGACAATACATTTTTTTATTACTTTTAGTCAACTGTTTCAGGTCCCCACTGCCTTCGGCAGCATTTATATGATTCAACAGAAAATTTATTTAACTAACTTCCCGACTAGCTAGACATGGGAAACTTTCAGAATAGTTCAGAACACGGTGAAAATGCATTTTTTAAATATTTTTAACCAACTACTCTCCAACCAACCACTAACCAACTATTTTTAACCAACTCCTGCTGCCTTCGGCAGCGTTAACAGTACAAAGCTTGTAATCGATTTTTCACTAACTTCTCGACTAGCTAGACATTTGAAAACTTCAGGATAGCTCAGAATACAGTGACAATACATTTTTTTTATACTTTTAGTCAACTGATTCAGGTCCCTACTGCCTTCGGCAGCGTTTATATGATTCGAACGAAAATTTATTTAACAAACTTCCCGACTAGCTAGACATTTGAAACTTTCAGAATAGTTCAGAATACGGTTAAAATGCATTTTTTTAATACCTTTAGTCAAATGTTTCGGGTTAATGCTGCCTTCGGCAGCGTTATCAGTACAAAGATTGCAATCGATTTTTCCGTAACTTCTCGACTAGCTAGACATTTGAAACTTTCAGGATAGCTCAGAATACAGTGACAATACATATTTTTTTTTACCATGTTTTTATTAACTTCGATTCTTGTGTGTTTGTGTGTTTGTGTGTTTGTCAGGGACAAATCTTGCAATCGATTTTTAACTAACTTCCCGACTAGCTAGATATTTGAAACTTTCAGGATAGCTCAAAAACCGGTGACAATACATTTTTTTATTACTTTTAGTCAACTGTTTCCGGTCCACACTGCCTTCGGCAGCGTTTATATGATTCAACAGAAAATTTATTTAACTAACTTCCCGACTAGCTAGACATGGGAAACTTTCAGAATAGTTCAGAACACGGTGAAAATGCATTTTTTAAATATTTTTAACCAACTACTCCGGGTTTCTGCTGCCTTCGGCAGCGTTACCAGTACAAAGCTTGTAATCGATTTTTCACTAACTTCTCGACTAGCTAGACATTTGAAAACTTCAGGATAGCTCAGAATACAGTGACAATACATTTTTTTTTATACTTTTAGTCAACTGATTCAGGTCCCTACTGCCTTCGGCAGCGTTTATATGATTCGAACGAAAATTTATTTAACAAACTTCCCGACTAGCTAGACATTTGAAAGTTTCAGAATAGTTCAGAATACGGTTAAAATGCATTTTTTTAATACCTTTAGTCAAATGTTTCGGGTTCCTGCTGCCTTCGGCAGCGTTATCAGTACAAAGATTGCAATCGATTTTTCCGTAACTTCTCGACTAGCTAGACATTTGAAACTTTCAGGATAGCTCAGAATACAGTGACAATACATATTTTTTTTTATAGTTTTAGTCAACTGTTTCAGGTCCCTACTGCCTTCAGCAGCGTTTATATGATTCAACAGAAAATTTATTTAACTAACTTCCTGACTAGCTAGACATTTGAAACTTTCAGAATAGTTCAGAATACGGTTAAAATGCATTTTTTTAATACCTTTAGCCAAATGTTTCGGGTTCCTGCTGCCTTCGGCAGCGTTACCAGTACAAAGCTTGCAATCGATTTTTCACTAACTTCCCAACTAGCTAGACATTTGAAACTTTTATAATAGCTCAAAACACGAGAGCAATGAATTTTTTTAAAAATTTATCCAATTGCTCCGGGTTCCCGCTGCCTTCGGTAGCGTTTATATGATTGAACAGAAAATTTAAAAACATGGTATATAAAAAGATCTTTTTATCTTGTAATTATTTAGAAATTTTCTCGATGATGTAACACACGAGTTATTTTGCGGAATTTCCCGAAAGTTTATTGTTTGTAAAACGTTTTCATATATCAGTGCTGATTAGGTTTTAAAGCATACTGCTCTTCGGGGGGCGTTCATATGCCTCTAAACTCACTATTAGCAAGATAGCTATAATTTAGCTTCTATGATATGGATTATTACGATATTTGACGCATTATACACTTTATGAGAAACAACATTGCTTTTACTTACAGTGAATGTCATCCACACACCATAAAACATACTGGAAGTTTTTACAACCGAATTTGTTGGTAAAAATGGGTGCCTGCAACTTCTGCCGTTAAAAAGGGAAATTTAAAGCGGAAATATCTGTAAAAAGAGATTCTATGTTATAGATATTTCTGTTTTAAATTATTTCTTTTTAACATCAAAATGTACTGATTTTCCTTTTTGACAGCACATTTTGCTGTAAAAACTACCTTTATTTTTAACTGTGCGGTTTTTACTATTTACCTAAAGTTCTTACTACCTTTATTTTTTACTTAAAACTAAAATTATTGAATTGGATCATATTTTATCCTGAACTGTTGTATATCAATTAACATATTTACATATTTACAACTTGAGACTTATAATTTCAAAGACCATTTTTATCTCTAATGATCCTTGTGACTGAGTCACGCTAAATTTCCGTAGACCTCCATCTTCGTAAAAAATGGCCATATCATTTAAATAATATACACTCCTTCTCATAATTAAAAGGACACCTGTTTTTCTATATTAACTAAACACTGAACACTATTATTTAAACAAATATATTTTTAATTAATTTGAATTTCATTAATAGACTATATTTAAAAAGTTTTATCGTTTTTCTATCTTAAAAAACTTTAAATATGGTAAAAAGATGATTTTTCAGGTGTTCACAATTATAAGGACAGCTCGAATTTTAGTAATTCTTTCAGTTATTGTTTAAATTAATATTTTATGGGGTCTCTTTTTAGGGTTAAACAGTCAGACATTCTCTCTGGTATATATATATACATTTTTTCTTTTTATATTCAGTTTCAATACCATTTAATATAGCATATATGATATTCTTAATACATTTAAACTATTTAAAATTGCTTTCCACTTGCATGCACTTTTCTAATATCATAAGTTAAGGTTTTTTCAACTTTTAAGCCATGGGAAAGGCAATAATACAGAAGTTTCTTTCTTCAAACTATTTCCTATTGCTCTAAAAGTAGAACAAAAATGTAAGTCTTGTTGAAAAAAATATTATTACCTCCAAAAATCTAACAAAAATCTGATAATTTCACGTTTAAAATTTGCGGATATTCTCTTGATGTTCATAATAATAGAAAAAATTACTAAATTCATTCTGCCTTCAGTAGAAGCAGCTCCCCTGAGCACCATAGATCCACCTTTAAAATGCCCGATTCATATCTATCTTTAAAAAATCTGCTCTGTCTTTCGCTATCTTCAGATCGTGCCAGTAACTGCTAAAACCATTTGGTTAATCAAGAATAAAATGTTTTTCATCCGAAAATGCAACATTTTACCATTTAATATTGTCTTTATTCAACTTTAACGCAGACGTTCTTTCCCCCATTAAATGCTGATTGCTTATTACAGGTTTTTTATTTATTTTATCATATTATTAATTATTTTAAACATGCATAAATGTAGACCCTAACCTTTCGTTAAAAATTACGAGCAAATTCGGCAGCAATCATTATGAGTAGAACAGTAAGAGGAATTATGAGTCTTCGATCTCTGTAAAACAACTCTGATTTTACATCAGATCTCTCTCCTATCGAACCAGCAGCTCAATGCTTGATCACATTTCCTTCCTCAATTTTAGACCTTCGAATTTCATTAGAAATTCGGCGGATTGAAATTATCCTTCCACTTAAAAAACACATTTATCATACTTCACTACTTGAACGTTCTTTTTTTCGAGGAATTATCAGTAACGTCCGTCCAAGAAAAATTGAAGGCTTATATATGAATTAATCTAGCCCAGTAGTTAACAAATTCGCATGTCAACTGTAATTTATCCGCTAGTAAGTTAAATAACACGAAAAAATCTGGATTGTCCCTATAATTATGAACATCTAAAAACGTCGAGAAAAACACATTTTGCATAATTTTTTATTAATTTTGTTTTATATTAAAAAAATTATAACAGTTTTGGTTTTTAGAAGACTAGATATATTAAGTGCATTTAGTATAATCTTGTTTACAATTATTTTTACATTAGTTATTTCAAAATATAAAGTGTCCTTATAAATATGAGAAGGAGTGTATTTCACAGTAATTTTTTTTTTTTATACCATATTATGGTCGCAGTTACTATTGGGTTTATATTTGGCTTAACCTTTTACGAAACTTAAGATGTAAATTCTAAAATCACTCGAAGTTAACATAGGTAGTGTAGTAGTTACAACCATATCACTTATCTTTATTTGGAAACAGCTTTCAAATGAAACTTCAAATCATCCTGTAAACTATTATTCCCCATTTAATGTTTTTGAAATGTTGTGATGCCGAAATAGGGTTTAATTTAAGATGAAATATTTAATAGCGTATTAAAGTGACATGACAATGCTACACAATAAGTGACATGTCACGCGGTATTCATCAAACTATTATTTTCATTATTTTGTGTTAAAGTTCAACTTAAAATAAAAATTTCACGAAATTTTGTGCATTATTACTTTCTTCTATATTCAATAGAAGAAAGTATTGGATTCGTAAAAATTTTCGACCTCGGGTTTTTGATGGATTTACACGTTTTGAGAGCTGTAGAACACGATTTGACAATTTTTGGAAAATGTCTGTCTGTCTGCCAGTCAGTCTGTCTGTGTGTGTGACAAAATTTTGTGGCAACTGTATCTCAGGAACTACTGCACAGAATTTCATACAAATTGGTATGTAGTTACACCTTGACATAAATTAGTGCCTATCAATTTTTGGTAAAAATTGCTTTACAGGTTGCGTTGCCATCCCGCTTTTTCTAAATTTTTAACATGGTGATATAGGACAAAAGTTTGTATAAATGTGCATACAGAGAATTATTTTTTAGTAATCATTATGAAATTTACAAGAATTATTTATAATAGAGAGAGTCAACTGGGAAAAAAATTTTGTATGTGTAGGAACTTCGAAACCCCCCCATGGGGGGGAGTAAATTTTCAAGATGGGTATCTTTCGAAATACCTATTCGTCAATACCTTTAAAACGAATGTTGAACTATAAATATGTGATAATTTAAAACAAAGTTATCGATTTTTATTACTTTTAACGAAAAAAACCAGAAAAACGTAATTTTTTTTTTTTTTTTTTTTTTTTTTTTTTTTAACGAAATTTAACCAAACTTGGTATTTAGTTGGCCCCTGATATAAACTGGTGCAGATTAGATTTGGGGATCCATCGCTCAACAGGTGGCGCTGTGATCGTATTTTTTATAAATTTTTAACATGGTAGTATAGGACAAAATTTCGTATAAATGTACATAATGAGAGTTATTCTTAACCTGTGATTGTAAAATTAATATGAATTATTGATAATAGTAGTAGTTAATTAGGAAAAAAATTTTGGTCATGTGGGGGCATCGCTCCCCCCTCCCCCTGGGGGTGAGTACCCCCCCGAGGGGGGTAAATTTTCAAGATGGGTATCTTTTGAAAGGTCTTGTCAATACCTTTAAAACGAATGGTTGAACTATAAATATGCGATAATTTCAAACAAAGTTATCGATTTTTTTTTACTTTTAACAAAAAAAAAAAAAGAATTTATTTTATTTTATTTTTATTGTTACTGAGTGAATTTGTATAGGAAAATATAGAAGAAAGTCTTGTGGTGGCCACAACATGCTAGTTTCTTCAGGTTCAACGATTGAAATTTGTACAATACATGCACAGTTAACAATTTAGACAATCAAAATCTCTTTGTTGAAGTAGTAGCAAACATGTAACAATTTTTGCCACTTTACCATACAACAGTTTACACCATTTTTAAATGTTTCATGTGATCCAGATCACTAAATAAAATTAAATGTTTCTCTGCACTGTTAAACAATTTTGTAAATTTAATGTAAATATTTATCCAGAGTCTCGGTAAATTTACTGCAATTCAATCGAGACTCTCCATCTTTATTCTGTATTTTTACCTAAATTCTACTATTTAATTTTTTAATTAAAATTATAAATGACTATTTCTACTTTAGAAAAAGCATTCTGTGTCCGAAATATATTCTCAGCAGTAATTAATTTAATTAATATTAGTTATTAAAACGAATGTATAAAATAAGTTTTTTAACATCTCCGTTCATTTTTCTCTGTAATTTTACGTAAGACTTAAGATAATAGATTACACAGAGTTTTCTGTTGAAATTTTTAACAGTGTGTCTTATGATTGTAGCTACTAAAATATTAAATTTTAACGCTGCACGCGCAGTTTTTAAAAATGCAAACAAATCAATTTTCATTATCTTGGTTAATCAAAGAAATGTAATAAAATAACTAAGTTTTTGTATTTTTATGTAAATGTAATAAAAAAATAAAAAATAAACTGAATATGTTTTCTCTTTAACAAACAGGGTTGGAATGATGTTAGTTTCCACGGTTCCAAACAGATCCCGACGCCTAACATCGATGCTATCGCTAGAGATGGCATAATCCTCAATCAATATTATGTTCAGCCTACTTGTTCACCCTCCAGAGGTAGCCTCATGACGGGAAAATATCCGATACGACTTGGTTTGTACAATTTTGCTTCTAAGTTTCTTAACAAGTGAAAAAAATATATATTGAAATAGATTGAATGCATTGAAAAATAATACATTAAAAATATTTCAGGAGTTATTAAAATAGATTTATGCTTGCGAATATGTTTAAATACAATGAAAATATGTTTTATAATAGCACTTATTGAATTTTCTAGACCTTACATATACATGAATCGTATAGTTTATTCCGTCACCAACAAAATAGAATATCATGCAAAATAAACAGGTGTATTTTCAAAATTTGTTCTTCAATAGTTATCAAAAGTTAATCAACAAAAGGTTTTCTTCTTTCTTTCTTTTGCGCACAACTGTTACACAAATGAGCACAAGAATAGGGAATCTGTTCGATACATTTTTTTATCAAATCATTAATCAAATTATATATAAATTTAAATCGGGAATAATTTATATGTTGGTTTAAACTCTTTATCTCCAATTAGAGGACCTTAAAAGTCTGTTTTTGAAAAAATAATTTTGAACATATGTAATATCTACCTATCTGTAACGCATCCTCAACAACATCTCTCATTTAGCTTTCTTTTCTAAAATAATTTAACTATCCGCGTTTGTAATGATCGATAGATGGCGCTCTCTGAACACTGCAGTTGTTAGTAAACATTATGGCCACGTGTGTTCCATTAGTGTTATTTTTGTAATTCTACTTAATATTCCGCCATTACATCATGGAAAATTGATTGCTTTTGGAAAAAAATATTTCAGTTTCTTCAAAGTTCGATCGGAAGTAGATTTTAACTGAAGCTGAACAAATATTAGTTTCAAATCATCTGATTAATTCTTTACTTCCATTAGCCGAAGCAACTGAAATTTTAAATTTGTCATTTGGAAATAAATGGAAGCTCAATTCTGGATTTCTTGATCCTTTGGAGTTAGATTGTAGCACACAACAGTATGTGTTATCTTTTTTACCGTATTTATTCATTTTTATTCTATAAATATATGTGAAACTAAATATCGTGTAGCAATGGCGGCTGTATGGAATTCGAATTAAACCATGTTTATTGTAATTTCACCTTAGCCCACCAGAGGGCGAGCATTTCATTACAATCGCGGATTCCATTTTTCAAATATGGAAAAATAAATTAAGTTTACAGATTAATCCGGATTTTAAAATAATATGAATTTCAAACGATAATTATACAGTGAATGTGTCTCACACATTTCTCAAATTTCCTGTTTATATGTCCATTTGTTTAAGAATTATGCACAAAAAATAAAAAAAGAAAATAGAAAAAAAAAACTGCTTAACATTTTGGAACCAGTTTTTTAATGTGATTGTTATTTAACTGATAAAAAGTTAGTAAATGTTCATTGTAGAATTGTACTGTCCACTTAAACTGATAAGAAATTAGTAAATGTTCACACACGTTGAGGAACTGTACTGTCGCCTTAAACTCCATCATCCTGTGTTCCATAGAAATAAATATTTTTGGTATTTACATACGATGCTTAGAGAAATAATTTTTCTAGAGAAAGAGAAAGACTGTTGTTCAAAATAACATGTTAAATAAAAAGTAGTTTTGGGAAAAAATCATATTCGGCTTGTGATGTTGAAAACATCACATATCTCTTTTTAAAATAAAATAATAATATAAATTACATTTTATTTATTTATTTATAATACAAGCAAACATTATATTTCTTATCCTAAAAGAATTTAATACAATTTTGTTTATTTCGCTTATGCTATTTTATTTTTATTTTTATTTCATTAATCTGTAATTTCATATAATTTATTGTTCTTTTTCCTGCTCTAAATCTCATCAAGTAATAATTAAATAAAATATCAAAGAAAGAGAAACCCATTCATTTTATGCTTTAAAACCGCAGACGATTTTTTTTTATTGTAGCTTCCTGTCTCCAATCAAACGTTTATAGATTCCGTTGAATCATCATAGCTGAAAATAATTTCTAATATTTTTTTATCAATTGATTTTGCACTTTTAGCCAAATTCTGGACACCTGACAAAATTTAATCACATCATATGACGTAATTTAATTTTTAGCCAATCTTTTAACTATTATTTAGGTTTACCAGATATAAAATTTAAAATGTGTTCAGCCAACTTGATTTTTGATGCCAATGAGATTTAGCGAAATAAATTAATTAGCTTGCTGTCTGTCATTCTGTAAAGATGTTATATTTTTATCATTGACTGGAAATGTCGAAATGTGTTCTGTTTAGAAAAAGATATCGTAATGGCTTCCATTCTTCTTTTGGATGTCTGTCTTGAAATAATAAACAGGAATTCTCCATCGTGAATGTTTTCGAATATACTTATTCCATTTTGTCCAAGAATATCATTAATATATGTCTTATAAGAGTAATTAAACATCTCATTTACTAAATGGAAAATGACTCGATGCTATGTTTTGTTTTACGGAGCTTATTGAACCGGGTTCCCTGTACGTCATGGCCGCTTCCTACTTTAGATATCTCCATCCCAGCTCTTCATTAAATATATGTGGTGCCAGACTCAGGCCGGATAATATATCCGGATATCCAAAATTTTTTTTTCGTCTTGAAAAATTATTCATTACTATTATTAACAAATATAAGCTCGAATTTCTGTTTAACGGATCTCTGCTTAGTAACCTAATATCGACGTGATATCGACTACGTTAATCATTCTACACATCCTGATTAATTCATGAAGGTGACGTTTTGCGTTGTTGAAGACTGTTATGTTTTTAAAACAGCTGCCCCGGTGATGATCCAAAAAGAAATTAACTACGTTACGGTGAACAGCACCGAATTCACCGATTTGTTGTTCATCTTTACTAAAGGCTAGTGTGCTGCGGGATGTCATCTGTGATTTTTTAAAAAAAAAAAGAAATTACTTTGTGTCTACGGTACCGATTCTTATCGCCGATATTGTGTGATGCCATGCCGGTGGACTTTCTACGGTTTCATTGAATAACATCCTCTCTACAGTCTGCAATGTTCGCAATTTGTGACCGTCTTATGCACTTACCGTTCGGTATTAAATGATCGTTAATTGATCGGTGCAAGGAGAATTGCCAAATATGGGTCGTCTTTCTAGAATGTATGCAATTAAATTTCTACGTTGATTTTTTTTCTCGCGCACTCATACAGGAGAAGAGCCTTACAATTTTAAATAAAAGAATAAATAAAATACCGTAAATAAATAAATATATCTATATATATTTTTGTTTTAGCTAAAAGAAGATTCGAAAAAGGGGTAAGTTTCCTTTGCAATCAATTTTTGTGCCAATAAAAAGAAACATTTCGTACATTTTTCTTAAATATTGACATTTATTTAAACTTTATCTATAAATTTTTACTTATAGGTAAAATCTTTTATTCTTCATATGAGTATTATATTCTACTTTAACTTTTCATTTCAATTTTTAAGAACAGTTAAAAAGTTATATAAATGATCAAAATTTGCTTATATTATTTTTGAAATATCTAGTTTTTGGATATTCAAGTAAAGATTTATTTCATTTGTGAAATTAAATACCAGATCATAGTGATATTTTTTTTTTCATTTCATCATACTGCATAAAATATTTTTTTTTTGATTTTTTTTCATATTTTGATTTTTGTGTTTACAATTTAATATATCTTGACAATTATTTTCATTTGCATATATATCCATTTTTAGTATTATTCATTATACATTGTTAAATATATCTATAATATATATATACAACAAGACGTATGTAAGCCAATTTCATGGTTGCAAGCTATAATGTTATACAGGAAAACATTACAAATAATTTCTACATATTTTTATTAATCTTGAAACTTTATCATCCAACTTTTGCAGGCTTAATTAAAAAAAAGAAAGTATTTAACAATTTTATTCATTTTTAAGTGTCTTGGTAATTTATTTGTTTATATGATATTCAATTGAATTCTTATGCATATTATTTTTATTTAACTTAGTTAACATTTTTATATTTGAAAAACATGGCACAGAATCGAAACGCGTTTTGCTCCGTTCCTAATTTCGATGGGGACGCGAGATTTGTCAAATTTTTTTTTGATCAATTAAGATCCTTTGCCATGTTAAATAAACTAACAAATGACGCGACATTACATGTAATGAAAGAAAAACTTCGTGATGCTGCGTTAGCATACTTTATTGAAAATGAAACACTATATAACTCGACAGATCTTAAATTTATCGAGGAAAATTTCTGTAAGTTTTTCAAGGAATCGTCATATAACACTGGAATATCAGAATTTCATAATTTAAAAATTTTGCCGGGAGAGTCTATTAAAAATTTCGCCCATCGTGTAAATGTTGCTGTACCTAAGGCTTTCCCTGACCTTAAAGACAAACAATCCCTTGATAACATTAAACTTCCAAAATTTTTAGAGTGTGTACCCCCAAATATTAAAATTAAATTAATGGAGGAAAACATAAGAGACTATAATAAGGCAGTTGAACGAGCTCAAACATTATCCGAAATATATGATTCTTTCAACAACACTACTAATACTAAGACTGTTCTTTCTTGTGATAATAAAAATGACTCTGTAATATTAAACACATTGAAAGATTTATCTGAAAAAATTAATAACATTTCACTTACAAACAACAATCCACCCTCCCATAATGAATCTTTGCACGTAGTTCAGTCAAGCAGACCCAAATTTGATCAAAGAAATTATAGAAATAATTACAAAACTAGACAGACCAATTTTCGTCCTTCCCCTAGAAGAAACTTTTCTAGAAATAATTTGATTTGTCAACTTTGTTCCAAACATGGCCACGTTCTTTAAATTGTTACAAATGGAGAAATAGAGATAATTTAACTTATAAAACACGTAACTATGAAAACCGTAATTTAAACTAGAAAAGAGGTATGGAGATGCTGATGCTGCCATATCTCGAAAACTAAGGGTCTCATCAGCAAATGAACATAAATTCCCGAATGTGTCATCTTCAAATTCTCTTCCAAAAATTTCACATACTAGACTTGTAAATTCAGTTGGATCTCAAACTGTTGCTAATGTTACTGTAGCAGATAATAAAGCTACCCAAACATTTCAAAACTTTAGTCATATTTCTAATACAGGGTATATTCCAAGTGACAGCAATGAGAGTTGCACAGATAATATTGAAGATCATATTTTATTTAATGTAAACAAAAATTCACATACACTTCCTATAATAAAAGCTAAATTAGCCAATAATGATATAAAGTTTCTTATTGATACCGGAAGTAGTTGTTCACTTTTAGCCCAATCAACATTTGATAATTTAAAAGCAAATTTAAAATATAAAAGACTAGGTTCGTCTATTACTCTTAAAACGGTCAATTCTTATGTTGAATTTTCTTCATGTATTCGTGCAACTTTCAAAATTGAAAAAAAGTTTTTCCAACACAATTTCTATATTATTGACATACCACATAGTTCTAATTTTCATGGAATACTTGGCATGGATTTCATTAAAGAAAACCATGTCACTATTGACTTTTCAAAAAATTCCATGAGAATTGGAAAATTAGACTTTACTTGTTCCTTATTTGATTCGCAAAATGAAAAATTAGATGTATATAATGTTAACTCTGACGATAATAATATGAATGTTTACCTTCTAAAGAAAGTTATAATACAAACTGGTGAAAATATCTACATTACTGCAAAAACAAATAATAAGTTAAAAGAAAAAAATTACATATTTTGTACTGACATTAAGGATCCTGATATAGAAATTTTAGATTCTATTGTATCACCGAATTACAAAAATGAAATTAATTCTGAAAATAATAATTCTCTTTTTACGTTACTTATCTCAAATAAGGGTAAAAATTCAATCCATCTTAATAAAAATATGCATATTGGTAAATTATTTTTAATTGATGAAATTAAAGAACTACATTTAGATAAAATTGAAGACTCTTGCTCTAGTAATAATAATATACAAAATATTGAGGACCATATCCACTTAATTCAAGCTTCAGAGGATATATTACTAAAACGTAAAAATGATTTATCTAGTAAAGATTTTTGTTTGAATCATTTAACCCTTGATCAACGTAACACACTTGAAAATTTATTTTTAAGCAAATTTGCTGCTTTTTCCAAATCTCTCAGTACTCTAGGACATACTGATAAAATAATTCCTAATCTTAAGTTAATTAATGATTTCCCTATTAAAACACTTCCATTTCCGATTCCACAAGCTTTACAAAAAGAAGCCCAAGAGCAGATCAATGAATTAGTAAACGCCGGCATAATTGAGCGTAATTGCTCCGAGTGGGCATGTCCCATATTGCTGGTAAAGAAAAAATCTGATGGTTCAAAGAAACAACGTTACAGACTTGCTTTAGACCTTAGAATGGTCAATACAGTCATACAAGGTTCCTCATATCCACTTCCTAAGATTCAAAATATTATTTCAAATCTTTCGTCATTCAAATACTTTACTTCGTTAGATTTCATGCAAGCGTACCACCAAATTGACCTTCCTAAAAAATATCAAGATATGTTAACATTTACATCTATTTTTGGCAGTTATCGATACAAACGTGTTTGCTTTGGTTTAAAGAACGCCAGTTCTATATTTCAGTCTCTAATGGACACAATACTCGATGAAATAAACATTAATGGCATATATGCGTATCAGGACGATCTGATTATTGGATCAAATTCATTTGAAGAGACTTGTGAAAAAGTAAATAAAGTGTTAGAAATTCTTATCAAATATAATTTAACATTATCCCCATCTAAGTGTGAATTCCATAAATCAGCAGTTAATTATTTAGGTTTCCATATTGAAAACCATACTATTTCACCCATCACCGCTAACATCGTAAAGATCAATTCTTTTCCACCACCAACGACAAAACGACAATTAAAAAAAATTCTTGGACTTGCTAATTTTTACAAATGGATTTTACCATCTTTCTCAGAACTTGCGCAACCCCTTGTGGAACTCACAAAACCCAAAACAACATTCAAATGGACAGAAAAACATCAGAGTATTTTTCAAAAAATTCAAAAATTATTCTTTCTTCCCCCAATGGTTCGACTTCCAGATTGGGAGAAAACATTCTATGTCAACACCGATGCATCAAAAACAGCCATTTCAGGAGCGCTTATGCAAAAATTTAATGGTAAATTACTTCCTATAGCATACTTTTCCAAATCTTTAAAACCTTCTGAAAAGAAATATCCTGCGTTAAAATTGGAACTTATGGCAATTCATAAAACTGTTACCGCTTTCAAATACTATTTATACCCAGCAAAACTTATATTGATGGGCTCATTATGGCCTACAGCCGGCATCCTGCACTTGCCATCAGTTGCCGGTTGCCCCACATAACTCCACCAGTGGGCCGTTTATGGCTGCCTGCAGTATTGGAGGCCTAAAGAAAAATGGTCGGTTGTCCTGAAGTGGCATAAACACAGTTGGCCTTATGCAGGCTATCACCACAAGGCCAACATAATATTTTTCATGTTGTGGCCACAAACTATTAGGCCATAACCAATTTGTATGCCTAGAGGGCGCTGTGATTTATTTTCTGTTGATTTGAAATTCGCTCGCCATCTGCCATTTCATACAAAGTTTGTTCGTTGTTGTAGTCTGCGAATGTAGGTTCTAGACTGAAAGATGTTAAATCACGAAAAAGTAATATATTATATGAGTAAGTAATTCAATTATTAATTTGATTTTCTATTATTTTTTAAATACTATTTTTTAAAGGTGTTTGAATCTAAAGTCATTATTATAATAAAAGGATTTCTAGAAAGCGAATATTCAGTTGATCCGTTTTAAATAAGTTTTGATAGTCGTTAACGTTCTAGTTACATTTGTTATTTTTATTATTAATTTAATAAATTTCATAAAATAAAAATTATGAATCTTAATTTATATATTTATATTATATGGACGGGAGAATGTTATTAGAATATATATAAATAGTTAATGTTTTAATTGTTGTGTTAATGTTACTAGTTAATGTTTTATTTTTATTTTTGCTTCCTTCAGTGTATTTAAGAAGAAAGCATTAGGTTCGGGAAATTTTCGGCATCCGGTTTTCGAAAGATTTTGCACTTTTTGGGTTGTTAATTTGAGAAATTGTCTGTCTGTCCCTCGGTGTGAGCTCAAAATTTTTTTTAAATGATAGAAATCCAAAAAGTTTACTTCTACTTTTTTTTTTTTTTTTTTGTAAATGTACAAACGTTGCTTCCCCACCCCTGAGGGAGAAATATACCAGATAAAGTATATTTCCAATATGAGTATCCTTGAAAAGATTTCGCCAGTATTTTTAAAACGAAAGGTTGAATTATATAACTGTGATATTTTAAGGAAAATTTATTGTTTTTTTTTTTTTTTTTTTTTTTTTTTTAATTTTTGACAAAAACTAGTATGTTGTAGCACCACAAAACTTTCTTCTATATTTTTTATTATGCAAATTTGCGCAATGCAGATAATTTGTTAAGATTATTTTCCGGAATGCATGCAAACGATTTTCATCTTAGGAAAGTGTTTCTCAATTAAAAGAAAAAAAAAAAAATCAATTTTGTGCCAACATCTGAAAAAATGCTTTTTTTTTTTTTTTTTTTTTTTTTTAATAATTTATAACTTTGTTTTAATTTACCACAAATTTCATTCAGTTATTTACTTAAAAGGTACTGACGAGTTCTTTTGAAAAATACCAGCATTGAAAATTTACTCCATCACGGGGAAGGGTGAGCGATTTCTCAACTTATACAAAAAAAAAAAAAAAAAAAAAAAAAAAAAGAAAAAGAAAAAAAAAAAAGAAATCCTCCTTGGTTGTTAGTTACTTAACTATTTATTTTTTTAATTCATTTTAAAAATAAAAAATATAATATAATTAGTACATTTATATAAAATTTCTTCCTACACTGCGTCATACTGAAAATTACGAAGAAGTAGAAATATAGAACTATGTGTTGAGTGAATGATCCACAAATGTAATCGGGAAGGATTTTAATCATGGTCTGACCAATCAAGTTTGGTTAATTTCGTCCATTGGTTCGTGAGATACAGCGTCTACAAATTTTTTTATGCACACTCACAGAGAGAAACTTTCTAAAAATGGTCAAATCGTGTTCAGGAATCTCAAAACATGGAAATACATCGAAAACCGGAAGTCGAAATTTTTCTTCTTATACATATATATATATATATATATATATATATATATATATATATATACACACACACACATATATATATACATATAAGAAAGTAAAATACTTAAAAAATTTCTCGGATATTGGTAAAAAATTGATTTTTTTTTTCGAAATTTAATATATTATGCTTCTTTGAAATGAAAATCAAATCGCCTGCCTTCATCGCAGAAAATAAATTTAATAAATAATAAATTTAATATGTAATTTCTATAAACTATTATTGAAAAAAAAAAAGTGGTAACCATAACAAACTATTTTATTTTATTTTATTTATAATAATAATAATAGTTATTATTTGAATGCAAGTAAGAAAAATAATTTCGCTTTTACGAAACTGAAATAGTTCCCCCATCAATTTCCCGTAAACGATAAGAATGTTTTTGTGAATCGCTAATAAATGAAACGCAAATATTTATTTTGTTATTTTTGATTGGAAAATTTTTTTTTATTGCATCTTTAAAACCTATGTTCATCTATATTATTAACGTTGTGCAAAAATTTTTCCGTTCGCTGATAAGAAACTTCTCTTAGACTGTAATGTATCAAAATTATTTTATGAATTTTTATACTCAAACCATTTGTGCTACCTCGACAAATTTTTGTGACAAGCTTCCTACAATAAATCTGGAAATTCAATAATGACATATATGAGTTTTATGGGATTCTAAAAACATTTTTAAAGAAGGAAATTAGCGGATAGATGGACAGAAGTCTAAGCAATTTCCTATTTTGTTGAAAAATGTAAATAAACACACTCAAAAATATATTTGAAGTAAAATTATACATTATATTAACAAGTGAAATTCTTTTTCTTGAATTTTTGCATGCTTCACACGCTCCCACACTTATATCTCTGACTACTCATTAAATCAGAAAACCAGCTGTACTTAAAAACAACAAACTGTAACTGAGAGTTGTCGCATCAGCGTTATTTTTGTTGGTCTATTGGGCAGGAAGGAAATTTGTTTATCAAGATGACGAGCAACTGTGTTCACAAAATAAAAGAGAAGAAAAGTCAATTCATCAATTATTTTTAAATGAAAATTATTGTAAGTATACAGCTAAAAGTTTGTCGATGTAATATATGTCATCATTGCATGAATAGTATAAAGATTCATGAAGTGACCTCTATTTTGGAACCTCTCGTATTTTAAATGTATAAATAGAGGGAGGGGGATGCTAAAAATCCATAGATTTAGCATGGGATGAAAACGAAAAGTACGCGCAATGTTAAGTGTGTAGAAGAAAAAAAGTTTCACACCGACATTGACTAGAAATTACAACGAAGAGCGGGAATATGGGACCTCTATTTTTTAAGGAACTATAAAGGAGGATATTTATTTATTAACAGCGTATAGATTAAATTATTTAAAGTACAAATACTTCAATAAAATAACAATTTCTATCTGAAATTATGCCAGGATTTGTGTCAACTAATCTAAATAAAGAGAGGTATCTATGCGTCTGTCTGTGTTCTGGTGCTCACACTACTATGCGGATAGAAAAAGAGTTGCCGTAGGTAGCGGGTACCCGAAGCGAGGTTTAGAGCAATTTCAATAAAATAATTTTAGTTTTCTCTCTTTTTTTTTTTTTTTTTTTTTTTTTTTCTTTTAATAATATGATGTAAAACATAAATACTGGTCCAATTATTTTGAAAATTCATTTAAACATAGTGACCAGCCAAGTGGGCGTAGCCTACTAGTTATTATTATTATTATTATTAGTAGTAGTAGTAACCATAATCAGAGTACTGTAGATAATGGAAGCATTGTATTCGATCAAAAATTTCGACATCGAGTTTTCACCTAATTTACATATTTTAAGGTCTCCTGAGTCAAAAAAGTGGTTTTTGGCAAGTGGTCTGTGTGTCTGTGTGTCTGTACTGCATATATGTCAGTATATTTCTGGAATTTTTCTGACTTGATCATCTGCCTACTGTTTTAAAAAGAAGGGAAAAAAATTATCAATTGGGTACCATTTGATGTAGGGGAAAAGAAAAATATTCAAGATTTTCTGGACACTTAAGAGTTATAATAAAAAAGCACCACAGAATTGGTGTTTAAAAGTAATAAGAGTAAACACCATAAAATGTGAGAGCTCGCAACAATCGTTTCGGATGGAAAGAAGACATGATCCTTCATCAGGCAAACGAAGTAGGCACGAGTGCGGCAAACAAAGCGCAAACGTTGCTGCCTGCGTTTTGTTTGCAAAATTTTATGGTGTTTATTCAAAGTATTGTACATGTTACTTGAGAGTATACTCCAATTTCTTAAGAAATCGCACCCTCGGGCGGCGTAAGCTAGTTATTAACTAAAAGGGCGTTCGGAATGGAAATGTCCGTTTTTTTATTGCCGTAAATCAGAAAGTGACCTAAAATCCGGAAAAGTCCGAAATCCGGAAAGGCCATGGTCCGGACGATTCCGGATTTCAGATTTTGTACTGTAGTAATAAATAGAAAAATTTGTAAATAAACATAAAAATTTGTAAATAAACATAAACATTGCAGCAAATTACTTTTGCTGCACTCGTACCCACTTTGTTTCGCCTGATGAAGGGTCTTCGTGCTATTTCAACTGGAAACAATTGCTGCATTTATTTATTTATTTATTTATTTTTAGTTTATGGTGTTTTTTACAATGCTCTCTTTATAACAATTTTTGTTTCAATATTTTATAATTTTCACATGTAAAGTCACATTTATTTATATCAAATAGCGTAACAAAGTTAAACATATTAAAATTTGAACACTTAAAAAAAAAAAAATCTCCTTTATTCCAAAAAATGTTATATAGAGAAATATTTGCACTGAAAGCAACAAATTAAACTTTTATCATAAGGAAAATGGATCAACTGAATATTTCCTATATGCTGCACTAGAAATCCTGAATTTACAACCATAGTGTATGAATCAAATACTTGTAAATAGTATTTAAAAATGAATATGTACAAAATCAAATTAAATATTGGATGCATAGAAAAAACTGGCTGCTACTTCATCAGAAAAAAGAGAGAGGAAAAAAAAAAAAAAAAAAAAAAAAGAAAGAAAGAAAGAAAAAGAAAAAAGCACTAATAAAATTAAAGGTAACACTATTAAAATAACTATACTAGCTATAACTAAATCACTGCTGGCTTATTAACGGCCCTCTTCACTTACCGTCTCCGGAAGTCCAAGGCAATGTTATTCTATGGGAAATTTTCTTTACAAATAACTTAATAACTAATACATATTTTTAAATTCTGTTTTCACATTCAGAAAATTCCCAACTGTTAAATTGATGGACCTTTTTTGAAAATGTATTTTTTTAATTTTTAATATTTTATTTTGAATTTGCAAAATGAAAAATTTCACATATTGAAAAATCGTATTTTGCAGCTTCAAAATAAAATATAAAAAAATAATTTTTTAAAAAAGGTCCGTCAATTTAACAGTTGGTAATTTTCAGAATATGAAAACAGAATTTAAAAATATGTATTAGTTAATAAGTTATTTGCAAAGAAAATTTCCCATAGAATAACATTGGCTTCGGCTTCCGGCGACGGTGAGTGAAGCGGGCCTTTAATGGGAAAATATAAAGGACCAATGAAGACAGCCGGCAGTAATATAATTTTTTATGTTTGCCACAGCTGGCCCACTGCAGGCTGCCAGCAATAACATAGAAAAAATATGTTTGCCACCAGGTAGTCCAACACTGGCCCTCTAACAATTTCCAGCCTAATGTCGGTTACCGACAGTGGCCCATTACCTATTTTCATCATACTGCTAGCTGCCAGCAGCAATCCATTCACTGGCCCACTAACTTATTTTTAACTTACTGCAGGCTGCCAACAGTGGATCGATTGAATATGGCCTACTGACGGCCGGCGTAACATATTCCCTGCGGCAACGTAACTTTTGCCACCGATGGCCCAGCTGCAGCTACTGTTGGCAACCAGCACTTGGCCTCGTGTTGGCCGTCATCTGTGGTTTTGCTGGGTATAATCGTGAGTTCGTAATTTTGTCAGATAGTGCTCCCCTTGAAAAATATAAGAAAACTACCAATCCCGCTGACGTAACCACCCGCTGGTTAATGGACTTATCTGAATATACATACGTTTTTAAACATATTCCTGGAAATTTGAACATCTTAGCGGATTATTTATCACGTTGTAATTTTGAAAACAATCAAGAGGATCTCAAAGCTAATCCAAACTTAATTCATGACATACAACCACTACCAATTGTTGATGTTGATGAAAATGAAAACAGACTTAAAATTAACAGTAAGGATAAAATTAATAATGAAAATCAAAACAAATGCTCAGAATATGTTAATTATATGATTTCAGGAAATTCGAACTCTAAAGACCCCTTGCTAGAAATTTCAGACCAAACATTTGTGTCCGAACAAATTAAGGATTCTGAATTAAAAGCAATTTACGAAGAAATCTTAAAAAACGGAAAGTCAGAAAATTTTCCCAATTACTTTATAAATCCTGATTCTAAAGTATTAATGCTCAAGAAAGAGAATATTCATAACAATTCATTCAGTTATTTAATTATTGTCCCAAATTCTTTAAAAGCGAAAGCTTTGTCCATTGCGCATTTATCTCACTTCGGTTTGGCTAAAACCTATGAATTTCTTTCTAAAAGATATTTTTGGAGGGGCATTTATACTGATACCCTTAATTTCGTCTCTTCATGCACTAAATGCTTACAAGCGAAACATCACAAAACACCCCCTGCTCCATTACAAAAAACATATACACCCACTCATCCAAATCATACAATCTCCACAGACTTGGTGGGTCCTTTTAGTAATGGTCAATACGTCTTGACAATAATTGATCATTTCAGTAGACACTTAGAACTTTACCCGTTATCTAATATTACTTCTCCAAAAATAGTTCAATGTTTGTTTTCATACATTACAACCTTTGGTCGCCCTGCATGTATTCTATCAGATTTAGGTCGACAGTATACATCTCAAGTTTACAATACATTTAATGACACTCTAGGCATAAAAATAATACATTCGTCTGCTTTTCATCCCCAGTCGAACTCTATTAGCGAACGTGTAAACACATCAATTAAGTATTCAATTAATATATTATTAGAAGAAGGTCATTCATTTCA
Organism: Salticus scenicus; assembly: GCA_963930645.1. Classification (NCBI taxonomy): domain Eukaryota; kingdom Metazoa; phylum Arthropoda; class Arachnida; order Araneae; family Salticidae; genus Salticus; species Salticus scenicus. The sequence goes on along the minus strand of OZ005654.1, from coordinate 15,927,299 downwards.
AAATGCACTATATATACACAAATCTCTCTACAATGGATCTACGCATTCTTCCACTCAATTCTCGCCAAATCTTCTACATTTTGGTAGAGAACTGGCACTAATTTTTGACACTTATAATTCAAATTATAATTACACTTACCTGGACTCTAATGTAAACATCTATAAATTAATGCAAGACCTTCAAGAAATTTATAAAAAAGCGTACAATAACATTCAAGATTCCCAATCAAAAAGAAATAAATATTTTCAAAGAAAAGCTAAACTAAGAAGCATCTGCACAAAAGATATTGTGTATCTGAAGTCTATGGATAAATTTAAATCTAAATATACAGGTCCTTTCATTGTCACAGTTAAACATTCCCCTGTTTCATTTTCAATTAAACGGTTACATGCTAGTGATGATAAGGCATTTCGTGTGCATATTGATAGAATTTTATTGGCACCTCCACGTAATAATCACTTATTTGACATTTATAATAATTCTAATTTTAATAAGAATCTCATTATTTACAATGATACACATCAATATAATTTACGAAACAGAAAGTAATTTTTCATCATTTTTTTTCCTTAGGTTAAAAGTTACGCAGTATAAATTTTTAAATATTTATAAAGATTAAAGATAAATTAAACAAATTTGATGTATACTTTCATTGCAACAGACCTGATCAACCTGTTGTGATTTTTATTTGTTGTGAAATTTCGCAGCTTGGATAATCAATGGCTGGTCCAGGAAATTATATTCTAAGCTGCATTGTCTTACAACAGCAGTGTATATCACTTTTATCACTATTTCTTTAACTTACTTGTTAATTATAATTGCATTTTATTAAAAGTTAACATACTAGAACAATATTTTGATAAAAAAAAAATGTTAATGCAATTAATAAAAAAAAAAAACTTTGGTGCAGGTAATATTTTTATCATACATGCATGCATATGTCTCATATATTCCAATTACAATTACCTATAAAAAAAAAATGAATAAATAAAAACATGTGTTATTATTAATTTCTTTCAACATGTATTATTTATTTAAACCTTTTATTGAATATAAAAGGCTCACTATATATTTGATAACATATAAATATACTTGGTTTTATTTTGCCAAACCTTCATATTCAGATTGCTTATACATTTGAACTATGTATTTATTACAACGAATTCTTGTCCTCTCTGAACTGAAATGGACTCGTCAAAGTTTCTCGCCATGCATGGTAACATAAAAATCTACTGATTTCAGCATCTTACCACGAACTGATAAAATATATGATGACTGAATTATTATGATTTTAAATCAAAGGACTTGAGCTCATTTTGTTTATGGATCTATATTCTAACGACTTGTGTACACAGATTTATGGCCATACCACATTATATCTCATCACCATATAATATCTTTATTTTCTGTATTTGTATTTTATTATTGCATAATAATATATATTTTTTTAAGTATGCATACTAGATTTTCTATTAATAATATAACAATGTACGTATTTTATTTGTATTGGAAGCCATTCGTTTTTTTTGTTTTTGTTTTGTAATCAATCTATTTTACAAGATTGGAAATAATTTGATTTAATTTTAATTTTTGCTGAGTTGTCATATCATAGACGATGTAATGGCTGAACCCATTTTTTTTCGGTCGACGGGGAGAAATATGTGATGTTGAAAACATCACATATCTCTTTTTAAAATAAAATAATAATATAAATTACATTTTATTTATTTATTTATAATACAAGCAAACATTATATTTCTTATCCTAAAAGAATTTAATACAATTTTGTTTATTTCGCTTATGCTATTTTATTTTTATTTTTATTTCATTAATCTGTAATTTCATATAATTTATTGTTCTTTTTCCTGCTCTAAATCTCATCAAGTAATAATTAAATAAAATATCAAAGAAAGAGAAACCCATTCATTTTATGCTTTAAAACCGCAGACGATTTTTTTTTATTGTAGCTTCCTGTCTCCAATCAAACGTTTATAGATTCCGTTGAATCATCATAGCTGAAAATAATTTCTAATATTTTTTTATCAATTGATTTTGCACTTTTAGCCAAATTCTGGACACCTGACAAAATTTAATCACATCATATGACGTAATTTAATTTTTAGCCAATCTTTTAACTATTATTTAGGTTTACCAGATATAAAATTTAAAATGTGTTCAGCCAACTTGATTTTTGATGCCAATGAGATTTGGCGAAATAAATTAATTAGCTTGCTGTCTGTCATTCTGTAAAGATGTTATATTTTTATCATTGACTGGAAATGTCGAAATGTGTTCTGTTTAGAAAAAGATATCGCAATGGCTTCCATTCTTCTTTTGGATGTCTGTCTTGAAATAATAAACAGGAATTCTCCATCGTGAATGTTTTCGAATATACTTATTCCATTTTGTCCAAGAATATCATTAATATATGTCTTATAAGAGTAATTAAACATCTCATTTACTAAATGGAAAATGACTCGATGCTATGTTTTGTTTTACGGAGCTTATTGAACCGGGTTCCCTGTACGTCATGGCCGCTTCCTACTTTAGATATCTCCATCCCAGCTCTTCATTAAACGGCTTTTTCTTTTTAGGTTTCCAGCATGAAGTCATAATTGCCAGTTCTCCATGGGGTTTACCTCTAAAAGAGAAGATTTTACCTCAGTATCTGAAAGCGTTCCAGTATTCCACTCATCTTGTCGGAAAAGTAAACCTTTCCCCACAATATTTTTCAGAAAAATGCTCAATATATATTTATGTATTAATTTGTAAAAACTTTATGATAAAAGTAATATAGATTTTTTTTTTTTTTTTTTTTTTTAATAGGTTTGAAATAGATAAATATTTTTTGTCACGATAAGAAATTTAGATGTCAGAATTAAAGTGCCTATTTGACACTTGATTGTCCTAGCAGTCGAAATGACTGCTTTTGGACAATATAGACATCAGAAACAAAGTGGAAAGGGGTGATAAACATAACTATTAATAAATGCATTTATATCATGTATACAAAGTCACATTTAAAAAAAAAATAATCTAAGAAATCGTATCATTATAAATGTATTTTTTTTTCTTTAAACGAAATTCAAAAGCAATCAAAATCGCTTCCTTGGACAATCTAGTGTTAATATAAGATTACATTAAATAGATAAGAATAAAACTATTTTAGATTAACCTTGTGGCCGTTTATATGCTTAATATTTGAAATATTAATATGCTAACATTTAGTGATTCTGTCAAGATGAAAAATTAATTATGATTAAATTTTATTTTATGAACTCAATTTATTTATTTTATAATTATTATTATTATTATTATTATTATTATTATTATCAGATCATTGTGATTTTTTTTTTTTTTTTTTTTTTTTTTCATGAGGGTCATAAAACGACCACAGTTGCTATACTTTTTTGGCAGATAATATTAAGTTCACTTCCAGTCTGTCTTCAATTGAACATTCATTTCAGTTAGTAATGCCTTGGACAATGAAATTCATTAGTGAACCGTATATTTAATATGAGTTCTTATAAAATACACATGCAGCCAATTTTCGAAAGGATAATTCTACTTTTATTTAAAGTTAAGATAATGACGTTAATTCTTTAAGCATTATATCATTCATAAAAATGAATGCTCTACCTGTTACACAGAGCCTTATTTTGTTACCAAGCCACTTTTTTCCTTACCATTGCTGCTACAATATTATTTCTCAACAGAAAAATAAACATGGAAATTATTTTTGATTTTGGCTAAAAAACAGTGATTTGAAATTTTATTCACCCAGACTGAAGTTTTAGTAGGTATGCAGAAGTGAACAGGGATTTTTCATAACCCAAACATATATATTAAATCAAGTACAATATAACTAACTCGGGTTTAAAAGAGTTTTAGTTTCTAGACAGATCTCTGTCGCCACTCATTTTTAACAATAATTATTATCCTGTTTAATTACAAAAAGTTACTGCAAATTTACAATAAAAATTTCTATATAGAAATACTGGTGGCATAAAATGCGCACACTTTCACCCCTGGACTAATTCATCTGTCTGTCTATTTATCTCTGTCTCTCTCTATATATATACACTAAGCGACAAAAAAAGCCGCACTTGGATATTTTACTTTTCGTCTTCTACAACCGCCAATTTTATCGTTTAAAAAGCAAATTTTCGAACAGATTTTATTATGTAGTCTTCCACATACACTTTAGCTTTGAGTCCAGTGTTAAAAACAAAATGCAATGGTTTGGAAAATTGTAATTTTAGAAATTATTTCAAAAATGGTAAGAATAAGGCAGTTAACGATGCCACAAAAAGTATTAATTTTTGAATGAAAATCAAAAAATATTTTAATATGTGAGATGACAAAATAATTAAAGTTAACGAAATATTGGTAAAAGGGTTTTTAGCAACATATAAAATTTTTTGGCCGTTTAAACTGAAAATATGGTTTTAGGCCATGTTGCTCATCCAAGCGAGATGACCGTAAGTTAAAAAGCCATTGCTTATAAAATCGGTTTGTATTATATTTAGAACATAAAAGAGAACATAAAAGTGTTTAACAGCATAATTTCATTAACTACAGTACAGCAACTATTAAACAAAGCAGGTTTAAACGACAGAAAATTTTTAAAAATTCCATTCTCAGTGAAGAGAATTAGGAAAGAAAGACCTTAGACTGCTAAAAAAAATTAAAAATGATTAGTTAATTATACGGCTGAACTGGCTCTCTTTGATGAGTCAAGTTTAACTCATTTCGAGCAAAAGAAAACAAGCAGATCTGACAATGAAAATGGCCGACTTAAGGAAAATCGCACTTTTAAAACAGTGGCACATTCTCCGTACCTTACAGTACGGAGGTGCATAACTTTTCAAACAGTCGGGCAAATTTTTATGCACAAGGGATCAATTAACTCGAAATAAAACACAATATTCATAAAAGTGGTGCCTGACCGACTATTTTGGAGGTATCTTGGACATTTCCGCAAACAGCATTTCAAGACGATAATGCCCCTTACTACACAGCGTCTGTGGTAAGTTTATTCACTTCAAATCTTCAAAATTTCCTATCCATTCCCATAAGAACCTATAATTCTGTAAGTAATCATATTTTTTTTTTCACTTTAAGTTAAATCCCACAAAGGATATAGTAGAATTTCTTCTTTACTAGACATGGAAATAGTCCTAATCGCGCTCCGTTCGAAAATGTTTCGTCTATAAAAAGGCGGGGGAGAGGGGAGAGGATTCGAAATTTGCAGCCTACAACTCTGCCAGAACTAGAAAAAATTGTTTGTGATATTTGGCACATTGAAATTTCTGAGATTTATATTAACATTGTATAAAACTTTGCCGTTGCGCATTAAAGCAGTAATTCCTTATAAAGGTGGAATTAACCCAATGCAGAATACATATTTTTAATAAAAAATTGCTTAGATCTAACAAATAAATAGTTTTATTTCATATATTAAAATATAACTTCTTTGTTTCATATAATAAATCATAATAGAATACAAAGTGTATGGTTATTGCGTTATGTTAAAAAAGGAACTTTTATGCAGATTTTTAAAAAGTACTTCGTAGATAAAGCGAATTATTAAATCGAAAATGTACATAGGTATCATTTCATCCCTTTGGTATTATGCAAACAAGACAGTTTTATTTATTTCAAACATTAATTTTAAAGTTATTACAAATAAAAAAGGTATAAGTCCTTTTTTCTGTAGTGCGGCTTTTTTTTTTTTTTTTTTTTTTTGTCGCTTAGTGTATATCGCTTATGATCCGAATAATTGTTTTAATACTGAAATTAAATCATCTTTAAATTTCAAATTTTTGCACTGATAATATTGTATTACTATATATATATATATATATATATATATATATACACTGCATAAAAAAGTAGACGGACACTTACTTGTAATACTTAAAGCCGTTTATTTCTTTAATTAGAGATATGAGGTTCATTTCTGTAATATAATTATATTCTTGAGACATCATATATTATTATTTTTTGGATATAGATTCAATCTTTTTGAATTATGTAGTGGAAAAATTCAGGAAACAAAAATGGTGCATATTTGCACTGTAATTTTTCTTTAAAAAAGTAAACGGACACATCTTGTATCTCTAAAATAAAACGTTTTTAGTAAGGGGTTCGTCTCCCATTTGCTTTAATAAGTTCGTATACTCTGTTAGGCATCGAATCAATGAGATTCTGAATCTTTTTTTGACATAAAATTTCCCAAATGTTTGTAAGAGCTTCTTTGAGCTGGTGAATTGATTCATACTGGCGTCCACCCTCATAAATTTTATGAACAAGTATAGCCCAAATGTTTTCTACAGGATTCATATCCTGACTCTTGGCTGGCCAGGGTAAAACATTGAAGTTGTTCTCAGCATGAAACCATTTTTTAACGTTGTTAGCGGTGTGCATTGGCGCTTCATCTTGTTGGAAAATCCAGTTTTCGCCTCCAAGATCACACGCAATTGGCAAAAGCTCACTACTTAGTGTTTCAATATAATCTTTGTGAGTCTGCTTCTTACTTAGGAACACCAAATTTGTCCTTCCACCATAGCCAACAGCTAGCCACACCATCACGCCACCACCACCAACTTGCCGAGTAGAGTACACTTCGTCTTCTTTCTTCAAACTGTGCCAATAATATTGATATCCATCTGGGCCGTCTAAATTAAATTTTTTCTCATCTGGAAAAATTACAGATATCCATTCTGTAGTCCAAGACATATGATTTTGAGCCCACTGTAGGCGTTCTGTCACGTGGTGAGGTGATCCTTCCAGCATGGATGATGTTTTCTCTTCTTATATTGAAAGAGCTCTGAGTGCTTACTGTAGTTATAAATTGTCTGAGAAGTTACGTTAGTAATTCCTGTGTTTATTTTGAACTCTGGGAATTCATGCTCCAATTTTTTTTCAGCTCAGTAAAAATTTTTCTTTGATCTCTAAGCGAAAGTTTCTTTGGCCGGCCACTCTTTTTCTTTACGCCATGGGCTTCAGGAGCACGTAGAAAATCGCTGATGCTACTTTTTCTTATTAGAAGTAGCCTACTAATTTCTCTGACTCCTTTATTAACATTTTTCAGTGCAATAATCTGTCCTTTCTGGTAATCAGGAATTCCTCGTGGCATGACGCATTCATCTCCAAGAAACTTAACTACGTAAAACCATCTTGTCAAGCACGTTAGCAATTGGCAAAATGCCAAATGTACATGTACATGCAAAACTGGTATTCCGCAATAAACACCCACTTAGATAATTGCAGTTTTTGACCAGTGTCCGTCTACTTAAAAAAAAAAAAAAAAAATGTGCAAATGTGCATCTTTTCTCTTTTCTGTATTTCCCTACATTAAAATTATAAATAATTTAATATTTTTATTTGTCTGTCAAAAATATGAAGATTGATAAGTATAAACATGTTAAAGAATTTTAATTGACATTTCCTATTAAAAAAAGACGGGGTTTTAAAAAATTGTAAAGAAGTGTCCGTCTACTTTTTTTATGCAGTGTATGTGTGTGGGTAGATAGATAATATTTTATTTTCTGAATTATAATGTGTATTTTTCAGTGGCATCTCGGATTTTTCGAGAAAGAATATCTACCCCTACAACGTGGCTTCGACTCGTTTTTTGGCTACTACACAGGTGTGGAAGATTACTTCACGCATGTAGCGAAAACGGTCAGTATTACCTTCCTTCATTCAAAATACACGATAGAATCTCCTGTGAATTATAGAGATTTACCTGTGTTCTTTTCAAAGGATAAAATTTGTAGATGATTGACTAACTTTTTTTAAACCTTAATAATACTTAATTATTATGCGCTGTGTCAATTATAACTGAACATGCAATAATAACTTATAATTTTTTTGATGTACGACTGTAGAATGAATATAATTGAAAATTTATAATCGAAAACAATTTCTACAATACTAATATTTTTTGAGATACGTTATTAAATACGCAGAACATTACTTGTTTGTAGAGAATTCGCACTCGGTAGAAAATGCATCATATCGTTAACAACCATGATAGTTAATAATATATATACTTTTTTTTTTGTAAATTTCCAGTGCAATTATTTTATACTAGCCGCCTTCGGTGACCAGCTGGTTCGCGATCCCTGAAAAATCCGACTTTACGAAACTCCCGCTCGGTGGCGACTGCGGCGCCTTTTTCCCGTTTCAGGTCAAATAACAGCTTATTGATTTATCGTGAAAATAGCTTATTGAAAGCGCAGTAAATTCCCGTGCGGTAGCGCCTTCGGCACCCTCTTCCCTTTTCAATATCTGAAACAGCCTGTTCGCTCACCATGTTATGATCTTTCAAATTTCTGACTTTAGCTAAGTCCCGCTCGGTGGCGCCTGCAGCGCCTTATCCCCGTTTTAGAACTTACGACACCTTCCTCGCTCATTAGAGTTTGAAATATTGAAATTTTAAAATATTACAGCGCCATCTGGCGGTAGAAATTTCTGTAATATATTGTTCAATTCCAAATCAACAAAGCTTTCAAATGATGTATTACTTATGAAATTATTTTAATTAGTAGCGGAGATACAAAAGAAAACCTAATCAGGACACCTTAAAACGTGTAAATCAGGTGAAATCTCGAATTCCATTTTCGATAATATAAAAATGAAATTATACTAATTAGAAGCTGAAACACAAAGATAATACAAACATTTTTTTAAAAGATTTGTGTCTGACTTACCTGTGATTTTCTCCAAAACTTGCTTAATTCCGGGCTATATACCGTTAAAAATTATCAGTACGAAATGTGAGCGAAAATCTAAATTTAAAACTCTGTAAAATATAAAAGAATAAAAATTTTCTGTTTTTTCCGTAGTTTTCTCCAAAAGTTTCGTACAGAATTTGAACGGCTTATATCATTTTAATAGCCTGCAATAAAAATACTTTAAAATATCTTTTGAATGATGCATTATGTATTACGATAATGAATATCTTTGATATATTTTAGACTCAAAATGGCTAATCTATCAAGGGCGATTAACGATTTCTATTGAAATCCATCTAAAATTTTTAAATTGAAAAAACTCAAAAACTGCTTTTTTTTATTTCCAGTACTGCCAGAATGTCTAGCACCTGGCACTGAAGAATCTTATTCTCTCTTCTCTGTCATGTTCAGATCAAGATAGCAAGCAGTATACAGTTCATTACGGAATGGTGATAATGGTTTAATGCCTAAAACTAAAAAAATTATAACTCATTCAGTTTTTGAAATTTTCTCTCAATCTTTTGGGAATTGAATTATTGAAGCAAGATCTATATACCAAAAAAAAAAAAAAAAAAAAAAAAAAAAAAAAATTATCTCTAAACGCTTTTGAGTTATAAAATGTTTTGTGAAAAAATCGATGTTTCGTAAAATCTAAAAATATGGATCGCTAATCCGTATTTTGTAAAAATGTTTATATGGTTCGAAAGAGGATTAAATGACCTTTCCTGATATACCAGTTGTTAAGAAATGGAACAGTTACTCGGTCGTACAGGGCGTTTCAAAAAAGACGATCGAGAAAAAGAGAAATTTTTGACCCTTTTTAATTTTTTTTTTTTTTTTTATATAAAAAATCCGTATTTAAAAAAAATTGTACCGTAAGAATCGTTAATAAATGCTCTTTCTCGTGGTATAGGTGTATTTTCGATATTTCCAACAGATCGGCAGCGATCGCTTTACAAAAACCCGTGAAATTTTTCTCTCTCTGCTTTCTCTTTTGAGGAACACGCTGAAGGGCGGAAATTACGTTCCGCTCGCTTTTTAATTAGACATTGGTCGACGTTTTTAATTAATATCTCCGGAACTAATTAAAATTTTTAAATTCTGTTTTCACTATCAACTCGGGAAGGCTTCTGAGCACCCGTATGTCAAATTTTATACTTCTGCGTTCAGTAGGGGCTGAACGTATAGATTCACAGACAGACAGACAGACAAACAGCTTCTTGTATTATTATAGATAGTACAAAAATATAGGAATTGTGATTTTAAAAAACCATATTTATCCAATCTAACTAATCATTCTGGTTTTTTTTTTTTTTTTTTTTTTTTTTTTTTTTCTTCTTCTTGCTGCTTTTTTTTTTTTTTTTTTTTTTTTCCTTCTTCTTGCTGCTTTTTTTTTTTTTTTTTTTTTCTTCTTCTTGCTGCTTTTTTTTTTTTTTTTTTTTTTTTTTTTTCAAGACTCTGTATCTATTTATATAGGGTGTTGCCAAATTCGGGCAACAAATTGTGAGGAATTATAACAAGCATCAAGCGAATGAAACATTACCACAGAAAATAGAGTCTATAGATACACTTTCCTAATCGGATCAAAATTGAGTCTATTAATACAACTTTTATGAAATATGAAGAAAATATTATAAAAATAAAAAATAAAATAATCTTGCTGATAGTTTTTATTTACACATCGCAATCGTTAAAATTAACAAATAATTTTTTTACTAACTTCCTGTTCGAAATATTTCATATTTTATGCATTATCCAAAATTTCCGCTATACTTCCAAATAGCTATGCATATCTTAGAGTAACATACAATTTTCCGGCATCACGTTTAAACACTATTTTAGGAAAAATATATAAATTAAATTGATAATCAACAATACTATTGTCCCCACGGTAATTATTTAATAAACCAAGTTTTCTAAGAGAGACTTTTAATAATTTGCTCTGTCAATTGTGTCTTTATGTAATAAACAATATATATTGATTTTATCGATCTGTGATAAATTTGAATTTCTATTAAATTTTTCTAAATAAATGGACAGAAATAGAAATGCTTTAAAAAAAAAAAAAAAAAATTAGATATTTTAACAGTTTTGTAGCCTGCAAATAATTTTAAAAATCTTCTTAATTAGATGAAATATAAACTTTCTGTTTAAATTCAAAGAAATAAATCAATAGAAAACAAGAAATTTTGAAATGCAAATCATTCAAATTTTACTCAATAAATAAATAAATAAAGTTAAAGTTAAAAGAAATTATTTTTCTTATAAAACAAATTACATATACAGAATAAAATTAAAATAATTTAATAGAATAAAAACAAATAGATTGACATATATATGTCTACTCTTTCTATAATGTCACTTCTGCCTCTAAAAAACAATCTGAAAGAGGACAGTAATGACAAAATTAAGGAAATTGCTTCTATACAAGCATTAGGCTAAGCTTATAACACTATGACATTTCGAACGAAGTAAAGGCGTGTTACATCACGACACAATCATAACTAACTAGAAAAAATAATAAGTTACTTTTGTATGGGGTACAGCATGTAAAAAGTAATAGGCATATTCTTTTTTTTTTCTTTTTTCTTTTTTTTTTCTTTTTCTTTCTTTTTTTTTTTAATCCATTTTGCGACTTGTAATTACTTTTCAAATCCAGCAAACAATACCATGTACTATTCACGATAATCAAGATTTTTTTTCCTACTAATAAATACAACTGTTTAGCACATTTTATCTGGCAATCTACATGTCTCATGAACAATTTTATACAAATGGATCAGGGTTTTCATAAATGAAAATTTAGATACCAGAATTTTTTTTAAATGAATATGAACGGATATCGGCTATTAGTCAAGTCTAAAATTATAATATAAAAATATTGGTATCCAAATTTTTCTTCATGAGAACCTTGAAAAGGACAGTATTGGCGTAAAAACTGAGGAACAACTTTCCTCCGCAGAAAAAATCAATATAAAGTCTCTTTAATTTATAATAACAAAACGTTATTTTATACTTTAAAATACAATTTTCTATTATGCAGAATAGAATTTGTAAAAAAAAAAAAAAGTTTGTCAGGCTTAAATTTGTCCCAGAAGAGCAGTTCATAGGATGGAGGACAAACGAATGAAATGATTATTTGAATACGTAAAATTTTATTGAAATGAACTTTACGGTTATTTTTATTAAGAATACAATTTAAAACTTCAGAAAGGCGTCCCAGAATAACTTATGCACACAAAAAACAATCATCCATATATATATATATATTTGTTTTAATTATGTGTTTTTCTTTCAGTTCGTCAGCTTAAATATTTCATTGTAATATAAATGTTCTTGTCCGCATGCACTAGAAAGCAATGAATTTTTTTTTTTTTTTTTTTTTTTTTAATATATGTAATTTCATCAAGCATCATTCCTAGATACTGATATTTTCTGATTTTATTATCGTTGTTTTCAGAGGGATATGGAGGGTCTCGATTTACACGAAAACGAAAAGAACGTCTGGCATTATAATGGTACGTATGGAACAGATTTGTTCACTGCTAAAGCCAAGAAAGTTATTCTAGAACATAATCCAACAAAGGTAAGTTTTTCTGTTTCAATTAAGCTTTGGTAACAAAAATATGACAAACTACTCCATTGGATAGACTGAATAATTTCTTATTAAGTTCCTAATATTTTAAATTTCAAGCAACATATCGTTATAAAATGCATACAAATTATCCAAAATTATTCAAAGAATTTATAACTTCTGAACATTTATCCATGTTGTTAATTCTCAACTATTATAATCAAAATTTGTTGGCAGTCTCATATGAGATAAATTTAGCAAAAACATAAAATCAAAATATTTCTTTGTGAAGAACTAACCATTTCCTTTTATCTCAAGAAAAGTTGTTTATTTTATACGGCCTATTTTCACCTTATTATCCTCTATGGATTATCTATGGATAACTTTATTCGAGTTTCTTAGAAAACCATCTAAATATAAAGAATAAAATCCAATTCTCTGCACAAAATTATCCCAGAAAGAGAAATGAGATTCGTCTCTTCCAACACCTCAGATTACTTCTTTGGATGCGCATAAGATGAACATACTAGTACAACATACCAGTTTTCCTGACTAATGAACAAATTCGGTATACCCTCCTGCCTTTGTTTGTTTCATTAAGTTACAGTCGGCTGCAAAATTATTCGAGCACTAGCAATAATCCTTGCCAAAAAAATGTACACCTAATACAGCTCTGTTAAATAAATCCTTGTCGAGTCATGTTCTTAATCAGTCTAAGAACATGATTCGACAAGGATTTACTTAGCAAAACAGTCTTAAGTGTATTTTTTAAATATAGGAATTATTGGCTAGTGCTCGAATAATTTTGCAGCCGACTGTATTATTTTGTATCCCAGTACTAGTAAGTCTAGGTGAAAATGATCCCCATTAATTCATATTAGATCTAAAACGAATCACCTGTTAAGAGTCAATCATTATGTTCAGCCCGAATAAATTTTGGTAAAACAGAAATTTTGATTATATGATACTTACAGAAATATAGATGCGTGTGTGTTAGAAAGAAATTCAAGCTAGCGACGATAAAATTAAAATCTTTAAAAGCGCAATATCGACTATTAAGCCAAAGAGAACTGTCGAAAATGAAATTATTGAGACTATCCTGTTGAGGTGACTAATCAAGTTCGATGCCGAAAAAATAAAGATGGCCACAATATTCTTACTAGAAAGACTTTTTTCATTCTGTTAATCATTCTAAAATTATTTTCAGTTGGCTTTTAAAATTTAAAAATAAAATATTATTCTATTTTAAAACATCTTAATAAGAATATCTACAAAGTTTATATTCTTCGAAGAAAAATATGCATTTAGAACGGTCAAAATTTAAAGAGTTTTTATTTGAGAACAGCCTAATGTTCTAAACTTCTTATTAATTAATTACAGTCGGCAGCAAAAGTATACGAGCACTAGCAAATATTCCTATGTAAAAAAAGTACACTTAATACAGTTTTGTTAAATAAATACTTGTCGAATCCTGTTCTTAGTCAGTTTAAGAATATGATTCGACAAGGAATTATTTAACAAATTAGTATTTACTCTACTTTTTTATATAGGAATTTTTGCTAGAGATCAGATACTTTTGCTGCCGACTGTATCTTATAGATCCGATTCACAACTTTTGAAGAACACTTCATCAAAGATCTATATAAATTAATTACATAGATATATATATATATTTCCACATGCCCAATTAAACTATTTCATTTCGTAGTAAATACTCAGGCCTCGATTGTGATATCTTAGGGACCAGGGACATCATTATTATTATTATTATTATTATTATTATTATTATTATTGAGCCCCATCCTCGTGTTATATTCAAGTTTAATTCACAGCTACATATTTGGAGCAGTAAAATTGAACACTTATGTTGGTCCTACATTAAAATGTAGGGTATTTGCAAACCCCTGGCCTCTTTTATTGCCTTCTCCCAATTTAATACAAAACAGTATGGGGATATCATACCTAATGTAGTACAATTCTGTATGGGTAATTTTTATTTAAAAAATCAAAACATTGGTAAGTTAAAAAATATTACAAGATATTAACAATCCGGGGTTCGTGGGCAAAGGTCCAATCTGTGGATGGCCCTGCAAATACTGATCTACCAATATGGATGCTGACAAGGAAAATTCAGAATGCAATCTAGTCAAAATATAGGATTTATCTTCTAAAACTTTTTATGAAACATTCTAAAAATTAAATTTTCTTTAAATTAAATGAAAATTTAAAAGCAAAGCTATAAAATGTATGGGTTGTTTATTTTATTGTTAAATGTATATTCTTTATGCTATTTGACTATATTGAATAATATTTTCAATTTCTTTTCAATGTGACAGCCTTTATTCCTTTTCTTTGCTCAACAAGCTCCGCACAGTGGGAATTTCATCAAACCTCTCCAAGCACCAGAGAAATATGTCAAGCCCATGGTAGGCATTGAAGATGAAAAAAGAAAAATATTTGCAGGTAAGCATCACTGTAAAAAAAAAAAAAAAAAAAAAAAAAAAAAAAGGATGAAAATACAGCAAAAAATGCCGTAAATATATTTTTCAGCTCACTATATGGCTAAAATTAATGCTACATTGTAGCACCGCTTCTTTACCATCGAGTATCCTAAATTATAATTTTACTCTTTTTATTTAAGTTTGTGTTTAAAAAAAAAAAAAAAAAAAAAAACTGTGGAAATTTTTAAAAATCAGAAAATTAAAATGCCAAAATTAAAAGTTACTTTGATAATTTAAAAAATGTAGATTTATATCTAGAACACTTTAGCGATATTATGCAATTTTTTGAAAAACGAAAAAATTAATATCGCACAGAATCCTAAAATATCAAAATGTAATAAATGTTATTTCAAACGTTTACATCTCAATAATTCATATAAGCAACCCTCGAAGAATATGGTAATTGAAGAACACGAGTTTCGAAGAATACGGATACTTTCCCCCGAATTACACGGTTTCAAACTAAACTATTTCCGAGTATTTTTTTTTTTTTTTTTTTTTTGAAAAAGAATAAAGTACATATATTATTTGATATAAAATTATTTCCAAATATCTCACTTGTTTGATGAAATAGAGGCAAAATTGTTCAGAATTATAAGGCAATTACGGTCGGTAACAAAAGAGTCCGAACACTAGCAAAAATTCCTATGTAAAAAAAAGTACACTTCATACGGCTTTGTTAAATAAATCCTTGTCGAATCCTGTTCTTAGTCAGTGTAAGAACATGATTCGATAAGGATTTATTTAACAAAACCGTATGAAATGTTCTTTTTTTACACAGTAATTTTTGCTAGTGTTCGGACACTTTTGTTACCGAATGTACAACTTTTATCACGAAATTTAAAATATCACGTCTATGTACTCTCAATTCCATTCCATTTTAATTGAAATAAATACGCATTACGTACACATTACATACAAGTATATAATTCAAATTTCGTTGCGATATTTCTTTGAAATTTCATCTTGTTTATTTTTACCTGTTATATTATTTTGTGAAAAGTAAGGGAAATACCCGTCGACCATAATTTATTGCATAAATTTGATGGATTTACTGAAATTTTCATTAGATGAAAGTTTGAACTCTTTTGAGTATAAAGTGCAGGAGATCCTAAGTTTAGATTTTTTTTAATATTTTCAACCAAGTTTTTTTTATAAATGTTACTTGATCAATTAATTTACAAAAAGTTTAAATACAAATGCTTAACTTTACAAATTCTTAATTTACAAAATGTCTGCAGAAAATCAAAAGATAGTTCGAAAAAAGCGTACAAATTCACTAGAAACTAAAGTAAAAATTTTGGACCGACTACAGGAAGGAGAAAACTTTATCGGTTATTGTAAAGGCAGAGAACTTAAATGAGGCTATTATTCACAAAAGAAATAATTATAAGATAAAAAACTTTTTAAATACCATGTTTTTAAATTTTCTGTTGAATCATAGCTATGGAACTACATTAGCACTTTATCAATGTGCATAAAATTTTTAAAGTTATAACGTCATCAATTTTTGTGAGACGCATAATTTAACTTTTTACAATGTTTTAAGGATCACGTTTAATTAAATGTATTTATTTTTATGTCGAAAGAAAATGAACTAGTAAATATTTTTGGCAACAATTAAATTATAGCTAATATTTTAATGGCTATTGTTAAAGCTATTAGGAGGTTATTATTTTCATGTTTTAATTAATTAAAAGAAAATTAATCAAAAATTCGAAAATCGGGCTTCAAATTATCGTATTGTCATCGGGTTCTAAGCTATTCTGAAAGTTTCAAATGTCTAGCTAGTAGGGAAGTTAGTTAAAATTCGATTGCAAGATTTGTACTGGACAAACAAACAAACAAGAATAGAAGTTAATAAAAACATGGTAAAAATAAGAGAGTATGCATCAATACATATGAGATTTCTTAAAAGCGTTTACCAGTATGAATTCAAAAAATAAAAATTTTTAGTTTTGTAATTAAAATAAATAAATAAATAAATAAATAAAACAAAATAAACGTAGCCCCCCCCCTCACACACACACACACACTTGAAATCGAATTCCGTTTTTTGCAGTGTCGAACAACACGGTTTCAAAGAACACGGAACCAATAAATCATGTTCTTCAGGGGTCATCTGTATAATTTTTTAAATAAACCTGTCATATAATTAAAAATATAAAATAAAAAAATCATTTTCCATTGAAACTCGGTGTAATGAATCTGATAAATAAATATTAGTTCCCGTTTCCTATTAAAAATGTTTTTATCATTGATATGCGCTGAAAATAATTAATGCTCCGAGACCAAAATGTATCAGATTCTTTTATCTGTCCTTAAAAAACCGAACGTAAAAACTGGTATTGATTTATGAAAAATAAAAAATCACACTACAACTGTTTAAAGTCGAAACTGTTTAAAGTAAGACTCTTTATCAGACGTAAGGCCTTAATTATTCGATTCGAAACAATTTTAGCGTGTTTCTGTATTTTAAGGTATTTGCTTAGAAAGTTTTACAGCAATAATTGCTTAAATTATAATTTGATGATTAGTTTGTGTTCATGTAGATAATATATTGTTAGGGCGAGCAAGCTAAGATATAATCCTAAAACTGATGCATAAAATGTTCAGTTCAGATGCATAAAATGTTCGACACATCAAGAAAAAAAGACAGAAAGAAATAGCTAAATATTCTTAGAGTTATGTAAATTTAAAGCTGAATGTTCTTGTGCGGGGGGAAAAAAAAAGACAAATTATGTTTAAATCATTGACATTAATTTGCAAATGACAATGATAAGGATAATATTAACAATGCATTTATCCCAACATTATTTAACTAACTCTATTAACACTTTCTTTATGGCACAATTCCTCATAAAACAAACCTATGAAAATTTTCGCTATGTAGATAAAAGAATAAATTAGTGTTTCATTACTATAAAAGTTATGATTATATGAATTCAATAAGTGTGTGTAAACAATAATTTTAAATAATAAATTCGATGAAACCAAAGGGTTATCTTTGCTTTTCTACCATATGCTTACGTATATAAATATTCAGATCACCGTCAACATTATAACGAGTAAGGTTCAGGTTAACCCTTAAAAGCTGTTTGCACTTATTTTAACCAAATTGCTGCACCATCATTGGGGTTATATAATATGTATTTTTTTTTTTTTTTTAGTCTTCATTTCGGAATATTAAACATCAAATCTTTCATAGCGACGCTTCATGATTGTTCATTTGCCTCTCATCATTGAAATCGAATTGAATGCCAGTTGGAGTATTTTATCACGCCTGGATTATCACAACTGGGTTTTTTATTAACAACTTTTAAAAGTAAACATTTACATACAAAATAAAATGAAACTGAAGCCAGCATTTATCCCCTTTGATTCCAACTCTTGACATGCGAACTCATTTACAAAGAATAATCCTATTTTAAGCACGTACTTAAATTTTTAATAATCTGTAAATCTCGCAAAGAATTTTTTTTTGGCATTTGATACTTTCCAATGAAATTATAATCAACAGTTACATTATTGCTGGTTCATCAGTGCAGTCACGATAAAACTCTCAAACCGACTGAAAACGAGTCGTCGCCGTAGCGATTTTTAGATTGCACTTCTTTTAACTTTTATTGTTTCTATTTTCTATTCAGCAATTAACACCGATTTTTGTGCAATGAAGTGCAGTGGATTTCTATAGAAAGGCATCCTGTGTGCCGTCCTCGTGAAAAACTGACTCAAGAACCCGCATTTCAAGCACGTGACTGTAAGAATCTATTATCGTTGCCTGCTTGTAACGATCTGGTAGGTGGTCGAATGGTTAACGCTGCGATCTTCAGTTACCAGATGACAGGTTCGAATCCCGGCTTAGGCATGAATGTTCGGAATTCACTTTAAGCCATAGTCACGATCTAATGAGCTTTAATGAGCAAAAAATGACCGTAGAAGGATATATTCCCAACACAATTCTAATTACATTGTCACTATATTACACAAGCAACTTTTACTATTTAGTAGAGATTTTGCTTCTGGGGAATAAACATGGGAATTTTCGGGATTAAACCGGAAATTTTGGGAACTTTGGGAACTTTGATGGGAAGAAACTAATATTCAATGTTTAGATTTAATTTCACTTCTTTTAGGTGTAACAAACAACTTGCTTCAATATCATTTTTATTCTATTTGCATAAATAAAAGTGATATCAACAATTATGTGATTATTTTACAGAAAATTGTAAAAAAATAAACGTTAATGTTATTGACAATAATAAATGGTGAAGTTTTGTCTGCTTATTTAAATAACGTTATTTTATTTTTATTTTTTTTTTTTTAATGAATACCATAATAAAATATGTTTTAAAAAATAATACAATGAAATTAAATTATGGTAATAATACTTTAAAATTATTAAATTTTATTATAATTCATCTAACAAAATTTCACATTAGTTGATGAAATTTTGTTATAATCACTCAAAGAACACGGGGAACAAAATCTAACATGAGTTCTTCGGTTATTAAGAATTCAAGCAATATTTTTTTTAATGCATTAAATCAATACATAAAATATTCAATAGCTGATAATTAATAATTTGGCTGTTTTTTCTTTCTTCATTTATTTTTTTGCATAGTAATATTGTTGAAATTTTAATTGAAATAATATTTCCCAGTGTAATATTATTGATTGTTCTAGTAAATGCAGAATATTTTGAAGCATTTTTGTTTTATTTTTGAAATAAAATGTTAAAGATATATAACTGCAACATGCGATTGTGATTAAAAAAAAGTGTTATATTGAACTTACTGTGTATACAGTCAGAACTAAAATATAACTAGTGGATCTGCAGATCAGGAGCCTCAACGTCCTATTTACATCAGACATTATTCAATAGGTCATTTTTATTTATTCCTTATTATATAATAGTATATATTGATTCGATCGACTTGTTACCATAATCAGATACATTCCTGAGGGGGGCTGCCACCCCCCTCAACCCCCCGCTATGTCTCTATTTGCATATTTTATAAAGTGTTACGGAATTGTAAATAATTGCATTTATTGTTGTATCTAATCTTTCAAAGAAGTTTAGTAAAGTTAATAAAATGCTAACTTTGTGCATTTTTAGTCGTTTTAGCGTTAAAATAGCCTAATTTTCCCTTAAAAACATTTAAAAAAGTTCCAATAAGGGAAGTAATGGATTTGGCGCCAAATTTGGCGACTGTTTCCCTCCTTGGCGATTTTTTGGCGACCTTTGCGAGAAAATCCTTATTAGGGATATACCAAATATGGAAGCTCTAATCTCATTATGAGATACGAGAATTTTCCAGAACAGTCTGTGTTCGATAGAAAAGTATAAAAGGAGCATTTTTTCGCCAAGGCAGTCAGTCTCAGATCTGTGTCAGTTTCGTGAAATTCTTGCTTTGCTTTGAGCCTCTTTAGATGAGACTTTCTTTATGTGTTATTGCTAAATAGTTTGTACCGTTGTTTTGCTGTTAACGGCTGTTGTTTAAGCTGTGTTTACTGGTTGAATTGAAGCTGATACTTGGTTTATAGACCTGTATTTTTCTGGAACTTCCTGTGAATACATCACTGATTTTTTGCAGGTTTTGCCTTTCATTCTCGGACAACTTACGGACCCCCAAGTACGCAACAATATGTATTCTTAATGAACGACGGTCTTGTATTATTTCCCTGAAATTCATAAATACCAAATTTCATAACTACCAAATTTCATACAAAAGAAAAAAAAAATTACATAGCATATCGGAAATATTTTGCGTAACCTTTAAACTAATTTCCAATTCTATGCCCACAATTATCAACAAGAAAACATGCTTTTAAAATTCTAACATAAATTCATTATAATTGATCGGGTGTAACCATGTTAAAATAAACTTTTAAGAAATATCGACTATAGACCGTAATAGTACGAAATTATTTTATATATCACGGAAAAGTAGCCACAGTCATTATAAACGCCAACAATAAGAATAAACTTAATTAATTATAACTCATTAATTTTTCAAACTAATTTGACATCATTCGGATGATTACAGTACATACTCGGAATTATTTTGTGTGGTCCCATAAATTATTTAGTCTATACATAACCTTTTTTAAGAGTAAACATAATTTTAAGCATCTTTATAATGTGTGATAATTTTATTAAGTTCAATGCAGCATAAACGCATTAAAGTGCGCTCTTAAATAAAAGTTTGTCCATAGGCTCTAATGCTACGAAATTCTTTTGCGTGTCTCTGTAAACAAACCATAAACATTCTATACACCTGTAAAAACTATTCAGCTTACTTTGCGTTTAAAATTAAT
Source organism: Salticus scenicus (assembly GCA_963930645.1). Classification (NCBI taxonomy): domain Eukaryota; kingdom Metazoa; phylum Arthropoda; class Arachnida; order Araneae; family Salticidae; genus Salticus; species Salticus scenicus. Next base: position 15,906,158 of record OZ005654.1, on the reverse strand, counting down.
AATTGTTCCAAATTTAACATCGTTTGGATGACTACGTGACATTGTCAGAACAATTTTGTAAGGTCCTGTACATTAATTAGAAAGCTTAAGAGCACATATTTTCTTCAAACAACATAAGTTAAACATCTTACTCATGTACGCTAGTTTAATTTTCTTGATTGCAAAGTAAAGATGTTAAAATGCGTTTAAGCGCAATTCACCTCATACGCCGTAATGTGAAGTATTTTGGCGTGTCCCTGTCTACAATCCATACAATCCATAAAAAGTATAGGCCTAAAAAAATAAATAGCTATTTCTATACCGAGCCTGAATATATGTGTCAATTTGCAAATCAATCGGAGAATTTTTGCGGCCGCTATTGCGGTACATACAAATTCTTCCCATAGGCCGTAATGATAAAAAAAAATTGGCGTGTCCCTGTACACGAACTGCAAATGGAATGCACACCCAAAACTATACAGCTAATTTCGTGGGGATCATGAACATGTGTACCAAATTTCAAGTCAATAGCGTGATATTTGCGGCCGCTATCGCACGACAGACAGACAGACAGACGGACAGACGGAACACAAAATCCTTTTGAGTCTCAACAGAGGCCCTCCACTGACGTTTCGGTAAAAATTGGAAGTCAATAGCTTGATTTTTGCGGTGGCTATCGCGGTACATACAGATTCTTCCCATAGGCCGTAATAATAGAATGACTTTGGCGTGTCCCTGTACACGAACTACAAATGGAATACACACCTAAAACTATACAGCTAATTCCGTTGGGCTCATGAATATGTGTACCAAATTGCAAGTCAATAGCGTGATTTTTGTGGCCGCTATCGCGATACATTCAAATTCCTCCCTTAGGCAGTAATGATAAGAAAAACTTTGGCGTGTCCCTGTATACGAACTACAAATTGAATACATACCAAAAACTATGCAGCTAATTTTTTGGGGATCATGAACATGTGTACCAAATTTCAAGTCAATAGCGTGATATTTGCGGCCGCTATCACACGACAGACAGACAGACAGACGGACAGACGGAACACAAAATCCTGTTGAGTCTCAACAGAGGCCTTCCACTGACGTTTCTGCAAAAATTGGAAGTCAATAGCTTGATTTTTGCGGTGGCTATCGCGGTACATACAGATTCTTCCCATAGGCCGTAATGATAGAATGACTTTGGCATGTCCCTGTACACGAACTACAAATGGAATACACACCTAAAACTATATAGCTAATTTCGTTGGGCTCATGAATATGTGTACCAAATTGCAAGTCAATAGCGTGATTTTTGTGGCCGCTATCGCAATACATACAAATTCCTCCCTTAGGCCGTAATGATAAGAAAAACTTTGGCGTGTCCCTGTATACGAACTACAAATGGAATACATACCAAAAACTATACAGCTGATTTCGTAGAGCTCATGAACATGTGTACCAAATTTCAAGTCAATAGCGCTATTTTTGCGGCCACTACCGCGATACATACAAATTCCTCCCATAAGCCGTAATAATAAGAAAAACTTTGGCGTGTCCCTGTATACGAACTACAAATGGAATACATACCAAAAACTATACAGCTAATTTCGTGGGGTTCATGAACATGTGTACCAAATTTCAAGTCAATAGCGCTATTTTTGCGGCCGCTATCGCGATACGTACAAATTCCTCCCATAGGCCGTAATGATAAGAAAAACTTTGGCGTGTCCCTGTATACGAACTACAAATGGAATACATACCAAAAACTATACAGCTAATTTCATGGGGCTCATGAACATGTGTACCAAATTTCAAGTCAATAGCGCTAATTTTGCGGCCGCTATCACGCGACAGACAGACAGACAGACGGACAGACAGACACAGCCCAAAACCGTTTTGAGTCTCAATGTAGGGCCTCCACTGACGTTTCGGCAAATATACGGCAATAACAGAGAATAAGTCTGTTAATTAATGAAATTTGAAACTTGTACTTTTTAAGTTTATAGACGTTAAAAGCACTATTTAAAAACTGAAAAATCATAAAAAACATCTGAATGTGAGATAACATTTTGAAGTGCCTTAAAACATCTCTAATCTAAGAGAAAAAAAAAAAAAACATAAATTCGCAACTTGTGAAAACTTTCAAAAGTCCCTTGTTTTGGAAACTTTCAAAATTCCCTTCCCAAAAAACCGGGTTTATTCCCTGGTTTAAACCCGGGTTTTTTCCCCGCTCACATCTCTACTATTTAGTAAGCGATTACTGTTCAAAATTGTCCTTTTATAATCCCATGTACTCGTTTCCATGCATTTTTTCCCTTTCAGGTATGGTATCAGCTATGGACCATTCAGTAGGAGAAATATTTGCTGCTCTTGAAAAGGCAGGCATGTTAGAAGATACCATTTTCATTTTTACCACCGACAATGGTGGAGCTCCTCAGGAAACAGATGGTGCCAGTGGTTCCAATTGGCCCTTGAAAGGATGCAAGTACAACCTGTGGGAAGGTGGAGTGAGGGGGGTTTCATTCATATGGAGTCCTTTCCTGAGACATCGTAGTCGAGTTTACAACGAATTAATGCATATCACCGACTGGTTACCTACTATTTTATCAGCAGTTGGTAAGTAATCATCGAATTGAGCAAAATTTTTCATTTTCGTTAAAAAAAAATTTTTACTTTTTCAGCCGATTCCGTATTGTATGTAATTGATATTTTAATTTCAAATTTTGTTATTTCTTTTTAAGAAAGAGTGTAAACTAAAACCTCATTAATTTTTGTAACATTTTTTATTCCTTTGCCACGGAAATTTTGATTTGAAATTTCATAGTTTCTTCTTGTATTTATACAAGTAAATAATGAAAAAAAAAATATGTATATATAAATAAAAATAAATAACTTTTTGATTGTTTAAATGTAATTTGCTGAAATATTTGACAAGTAAAATTAAAAATATGCATTGCCAAGTCCTGATTTCACGAGCACATTGTCGGCCTACTAATGTGAGGAAGCTATTTCCTCTACAGAGCATTAAAAATCAAGATCGAATGCCTACGGACTATGGACCACGCTTACGGGTAATGTTCAGGCCATAGCCCATTGCGTAGTCCTAGTGAGACTTCATACAGCACACTGGGTTACAGAGGCGTACCATATGAATCGCAACATCTCATTTTTATCACGTCTTAGTGCATCTTTACATAGAACATCTTTGGGATTTTGTGGTTGATTTCAACCAAGATGTACTTTTTGAGACATATTGAGTGTGCATTTGCTGATTTAATGTATGCGCTGAGATCTTTGTAATGTATCATATGGATGTCGCAATGTGATGTTTCTGGGTCCAGACAAATCCATTTTAACTTATGAAGAACACTTCTGAGATATTCCACAAGTGAGCAAAATATCTGTGAAAAATCACAATGTCGCAACGTCATGTTTTCACTACGTATTGGAGATTAACTGCGTTGTATGGGACGTTAAAAATAATCAATCAACCAACTTTATGTTTGTACTAGCAGGCTTTGCCCGCTTCGCTGGTCATTATATTGAAATGAATCCTCAAAACAGCATATCATTAATAATAATAAAATATCTTAAAAAAAAAAAAAAAAAAAAAATCATTAAAATCCGTCAAAATCTAAATTTAAGTTCCTGCTACTTTCTGTCGCGGTATTCCCGCTCGTCACAGTCGAGTCTGGAGCCCCAATGCCTTCGGCAGTCCCTTACCTGCTTTTTACTCCCCCTCCCTCGCGGTTACAGTTGAAAGTTTTACAAAATCTCATCAAAGTGCATATTTCGCACACTTAATTAACACCCACACACCAAAATTCGCCATTCTTAGGTAATTTGAACGGATTTAAGCTTCAAAATGTGGTTTTTGCCCCGCCCGCCCCAAGAGGAAGGGGGGGGGGTAAATTTCCAAAATTACTTTATATTGCATGTTGCATACACATACCTAACCGACACATCAAAAAATTGAGATCCTGAAATTATTTAAAGCTGAGCTATGCTTTAAAACTGTTTTTTTTTAAGCTCTCCCCCCGTTCTTAAAGGAGAGAAGGAGGAAGGAATTTCGCAAAATCTCTTCATACTATGAGTTAGATACATATACTCGTCCCTTACATAAAAAATTTCCAACCTTAGGTAATTTAGTGCAGCGTTACGTATGAATACATGTTTTTGCCCCCCCATTCTCCAAAGGGCGGTAGGGTGGAATTTCATAAAATCCCTTTGTAGTGTGTGTTCAGTTCGATTTCCTCGTGTGTTGAGTACCCTTCTTCTAAAACCTTTTCCCTTCCCTCCCCCCTTAAAAATCCAAAATTCCAAAATTGCAGAAAATAATTTTTTTGTACTCAAGTCTGGTCTTTCCATTTGCAATTTCTTCACCGTTAAGTAATTTGGAGCCGAGTTTAGCCTTCTGCCCCCCAAGGGGGGCAGGGGGGATATTTTGCAAAGTTCCGTCTTAGTTGGGGGTCAGGCTCCGAAAACCAAACTGTTCACTAAAATTTGTGACCCTCTTTCCCACAGAATCGTCATGGCAGTGTTGAGTCAGTGAATCAGTGAGTTTACTCTTTTATATGTACAGATTTGTTTATATTTTTATGGAGTACTTGGCTTAAGGTTGCTGTCACAAAAATAGAGTCCTTGGCGTAAAATGTCCTATCTACTTCAGTATTAAAATTAAAAATATACCCAGAATTATCAACTAATAAAGCTCTTTAATACAGATCTCAATTAGCTTTCATTTTCTTATTATTTAATTTTGATAATAACGTTATGTTGTCCTGTGCCTAAGCAAATTTAATATTTATTATTTTTTTTATTATTATTCGCGTGAAATATTCTTTGGCAACAATTAAAAATTAAAATAAATTATTTTAAAGTTTTATTATAGAAGAAATATCTATATTATATATTAATTAAAAATTTACATTTTTTTCGGTATAAATAGTAGCCTATGTCTTATTCCAGACTATTATCTATCTCTGTACAAAATTTCATCCAGATCCGTTTAGCCGTTGTGGCGTGATTGAGTAACAAACATCCATCCAAACTTTCGCATTTATAATATTAGTATAGATTAGTTATCATGTGCATGTGTTAGATTGAGTTATTTTGCTGTCAAATTGACAAAATTTTAATTTTGAATTTCAAAACTCTGTCGTTCTTGGCGCTTATTGTATTTGGTTATCAAAAACGTAATACGAAAATATGCATGCCAGATGTATATTTTCGTAATATGCATTGTACGAAATATTGTTTCATATTATTCATTACTCTCTTAATATAAGTTGTTAAAATAACCATGATTTTTGAAAGGAATTAAATTATGTTCGCCAAATAATTTGGCGATATTTTTTTTTTTTTTTCTGCTAAGGATGACCGATATGAAATCTATTCCGCTGCAACATATTAGTATCTTATATCAGATACTTTATTTAGACATTTGAAAACAAATTTGACTTCAAATTATGATAGAATATTTATCATTTTCCTTTTAATTAGTATATTAGTTGGATATTTATTGTGTAAATATCATCTTTTGAAATGAAATGCTTGTGTTTTCAATCGAATATGAAAATTTGCCATTTTTTTTTTTTTTTTTTTTTCCCTAGAGTTTTGAAATTAAAAATTCAAATTTTGTCAAATTTACAACAAAAATAACTTAATCTAACGCATGGACATGACAATTACTACATACCTATACCTAAATATGGGGATTGAAATCGGGAAATAATTTTCCGAGATTTTTAATAATTTTTTACAAAAAATCCAATAGACGTTTAACATAGGAAATATTTTTCTTGCATCCACGAACGGCCAGTGACGTCATCGCTTCGCTTACGTATTAGCACTTTATCAATGTGTAAAAGAAATTTTTAATTAAAAATGACGTCAATTTTTGTGAGATGCATAATTTTTTTTTTATATTTTTTTATCGTTCACGTTTAGATAAATGCATTTATTTTCCTGTTGAAAAAAATAAATAAATTCGGTTTTTTTTTTTTTTTTTTTTTTTTTGGCAACAATTAAATTACGGATAAATATAAATGGCTAATTTTTTCCTATTATTAGCTTACAAAATTGCTTAAAACGTTTGTATGGGAAATAGAAAAGGGCTGTTTTTAGGGTTTTCCCGGAAATTATTCGATTTTTTCTCGCCTTTTAAACCTTCCCTAGACCTCCACGAACATTTCAAGACTAAGATAAGATAAATCCGTTCAGCCGTTCTCGAGTTTTAGTGAGACTAACGAACAGCAATTCATTTTTATATATATAGATTAAAATTACGCAATTTTAACTAATTCGATGTAATTTACCTCTCGTGGAGAAAATACTTATTTCAATAAAAATATTATAAGTTTTTCTTTTCGAAATGGATGTTATATCGTCCATTTGAACTTGATACCAAGGAGACGGGGAGAAGGAAAATCATTCGATATAATCTATAAGGTGGTGGTGGTGGAGATATAGGTGTTAAAACCGATTGTCAAATAAAAAAATTCTAGTACTGGGTGGGATGCTTACCTTGGGGATCTTCCTAAGGGTCCTAATCCGTATTTACGCGAGTTTCGGAGAAAACTAGGTAAACTCCAATCGGTTAAGCTGACCAGCGTGACCTGGATTTGAATCCGGCTCTTCCCTTCTGCCAGCTCTGAGAACAGAAATTCTCGGCCACTGATGAGATTCCATGTAGTGCACAAAGTTGAAAACGATTCAAAATTGATGATAGGAAAAAACAACCTTGTGGCGCTAATGACAAGGAGATTTTTTTTTTAAAGATCATAAGCGAATAACATATACATTTAAAAAAATTAACAATAAAAAATTACTAGTTTTGTTTTTAAATATTTTGTTTTATGTATTTGTTTTTATTATTGACAAATTCATGAGTAAAACAGATAAAATAATATGAAATTAAACATTCGCTTTCAAGTAACTTATAATTTCCAAGCGTCTATAACATTTTCGAACATGATAGCTAAAGTAAAATGTACTTTAAAGTTTGTGGAATCGTATTCAAAATTTCAAAATCACGGACTTTAGTTCTCAACTTAAAATGACTAAACCAAATCATCACTTAACGAAATGCCACATTTAGCGGCTTTATTAGGCATGTACATTTTTGCATTGCATTATGTACATTTTTGAAATTTTTTAAAATAATTTCTCACAAAACTGGAATTCAAGTATTTTTCTTTCGTTTGTTTATAAATTACATACCGAAAATTTAAAAAAAAGAACACTAAGAAAGAATTAACGGACGATAATAAAATTTTCATATGTTAATTGGATTGAGTACATGTAAATGTGATATTAATTTCAGAACCAATGATTGAGCTCTTGCGGTACAGTAGAGTAATGTGCAAATTATAGTCATAGGTGTTTTAAGAAGTAGGGGTGAAGTAAATGCAATAATTGATAGAATTACTAAACTTGACAAGATTTTGAAGTAGCCAGAGTGCTTGGGTGTAGAAGAGGTGTCTGTTTTCAGTATGTTTTGGATTCTAAGCGAAATCTTTTAGTAGGATTCCATGAAGCAAGTTGGTCTTATCGTCATATGGTTAAGCAAATTCGAAGAGTAGTATCAATGGTAATATGATAGTAGTGTAGATAGTCCAAACAACATTCCTGCCCGAGAAGACATGGAACTGGAGCTCACAAACGAACTGGTGCATGAACCGATCAGGGAATTAGAATAGCAGCGTTGTCAACAGCACACCAAACCCCTTAAGCTTGGCCGTGACCAGGCAGGTAGGGGCTGTCCAAATGTTTCTTAGTCTGAGCAGCATTATCAAGCAGAACAGTGTCTGTATTCTAAATTTAAGCTTCTGTTGCACCTGAAGTGACCGTCTGAACAATTTGCAACCGTTTACTGGAAACAGGACTATTTGCTCGCGTGCCTCTGCCATTTGTACCTCTTATTCTAGCCTACCTTCGGGAACAAATTCAGGTAGTGTCACCAACGTCTGCACTGGAGAACGGATTTTTTCACAGTGAGTTCACAAATAAGGGGTTGTTTACACTGATGAAAGAATATTCTGTTTAGAAGCCTCAGATGGCCATATTTGCGTATTTTAAAACGCTCAGGGGAGCACATCCAACCTTCTTGCATCCGCTAGCGTTACGTATAGCCTACACCTGATCTTCTGGTGTTAGGAATGATCATTTATCACTCCTGTAAATAATTAGTATTTATATCAGGTCCGTTAAACAGCAATTGGTACATCAATAACATCATTAAACGCGTTGTTATGCCATTTATGACGTCGGTCAATAATAGCGTTTTCTGGTAGAATAACGCACGTCTACATACGGCACTTGAAACACAACATGCTCTTCGAGTAGGACGACAACTCCCACTGTCTGTTCGTTCACCAGATTTGTTTCCCTCCGAACAGGTCTATGATGAAAAGAGACAGCGACTTCTCGGTCTCCACAGTAGCAACGACCATTCCAGATATTTAGGCATAGAGATTGAGGATGCTTGGGACTCAATACCTAAAGGGATATTCAGCACGTATATGATAGACCCCATGTCAGAAACGCAGAGTGTATCGCAGTTAACGAGAGTTCAACCTCGTACTAACAATGTTACATTATTTATTCCTTTTTCTTATTCAGGTGTATTTTTAGCGTACCAATTTTTCTCAAGAAACAAAACAGTAATGTGCACAGTCTACATCTACAGAATGTAATTTTGATCGGATGCTGTCGTTTAAGATAAAATCTACGTAGTTTTTAAAATATGTATGAATGATCTTAATTTTTTTTCTTGTAACGGGGAAAAAAAAAACTTTATTTACGCATTGCAATTTTTTTTTTTTTTTTTTTGAGAAAGAGAGAGAGAGAAGGGGATGGGAGGAATAGAACTATTAGTTTACTGATAAAACTATTAGTTTCAATATTTTTCAAAATATTAACAAACTGATTTTTTTTCTTTCTATTTGAATGCAGGTTTAATTATATAAAAAATAATATAGTATTCTACTTTATAATCTGAAATATAAGTATAAATAATGTTAATAAAACATTCCCTCAACAGGTGGTTCAGAAGCATTGAAGTTGCTTCCCAAGAATATCGACGGGGTTGATCAGTGGCCCAGTTTAGCACACGTTTTACCTTCTCCAAGACCAGAAATTTTACTGAATCTAGACGATGTGGAGAAAGTGGAAGGCCTTAGAAAAGGAAAATACAAGCTGGTTAAGGGGAGCTATTACGATGGCAAATACGATAAGTGGTACGATAAGGAAGGAAGAATTTTCAACATCACTTACTCCTTACGAACGCCCATGCAGAAAAAGCTATACAGAAAGGTAGTTTTCTGAATCATATTGTAATACCATTTACAACAGTGCTTTGTGTGTGTTATTTCATTCTCTATTACATAGTCGATGTGTTCTGCATAATTGTATTTATTTTCACCAGAAAATTCTAGGAAACGTAAAAGTTTTACGAGAGTCAAACAATGGAAACTGGAATTCATTTTTCCACACATTTCGAAATAAAATATAAAATTGTCGATTTAATACCATTTTTCAACCTAACGACTTCAAAATACTTTTCCCTTCAAATAAATATTTTTATTTATTTATAACTATGAGTCTATGAAATGAAATGAACTCATTCGCGAGATACTTGCGCATATACATGGCTGCATTGTCTTTAAATTTTCAACCCGCAAGTTCATTATTAAACTTTGGAGCATGCACGTAGTATCAACTCATCTGAAATGGAGCAAATATATTATAATAAAGTTTATAGAGAATTTCTTCAAATTTTTCTTGGGTATAAGTACTATATATATTGTTTGGCATTGAATGCGAATGAAATTCTGTTGATATTCCTTTAGCATACCTCCCAAAATTCTTCTCCTTTTTATACACCAATTTATCTTTTTAGAAAGTCTCACCAAATGTATTTACGACGAAATAAGAAGAAAAAGACTCTAAAAACAAACCGGTGTGGAAAAATAAAAAATAAAAAAAAATCTGGTGAGAAACATCTACACGACTTCCATTGCCCACTATTACACGTATTATATACATTTTTTAGAGATCTGATCAGAAAAGATAATGGGATCAGAAGACATAAAATTGACCTAACGAAGTAGAAACCTAAAATATTTCCGGTAAGAGAAACTTAATAAACGTGTAAAGACGTATAAAACAAAGTTTACATAGCGAGTTAAAAAATAAGAAAGAAAAAAAAAAATTAAAGTTATTTTTTCCAACATCAATTTCCGAGATCTAAAACTGCAGGATCTAAAACTGGTCATCCTAAGCAGGATGACTGTTAATTTTCCGGTAAACCACGTAATACATGAGAAAGGATAACTAAAATGGATTTATGTAACAATTTTGAAGAAAATCGTTAGAGCCGTTTTTTAGAGATACCAAATTTTTCAAAACTTTGTATACTCAATTATTGACCTGAAAACTATAATTACATACAAAAGGATATTTAAAGTTTTGAGATATGGACTTACAGTCTCACTTCCGGTTTTCCAATTTTCACCAAAATTTGGAAAATACACCAGACTTGTCTCAATTCTGAAGTTTCGTCGTTCTGTCTTTATTAGTTTCGGAGGTATGATAGCAAGAAGATTCCCCACATACATTCATACATACACACTGAACAATTGTCAAAAACTACTTTTTTGGACTCACGAGACCTTAAAACGTGTAAACAAGGGGAAAACTCGATATCGAATTTTTGGACCGAATGCTATACTTCCATTACCTACGGTAGTGGGTAATGGAAGTAAAAAAAAAGCGAATACACTGTTAAAAATGGTTTCTTAAAAATGAGCTAAATTGTCTCAAAATAGCTCCGAAACAATGTATACTTAAATTTGAAAACACATGTACTCATTTTTGAGTATTTTGACATTCTCAAAAATGGGATTGACCAGTAAGAATCCCAATATCCCCATGTTTGACGTGTCAATATACTCGAAATTGAGTACATGGGTTTTTTAATTTAAGTATATATTGTTTATGAGCTATTTTGAGATAATTTAGCTCATTTTTAAGAAACCATTTTTAACAGTGTACTAACAATTCTATGGAATATCTATTAGAATGTCGGCAGGTACGCCTTTTGGCGTTCCTCTAAAGTTCTAAAGAAATACTTTATTAAAAAAAAAAAAAAAAAGAAGAAGAAGAAGAAAGCGAATTGCGTGTATTTCTGTTTAACCCGTTGGATGCTGTGGACGTACTTATATGATACTTGCATTTACGCACATAAAAATCTTTTGCTAAAAACAGTAACGTTTTAGAGGAACATTAAAAGCAAAACACGCTGTTAAAAATACGAAAATCTGCCTATCACAAAGGACGAACTGTCAATTTCAAATTTTGTATTCTTTCGGGTTTAAATAAGAGTGAATGAAGGATTAGATGAGAATATAGATCTGAAATGAGTTAACAAAACAGATTTAGGCTTTAGCAGATAGAACAATTAAATAGAAGTTGAAAAACTCTTCCAAAAATACTTTTTTTTTTCATTAAATTATAAAATTAAGATAATAAATTTTCATAGAAAAAAATTATTTCGGTTCAAGGAAATTAATATTTAATTAAATATTTGAAGGAAATAATTAAAATAAATTAAGATCAAATAATTGAAATTAATCAGCTGGATAACTTATATCAAGTTCTTTTTAGTGCTAGAGGCCTATTTCAGTCGGTACAGTTGTCAAATTTTTATAATACACTCTTAATTTGTGCTATGGGCCTATTTCAGTCGGTTTATTGAATGGGGATTTATTGAATGAGGTCCCCCCAAGGCACAACTTTGACATGAGTCCCCCCCAAGGTACCCCTATTTCAGTCGGTAAGCGTTGTCGAATTTTTATAATACACTCTTAATAGTGCTAAGGGCCTATTTCAGTCGGTTTATTGAATGGGGATTTATTGAATGAAGTCCCCCCCAAGGCACAACTTTGACATGAGTCCCCCCCAGGCCCAACTTTGACATGAGTCCCCCCCAAGGTACAACTTTGACATGAGTCCCCCCAAGGCCCAACTTTGACATGAGTCCCCCCCCCCAAGGCACACCTTTGACATGAGTCCCCCCCCCCAAGGCACACCTCCCCCTCATAGGGAAAAAGGGGAAAAACGTTGTTTTGCGGCTATAAGACAGTTTGGACTTCCAACGTTATTTGTTACAGTATCTGCAGCTGAAACACATTGGTTTGATTTAATGAAAACTTTATCATGGAATTTAGATCGTCACGAATTAACTAAAGAAGAATTTGTCGATATTAACAAGTTTAGCAGTAGGCCTCTGGCACTAAATTAAAATCTGTCAATGTCAGATTTTCATGTTTTAAATAATGAAATAATGTCGTGTCTGTATATATATATATATATATATACATATATTTTTTTTTTTTTTTTTTAAGTATAATTTATCTCATCCCTTTAAAATAGTATTAATTACATTCTGCCTTTCAGAATAATCGTTTTACAAAAGACTATATAATTTTATGATTTTCTATAAAAGAATAAAAGTATAATTTATACAATATTTTCTTGTGATACATGCGATAGTGTCGTTTGCTTCTTATTAATATTTTCAACAGGCTTCAAATATACGTATCAAAAATGATTTGCAGTTGTAAAACACTGTCAGATAAATAAATGAATAACAATATTATCATTTTACAATTTTAATTATCTTTGTTAATTATAAAAATGATTTATAAAATTTTATAACCACCCTAATGGAATTCGACGTTTTTACGGCCTAAGAAAAATATTTTATATAAACAGAAACTGAACCGTCCGTTTAGCCCTAGCCTGCTTGTTTCTATATCGAACAAAACGGATAAAAAACATTACAAGATAATTATAGTAGTCAAGGTAATGATTTTTTCTAACTAGGACAAACATGTTTTGTCTGTTCGGTTTTTTTCAAGGTTTCCTTGCTTCATTGCTTTGCTTGAAGATCGAAACTAAACCTTTCCACGCTTTTTCACAGAGAAGTCCAATGTTAGTTAATTTAATATTTTCGTATTTAAAAGTTATGAAAATTTTATGAGCCGTAAACAAACATTAAAAGCCCTTGAATTGGATCGGTTGTCACTGAGCTAACGTCTTTACTAGGATACTATCTCAGTTTCATTTCCCATTCTTTTGACAAGAATAATTTTGTAATGTCGTCATTATCGATTAGCGAAAATTTCTAGATATTTCAAATTTTATCATCTTTTTACCTTCAAATCCCCAATTTTTATCGCTAAAATTTTAACGTAAAAGGCTGATTTTTTTTTTTTTTTTTTTTTTTTATAGCTATAAGCGGATTGTGATTTTTCAAGCTATCAATTGTCCAAACTAGTCAAGAACTCTTTTTGTTTTGTTGTTGTTATGAAATTTGCAACGGCTAGTGATATTTTGTGTCTATAATTATTTGTATTATTGCAGCAGTACAGTATAGAGTACTATATTCATGCATTTTCTCTTTTTTCGAGACTATTTGTGTGTCATATTAAATATAAGTAGTATCACCCAGTGGTCGAAACCTGACCAATTATTTTAAGTGAGCATTTAAATTATAAATGTAGAAATTCAAAATTTCGGTGTAAACAATGGTTTATTACTTTATTCTTTAAAAAAAAAAAAAAAAAAAAAAAAAAAAAAAAAAAGAAACTGCCACTGTCAGCATTTTTATTTATATGATGATTCATATACCAATGAACTTCGCTATCTATCTCGAACTTGTCTCTCAATACGACAATTACAATTTCTTTGCTTTCTTTCTTTTTTTTTTCTGGGCATTTTAATAGCAAAGCACACTGTTAATATCGAAGCAGTATGTCAGCAGTTGAAACAAAACATTATGCTCACTTCTGTTGCCAAAACACAAACAATTAAAGGAACGTTAGAATAAAGCAAAGAAAAATTCGCCTCTGTAGCTTTGTTATGTCTGAGATTTTAAAAAATAAGTAGGGATAAATAAATCAGAAATTAAGCTAAATCACAAGCCGTTGTAATGAATTTTTAAAAAATGCACGTGCAGATTTAACAACTTTCTCCTAAAGGAATTTTAAATAAAAAAAATTAAGTGCATAAAATTAAATAATGTATAAAAATAAAGGTATTTTTTTCTGCAACGCACATTAACCATACCTGTCAAATGATATTACTATTAAGCCCCTCCTCTTATTAAAAGTAGGCTAAAAATATACGATAAGTTTTGTTTGCGTATGTAATAGATATAGATGCTTTATATCTGCGTAAATTACTTTAGCCAGGATATATTTTGATTAGTACCGCAATTCCTATTTCATTAAAGTCGTGATTAAAAGAAAAAAAATGTCATGTCTACTATTAAAAATTCGGTGCCAGGCTAACCAAAGTTTTATGCAGCAGTAACGACAATCAAAATTTTACATTTATCTTAAAAAAAAAAAAAAAAAAAAAAAAAAAATCACACCTAAGGTTTTTAAAATGTTGGTCGAATTAACTGAACTCATCAAAACTCTGTTGTATAAATGGTAAAAGTTGTTATTCAAACCATTTATTTCCACCAAACAATTATGCAATTACTAAGTAAAAAATTTTGAATAAACACTATAAAATGCAAGACCTCGCAACAATTGTGTCGAAAGAAAACCCGACCCTTCGTCATGCGAAAAAAGTAGGCGCGAGTGCTGCAAATAAAGCAGCAACTCACAGAACTGATTACAGGGAAGGATCATGTTTACTTTCGACTCGAAACAATTGTTGCGAGTTCTCCCATTTTATGGTGTTTATTCAAAGTTTTTTACTTATTACTCATAAATGCCAATTCTGTGGTTATTTTACAATTATGGAATCAAACAAATAAAAAAAATGTTCATCTGTAGGATCGAGTCTATCATAAAACAGAAGAAAAAGAAAAAAAAATTACACGAGCGAATTATTCAATTCAGTTATCGAGCGGAATAATTCAGTTGGTATAATGTATAAAAATGAAGGTATTTTTGTATATGCCTTCTTTAGATTGTAAGAGAAAATGTTTTTTATTTATAAAGAAAATATTTTTGTTGGGACATTACTTCAATGCTGTAGGGCTCGAATTTCGGCCTGGTCATTTTTTGCTCTTATATAGATTAATTTGAACAATTCATAAATATTCTATAGCACGAATGGTCGAAGTTATCATACTATGTACCAAATATAGTAAAATGTGCCTTAGTCTTGTGGCTGCATGTATTACAGTACAAATATTTGTTTTAACTCTTTGCCTGTCCCAACGCCCTAAACAGTGTTTCAAATTTAGAGACTCTTTTATTCAACTCCCACCAATAATTTTGAAGAGTGATATTTGATATACATAATAGACGAATAGCTTTCGAAGTGATTAAGCAACCGTTACAGTTAAAATTTAGTGGTGGATATTGAATAAAAAAAGTCCCTAAATTTGGCAACACTGACCAAAGGAACAAAATTAAATAGGACTTGGAAAGGGTTAAAGTAGAGCAACTTTTTCAACATTCTCTATTGAGATTAAAATTTGCAAATATAAAAAATTATTTTCGTTCCTTTTTATAACATGTATAAAAGTAACAACTATCTGCAAATACTTCCTGAAATTTGTTTCATTTTAGATCTAGAAATTTATTAATGGAGTATTCTAAATCTCTTATAGAACTATCTGAGATTTTTGAGGCGTTCAAAAGCTGCCCGAATTTTGTGGTACAAATACGGCAAAGATCCTCGACTTGCCTTTTCCTGCATGTCACCCGCATGCGAAGAATATTTGGAAGTGAAATGTGGGGTCCCTCCTCCTTTGGCACCCACCTGTGACGCTAAAAAAGAACCTTGTCTGTTCGACGTTGTCAGAGATCCTTGTGAATTTTACAATATTGCTGAACAATTACCAGACGTTAGTATTAATTCTTTTCAATGTTTCTGTTTTCATTTATATATACTTAAATGGATAATTATATGCATTTTGAAAATGATAGTCGCGTTATTCCAAAAGAAAAAAAAAAAAAAATCAATTTAATGTTTTTAGATCTTACGTGGGGTCTCACAAACAGCTGAATAAATTTTTGCTGCTACTAAACATTCGATCAGTTTAAAGTTAGTTTTTTGTACGAATCTGGGAATTAATCAAAAAAATCGATTTTATACAGAATTAAATGACAGTGATTCTCAGGAAAACATGTACTTCACAACAAACAACAGAAATATTTTTAGTAATTGGCTAAATGTCAGGAAAAGCATCTCCGTTGATGAGATGGAAGTTTTTGGTGTTTGTCCCTGTGTGTTTACCTGTGCCGCGATAGGGGTGGCAAACATCCTCTAGTACACTAAAAAATTGGTACAAATGTTTATGTACTACAGGAAATTAACATTATAGGTTTTGATATACAGGTTGATTATAAATTAAAGTTACGATTTCAAAACGCTATAATTTTAAAACTACCCATCAGAGCGATTGGATATTTTACCAGAGCAATCGTGAGGCAATGATATTTTGTTTGGCGCAAAAAAAAAAAAAAAAAAAAAAATATATATATATATATTTCTAAAATGTGCCATTAATTATCCGTAAAGTATTTGTTTCATGAAGCTCCTCTTTTTACTATGACTGTTTCCGCTGTAAACACGTATTCTTGTCCTTTTTGCTAAAATAATCGTAGTAAACCCTTTAAGTCTATTGTTTCCTGCTATTCCATTGTGTTGCTAACAACGTTCCTGTGTTTAATGAGGCCATTGCCTTGACAGCGCCATCTATAGGAACCTGTTGGAACTACTTTTTTCCTCCCCCCAACAAAATTTCATTGCCTCACGATTGCTCTGGTAAAATATCAAATCGCTCTGATGGGTAGTTTCAAAATTATATCATTTTAAAATCGTAACTTTAATTATAATCACCCTGTATATAATACATGCGGTTCGAGAACAGGAACACACCAAATGTTTCCTGTTTCGTATTATTACGGTCTATGAACAGAATTATTTTTCAATTCTTTTAACATAAATTCACTGCATTTAACATAATGCAATTAATGTAAATTAAATAGGAGCTTAAAAAACATATGGATTCTGTAGAAAAGAGTGTGCATAAATTTGAGTAATCTTCATGCTAAAAGAATTGCAATATGTTTTGTATCATGGGATTGACTTCAAATTACGCACATATATTTATGAGTTACACAGAATTAGCAGTATAGTTTTTTATCTATATCGTGTTTGTAGTTCATGTACAGGGATACACAAAAAAATCTCGTACCATTACAATCTATGGATGGAATTTATTTAAAATGAATTTTAAAATATTTACACTGTATTTAACCTAACGAATTAATATACATGATAGAATACTTAAAATTAGTAATTTGTTTACAGGGCTATGCAAAAGAATCCTGGTATGTTTCGTAACCATCCGATGGTATGGAAATATGTAGCCGTTAATTCGAACAATTTCATGAGTTTTCCTAAGTTATACATGTGGATAAACACCTCCCTTTAGCATGCATGATTAATGAAATTGATTTTCTTCGCATTGTTTTTCTACAAGATGGTTGACAGACAATCGCTGTTTAACAGAGCAAATTTTAACTTAATTGAAAGTTTAATTCTGACTCATTTGTTGGTCTTTGATAAATGGTACAGCAATTATATTCAAACACCATACAAAGTGACTGATAGAAAATGGTCACAATCGACTGACTGCCAAAACTATTTTTAATTCATTTCTAACCAATGCATCTAAAACAAAAGCTTTAGGGAAAAATTCTGTCTGTGCCTCATTTACCTTCTCTACATACTTTTGTTACTGTAATACAGAATTGGATCGATGGATGGGTTTTATGTCGCACTAGTGCTGCGCAATGGGCAATTGGCGACGGCCTGGGACTCACCCCTAGAAGTGGTCCGGAGACATGCTATCACAATTTTGATCCTCTACGGAAATACAGAATTGTATAATGTTTCATTCTAATATAATCGTAACTCTCTTTTTAGTTTCCCGATACCTTAATAAAGTGCTTAAAACTTTCCTGAAGTGTAGCTTTTGTGAAATAAATCGTTTGACTGAAGTCTATTATTAAAATGTTTTATTTATTACAGGTAACATCTGAAATGGAAAAAGCCATCGAAAAATATAAGGCAGTTACAGTCCCTCCTAAAGGAGTGCCTGCAGATCCCTCATCAAACCCTATGCTTCACGGAAATGCTTGGATGCCATGGAAATGATATGATACACTACTGCTCACGAAAAATGAAATGTGCATAGAAATTGAATTGAGGTGCTTTAAAGTTAACTGTATGTCTTAATCTTGTACAAAATGTGCCACCGAAAGTTTTAATAAACAGAATATGCGAACAGCAAGTGAAAAATTAAACTATACACGTAATTATAATTTTTAATCCACAGGTGAAGAATGTGGTTTGATAGAAAATGTATGCATCTATTTCATTTTTTCCTTATGATAAAAAAAAAAAAGAAAGAAAGAAAGAAAGAAACGGAAAGTAAAGAAAGAAAGAAAATACTTCAATGCCTTACATGCAGATGGAACTGTACCATAAGAAAAAAAAATCACAACATATAAGAGCAAACACATAAGTATCAGAAACATTACGTTCTGGTATCAGATGTATTCGATTTATCAGATATGCCAGTTTTCGTGCAAATTTAGATATCTTTTTCATGAAAAATAAAGTTATATCACATGTATGGTACAAAAATTATGATATTTTTATGCGATGTACACACGTATCAAACAGCTGTTATCAGACAGGTATCCGAAGCTTTACAGTTTTACAAGGCGCCACTAATGTATTGAATGCCAGATGTTATTCTAATATCAGAAATATGATAAATTTTTAATATCAGATTTAAAGAATCGAAATGTCAAGATATTGTATTGTTATTCTTGCTAATTTTTATTCACTGCCACCACTAAATTTTTATAAATAAACTTGCTTGTATTCTAAGAAATTATTTACTTACAATCATAGAAAAGCAATTTAATTTGTATGCGACCAGTTATCGCCATGAAAGATAAAAGCCCCCTCTCAGTTGGAAGGGTGCCGTAATTAAGAACTAGAGCCCAGCATTTTCAGAGTACGTATAAATGTTGGTAGATAACATAGTTTCGAAAATAAAATTCAAAATGATAATTGTCAAACATCAGTAAAAACAAATTCGTGACTTTTTAATAGCATTTTTACTTCAGAAGTAACAGAATTCATCCATATTTGTATCGAATATGTTTCAAAAGTATTGGTGAAGTTCGTGTTCGAATTTCTGGTACCATATCGACAACCCATTCACATATCGCTAAATGTATTGTTCTTTCGGATACTTTTGTTCACAGAAACGTTCCGATTTACTGGCATCGAAGTAATATGTTTGCTATCCACCAAAAGGCATCTCCCTTTTGTATTAATACGGTAGTTGTGTGTTTGCTGGGGTATTACAAAGGATTATAATTTTTAAGTTTTCTCACATGACTTGAAAGATTTTCTGAAATGTTTTGTAAAAGAGGCCTCTCCACTTATCGTCCCCACAAGCCAAAGCCAATGTTATTCTATGGAGAATTTCGCCCCATTATAACTTATTAACTAATATATATTTTTAAATTCTGTTTTCATATTCAGAAACTTTCACAACTAATTAAACAATTTATCGCTTTCAAAAAATTACTTTTTTTAATTTTTAATATTTTATTTTGAGGTTGTAAAATGCGAATTTTCACAACGTGAAATTTTTCATTTTTGAGCTTAAAAGTGAAATCTTAAAAATTAAGAAAATCAGTTTTTAGAAAGCAATAACCTTTTTAACAGTTGTGAATTTTCGGAAAAGGAAAATGAAATTTAAAAATACACTTTAGTTAATAAGTTATAACAGGGCAAAATTTCCCATAAAATAACATTAGCTTCGGCTTTCGGAGACGATAGGCAGAGAGTCTCCTTAATAATTTTGTATTAAAGCAGTAACTTAAAATGTCTATTGTTTTCTCTCTAAGCAACCATCAATATAGAACAGAATTGGAAGGCAAAATTTGTTGCTTGAATTCTCCTGCAGCTGCAAAGGAGAATCGTAATATACTTTATTCATAAACTGCAAAAATTAATTGTTAATTAATATCATTCCTATATGATGTCTTTTTATGTGAAGTTTAGGATTACTTTCATTACATTTCTCAAAAAAAAAAAAAAAAAAAAAAAAAAAAATTAACTCGTAAATTTGTTTGGCAACAATTAAATCTATATTAATAAAATCAGACTTTTGTCTGTAAATTTGTCAGAATCAAAAAGTTTTGCGATATATTCACATTTCACACACCATGAAAACTAAAAATGACTTCAGAAAATTTTGTCTTTGTGTGTGTGTCATCGTGTCTGCATGTCTGTAACGCTATTTTTGTCCGGGTATCACGTGAGAACGGCTGGACAGAATTCAACGGCACTTGGTAGGAATTTAGATCTTTACCAAACGTAAAATTATATTTATCAACTTTTTTTAAATTCCCCTCCATTCCTCCCCCTGGGGAGGGGGGCAAAAGTCAAAAACACGTCTGTAAGCATAACTCGGCTCCAAATTACTTCACAGAAAAGAAATTTCACATGGGGAGACTAGACATGAATACTAATAAAATTTTATATGAGATTTAGGAATTTTCGATTTTTAAGGGTAGGGAGGGGGGAAATCGATTTTTAGCGGGAAATTTTGAAAATTTCAGATTTTTGAGTAGAAGTCTACCAAATATGAAACGAAGAGTTCAAAAAACCTATGCGACTTCCTTAGGATATCTCCAAAAACACCCTTTTTTTTTTTTTTTGAGTGATTTGCGTTTTAAAAATAGAAATTGTTTTATTTTATTTATTGTGAATCAATAAATTATCTTCCTAAATCATGGAAACTATGGATAAAATTTTATTTTTCACATTGTTGCAATTGTGATGTAGGCTTTTCCCATTAAATTATACCTTTTCATTCTTTTATTCAATTAAAAAGCATGCATGGAAACCATGGATAAAAATTTACTTTCTTTATTCGAATACATTGTTATAGCTATGACATCCTTTTCAACATTAAATTTGGGAAACTTGAACTTTTATTATTAGAAAGATTGTGGGTAGTTATATTCCCAATCTTATTAAACTTCAGCACAAGGGTGTTAAATCAGGAGGTTAAAAGTAAGACAATCTCACAATGTGCAATGGTAATGTTCAGAGCCTGATTATGACCTGCTGGGGCCCAAGGCCCAGGACGATTTTGGTGCCCCCTTCCGAACAAAATATATATATATTTTTTTTTTATCTAATTTGTGCACTAACTTTGAATGCTGGCAACAAAGTTAAGGCATCACTTTCATAAGAAATTAGTTTTCACTTCTTTTGCAAAGAGACCTCAAATCATATATATATTATCTTTTTTTTTTTTTTTTTTTTTTTTTTTTTTTGGGGGGGGGGGGGGCAGATATCTTTCTTCTATGACTGTTGGAATTCACTTTTATAGAAATATAATTTTTTACAAGGTATTCTTTATAATACTGTTTTCTTTTTTAATCCTAATCTATCTCACTCATACCATAGAAAGTCAGCGGGTATGTAAATATTAAAACACAACCATATACTATAGAAAATAAAAAGATATTTACCATTAGGATCTACAAAGTTCTTTAATTTATGTACAACTGTGAGTCTGTCAGTGAAACTTTCTCTGGATTTTTTGGTCAGCAGTAAAAAGTTAATATCATTCAATCGATCTCCACAAAAACTGGTACATTTCATAATCTAGCTAATTTTTTAATTTAATCGGATAGCACTGTTCGGCATGAAAATTGCCTCTGACACCATTTCAGCATATTCTTATGTAAAATGACCTCCTGAATCCGAATAGGACGCCCATTTTGACCTATCACCCACCATTTTTTAGGAACGACCCCTATTTTTATCGTTTTTGGGGGATTTTATGGCTATAAATTTGATTTTTAGGAGGGGGCAGGATTATTTTAACCGTTAAATATCTTCTGAGGGGGCTACAGTTGGAAAATTCTAAAATATGGACATTTGTGACAAGGGAATTTTTTTTTTTTTTGGGGGGGGGGGGGGGGGGGGAGAGAATTGACCACTGAAATTATGCATTACATAGCTTATATTTTTTTAATATGTCATTGTTATTTTTTAAACTTTATATATTTTTGTTTTTAAGTGTTAAATTAATTATTTTTCATTCTTCAAATCGAATTCATGGTCATAAAATTATTGAACAGGAAAAAAATTGAGGGAGGGGGTGATGTATATAGAAAACGGTGGATGACTGGGCAAATCGGAGTCATATTCGGATTCAGGAGGTCATTTTACGTAAGAATCAGCAAGAACGATATCACATTTTGAATTTTTTTTTTTTTTTTGCAGAGCAGTGTAATTGGTCAAAAGATATAAAAAATTCCCCATTTTCAACTAAAAATTATTATCATTAGCTAACTTTCAGTTTTTTTTTTAAAGAAATCATCGCCAAAAATAGCACTTTAAATTAAAAGATTATTTTAGTGCCCCTAGATAGAGGTGCCCTAGGCCAAGGCCTAGTCGGCCTGTGCGATAATCAGGCCCTGGTAATGTTCATGAATATCAGCAGGTATAGGCAAGGGAAAAGGTTATCCTCAAACTTTGAAGTTTGACCCAAAATTATTTTATCTTTCGTAAAAGAAAACTACAAAGTTGTACTTGAAAAGAAAACTACAAAGTTCTACTAAATAGTTACATGTTATAAGAAAAAAATATATTTAATGAAAATATAATCTTGAAATCTCCATTCCCCTAAGGCAAAACTGTTTAGAGACTATTTTAAAAAATATCTAATTTATCCTCAGTTGGTGCAGTTGTGTAAGGCCAAGCTTACTTGTATAGCAAAATAACATTTTTGATTGGCTGATTGTATCCCTGTAGGTAGTTTCGTGCTATCCAGGAGCTGACAGTAAAACACGCTACTTAACAGTGCAATATTTGTGGGGAAAAAAAACTGATAAGCAATATTCATTAAAAAAAAAAAAAAAGTGGCAAGGAGCTGTGTTTCTACTTTCACAAAGCAAGGTTACCTATTCCTATGCCATTCAATAGACACATTTTTTTTTTTTTTTGGCTTGGGAACATAGTATAGGGAACCCATGTTTCATCACACGTTACTCTTCTTTGTAATAGTCATTTTTCCCCCTATTCGAATCAAGTCTATCTACTGTCTTTTCCAATCATTTCCCTATTGCTTATCAGAATCTGAATAATTATTCTTGCTCAAACTTTAAGAAATAAAAATGCTCCATCTCTGACAAAATTGTCAATGCTATGTGTTAATCACCTTCATTGAGGTCCTAAACTGCTCAAATGTTTTTATCTTTTAAACTTGACTTCGATACTTGTGGTGATTTTTCATTTCTACAACTTCAGGACAATCCTTGAAATTTACTTTTTTTTTTTAAACCCAGATAAGCATTTGAATATACACTACCTACCAATAAGTATTTGGACACTTTCGAATTTAGACGTTTTATCAAATATCTAGAAAACTTCTTTAAGAATCATCTTGAAACTTTGGAAGTATAAAGAACAGGTTACACCTCATATTTCAGGAAAAAGGGACCAGTAAAAAATTAAAGAAAAATAATAACGTTTTGGATCACCCTGTAAAAAGTAATGCTTCAAATGTGTTTTGGCAGTAGTATGTGATTATTAGGATTCTTCTAATTCTGTATACATTTTTATTAAGCTGCTTATTTTAACAACACATGTGTAAGCTTTATAAAAATTTCATTTGCATAATTTAATAGCCAAAAGTATTGAGCTAGTTATATGAAAACAACAAACAAATATTGAGTAAATTCAAACAGTTATCAGTTATAGAATCAATGGAATTTCAGTTCCTCTCAAAATAAAAAGAAGATGATAGGGGGCTTTATCGATATTTATTTACAATCAGCGAACACTATATTACCATTCGGCATTGATTGAATCAAAATAAAAATGTGAGTAAAACCCCTTATAGTTTAGCTTTTTATTTTGAGAGGAGCTGAAATCTGTT
Organism: Salticus scenicus; assembly: GCA_963930645.1. NCBI lineage: Eukaryota > Metazoa > Arthropoda > Arachnida > Araneae > Salticidae > Salticus > Salticus scenicus. The sequence continues at coordinate 15,882,160 of OZ005654.1, read as the reverse complement.
CATTCTATAACTCATAACTTTTTGAATTTACACAATAATTGTTTGAGTTTTCATATAAGTAGCTCAATACTTTTGGCTATTAAATTAAGCAAATGAAATTTTTATAAAGCTTGCATCGGCTTAGTTAAAGTTTGCGTCTGCTTATTATTTAGTAAAAGGGCTCCTATTTCGTAAGATATTTAACATTTTTGCATTCTGATTGCAGTATGCTGTGTCTAATGCAATATGCCAAGTTTCCTAAATAAGGCTATGCACTGGGCCTAATACCCTACGTGTTATAATTAAAAAAGTGGCAAGTTTTTTTAATATTTTTTTAAAGAAACAGTTATATCTCCATGAATATATGTGGTAGCCTCATAAAAATTTATACACATAATTATAAGAATCTTTATAATAACATGCTGCAACCAAAACACATTTCAAGCATTTTTTTTTTACAGGGTGATGCAAAACATTTTGATTTTCCTTTAATTTTTTACTGGTCCTCTTTTCTTCCTTAAGGAAAAAACTTTTGCTGAAATGTATGAGGTAAAACATGTTCTTTCCACTCCCAAAATTTCAAGATGATTCCTAAAAAAATTTTCTAGATATTTGACAAAATATCTAAATTAAAAGTGTCCAAATACTTATTGGTAGATAGTGTAGGTGATAGTATTGCTACCCCAAAGAATTTTGTCAGTAAGTATTTTACTGTTCTTAATTCTTTATTTGTCAGAAAATTGACAATGAAGCATTGTATCTCTGTTGTGTAAAACTCTTTAGACATAACTGAGCTGGCAAGACAAAAATCATCCTGAGATTAAACAAATTTATACTGTTATTAATAAGACAATAAGATTATATGCCCTTCATTTCCTTACCCTGGCATGGTTAATCCAAGGTCACTCCTGCCTATTTTTGATACTTTCTTAATCACATGGTATTAAGAACATGATTTTTTCAAATATGAAAAAAAAAATTAAGTTAATTGGCATGCATTAATTTAAAGTAAAGGATTTTTATTGAATAAAACTTTTTTTTTTTTTTTTTTTTTTCTGAAATTTACTTAAAACAGCTACAGAAAAATTGCAATTCAGCATATCACGCTTGGAAATGCATGATATGCTGATCTGCCAATCTTGCAGCTACATTGAGGAGGGGGAAAACTGAAAACTGTATAAGTAAAGTAATTTAGAAATTAAGTTCGACTAAATGATTGACTGATTGGTTGATTCAAATAATTAAGCAAATATATATATAAGCATCAAAAAATTTTTTTTTTCTGTGTAATTTAAACTAAGACAATTTTATAAAATTATACAGCTTGTTCCAAACCAACCCAAATATGTTATTGTCAAGTCGACTCAAACTCTACTCACAGGAAAAGGTTAGAACCAATCTGATCTGTGAGACTGCTCTCTAACTGGCTCTGCAATAAAAATCTTATTTGGCAATTTAGATAATCATTGACATTCTAACTGCATAGTTTTAAAGCTTTAAATATATTTCAAAAATAATTATTCTTTATTGATTAGAATTTTCTAGGTGAGGGCAACAGCCTCCCACCCTTGTCCCTATATGCCAATACCCATGTGTGTATATTTGCTTGCTGTTGGTGTGCACTAAACACCCCATGCCAGTTACCTCAGGTTAATCATACTTCTCACTAAACATACCTACTATAAGTACAAAAATCCAGTTTATATATTACTCACTTTCCTATTCAGAAAGTAAATTTAAGAAATATTTTTCTAAAAAAAAAAAAAAAAAAAAGTTGAAAGTTAAAAGTGATTTAACAGGTTAATTTAGGAAGATAATAAATTTTCAACCCCATATTACAGCAAATAATCATCTCTATGCAAATGTGCCTATTTGAAAAAATATAATAAAATGAAGTAAAGAAATGAATAAAGAAAAAATCATTTGAAAAATAAAACAATATAAATTTATTCAATATTCATTACAATATAATCAAAATTTAAACAACTCTTTTATTTTAAATTTATTTGGTAGCACCATATCCACCTCCTCCAGGGGTTTGAAGAATAAATACATCCTGAAAATAAACAAGCTTTTATTACAAATAAACTCTGATTATTTGACTACAAGTATTTACATATCTTTCATTTTGATATTAATTAATTATTATTTTTATTTAGCAATGAAAACTAATTTTATTTCTGTTTATATAATATAATAAATGCATAATGTGTTTTTATATGCACAAATAACAAGGTTCTGTTATTAAAAAAAAAAAAAAAAAAGATAAATAAAAACCCCTACCTTCATCTCCCCTACAAAAAATAAAAATAAAATAAATTCTAAACTAAATTTTATATACAAAGAAATAATATAATATTAGGAAAATATAATATAAATTAGATATAACAATAAGGCAGATCTACATGGGAGTGCAACTAAAAGATACAGACTTTTTATTATAAAATCTTTCAAAATAATACAAGTAGAGATCATCTAGTAAATTAGATGGCTTTGCGTAATGATTTATTTTTTGTTGTCCATATATTTAAATTATTAGGAAGAAAAAGTTCAATGTTCTGCAATACTTTAATTATAAGCAATGGACATGAGAAAAGATAAATTTTTAGGAAATAAAACATTTTTTACTATCTATGTTAGGAAAAAAAAACCTCCTCAAACATTTTACTTTATTTCTAAAGCAATTAAAATCTTATGGTTTTAAACATGTTTAATATAATGTGTCCTAAAAGTTCCAGTACTGACGCTGATGTAATTTTTATTTACAAAACAACAAACCTTAAAACGATTATTTTTACTCTAATGATAAAAGGCACATTTAAAATAACGGAGGAAAATATAGAGAACTTTTATTTATAATAAATGTTCAAAATATCCCATTTTTTCTACGAGGCAAAGCTGAAATCGTTTGCACATGTTTTTAGAAACTCGTTCTAACATGCTGGGAGTGACTTCTTGTATCCTTTGAGTAATGGTAATTTTTAGATCATCTACTGTTTTAGGATTATCTGTATAAACTTCGTTCTTTAAATAAAAAAATCCAGAATGCTTAGATCAGGGGATCGAGGTGGCCAAAGATTTTTTGAGATGCGTTGACAGCCAAAAAAATCTTCAAGCAAGTCCATGGTTTCATTATTTGTATGGCATGTTGCACCATCTTGTTGGAACCAAGAATCTCATTCAGTGACTTCTAACATAGCAAGAAATTGCTGGATAAGTTCCCTGTATACAGAACCATCAACAGTTGATTTGAAAAACAGAGGTCCAATAATCCTTTTTCGTGATACAGCACACCATACGTCATTTTTTTGAGAATGTAAAGGTTTTTGCATAAATGAATGAGGATTGGTCGTTGCCCAAAAGCGAGAGTTTTGCGTGTTCAGGCAACTGCTTAAATGAAACCATGCCTAATCAAAGAAAAATGCTTTGCCCAAAATGTTGATGCTGTTACGAATAAATCAAAGGAGCCACTGGCAATAATGAAACCGCTTCTCAATGTCTGGCGGCTTTATCTCCTGTACCATTTTTACACGAAAAGAGTGGAAATTCATAACTCTTAAAGCTTTATGTGTTGATCTACGAGATGTGTCCATTTCTTGTGCCAAACACCTAACGCATTTAACGACTTTAGGTCTTCCACTCCTTTGCTTGTCTTCCAAAGAAACTTTTTTACAAAATCGTAGAACGAGCTGATATAACGTATTTTTACACGGTACTGCATATTCTGTATATTTATATCGCCAAACATCTTTGCATCTTTCATATGATTTGCATTCAAAATAAGCCCCAAGCAGTGCAATTCTCTGAATGTGTGATAAACTCATTTCACTATGAAGAACAAAATAACATAAAACTTTATTCTCACACAACTTGAGCGAGAAAAGAAGCAAATGAAAAAAATAAAATAATCGATGCAATGATAAGCAGATGATAAAATTTTATATTTAAAAAAAAGAATCCTGGACATGAGTTCTTTAAGTTAGAGTACTGGAACTTTTAGGACACACTGTATAATCATGTAGGGTAGGTGCTCCAGTGATTGGCATGCTCCAGTAACTGACATCTATCCCGAAACAATTAATAAATAAGAAAAATAATAAAATCATATATTTTACATATAAGAATTTTAAAATTTTATGTCAAACACTGGAACATAGGGGCCAATTACTGATAAAATGAAAAACTGGCAGTGTCAATTACTGGAACACTGAGTGAGTGTCAAATAAAAATTCATAAAAAAAAATAATTGTTATCAAATGTATATATTTTAACATATATGTGGTTCTGAATGTCTTCCATGCCAATGTACTAGCTTAAGATTTCTAAAAATATTTTCTAATGACTAGAACATTAAAAACATCAGAGATTGCTCTAAAAGTGTCAGTCACTGGTGCACTTACCCTACATGTAATTAAATGAAAAAAAAAAAAAAATTCTTTTTATCTATATAGATGTTTTAAATACCAAAGGTTTCTATCCAAGAGAAAAAATAACAAAAGCAACAGAAAGAAAAAATTAATATTTATTAGTAGCATCAGTAGAAAGAAATATCAGTACTGGAAATTACTGAATAAATTAAGAACACATTTAAAAGATATTTATTTTTCAATACAACTTTCCATTTTTATTCATTGATTACACTACGCTGCAAAAAAAAAAAAAAAAAAAAAAAAAAAAATCGAGCTTTGATACCATTTTTGCTGATTCTTATGTAAAATGACCTCCTGAATCCGAATATGAGTCCCATTTTGCCCAGTCACCCACTGTTTTCTCGAGACACCATCCCCTCCCCCAATTTTTATCCCTGTTCGCTAATTTTATAGCCATAGACTTGATTCGGAGAATGAAAAAGAATTAATTTAACACTTAAAAACAAAAAATATATATAATGTTTAACAAATAACATTAATAATAGATTTAAAAAATATAAGAAATGTAATACATAATTTCAGTGGCAAATCCCTCCTAAATTTTTCCCCTTGCTGCAAATGTTCATGTTTTAGAATTTTCCAGCTCTGTAGCCTCTCAAAACATATTTAAAAGTTAAAATAATCCCTCCCCCCTCTAAAAATTAAATTTATAGCCATGCCATAAAATTACCGAAAAGTGATAAAAACAGGAGGCTGTCCCTAAAAAACGGTGAGTGATAGGGCAAAATGAGCATCCTACTCGGATTCAGGAGGTCATTTTACATAAGAATATTCTGAAATGGTGTTGGGAGCAAATTTCATGCCGAGCAATGTTATTAATGAACAAAGCTTAAATTTATTGCAAGAATATGTTATATTGATTTCACTCTACTGAAAACTATCTTGATAAATTACAGCAAAACCTTATTGCTGAATCTTGTGCTCAAAATCTTTAACCTTTAGAAAAGAAAATTTTTACGAGCCATTTCAATAAAAACATTCAAAACAGATACTAAAGTAAAATATGTACTGATTTAGAAGAATCCAAATTCTGATTAACAATTTATCTTGATTAAAAATGATTTAAGAACTTTCATTTTTTAAGTTTTTCAGATTAATTAAAATTTTAAATAGGATTAATTGACTTATTAATTTATTTTATTAGAACTATACAGCAGTGGCGGATTTAGGGCTAAAGCCCCCCCCCCCCCAAAAAAAAAAAAAAAAAAAAAAAAAAAAAACTGACATTTACAACTGAATATTGCAATTGTAAATTTTTTATTGGTCTAGAGTAACACTTTGAAAAATCTTAGCCCCCCCCCCCCCCCCCCAAAAGTCAAGTTCTGGATCCGCCACTGGTATACACATCCTACAAATCTGATTAACTGGGACTGTTCTGATGAGAAATTAGTTATAGTCTTGGCCCAATCACGAATAATCGGTTCTTTACTGCAATAATAAACAGAGCCAGAGAAAAAAAGCAAATAAAAAAGTCAATTTAAAAAAGAATTTAAACAGGTAAAACATAGGAAATTGATGTTAGAAAAAAAAACTTCAACCTATACAGTGAAAAAAAAAAAAGCCATTAACAGTATTACAGATTTTCTAAAAAATGAAAATTGCTGGCAAAAACTTTAAGAAAAACAATAAAAAGCAGTATTTTTTTTTTTTTTTTTTTTTTCAGAATTATTAATGTACTTTAGGTGTTAGTTTGAAATTAATCACTAACGTAATATACATACGTAATCAGGGGTTGATCCAGGTTTTAATTTTTGGGGCCCATTTTTGTGAAATTTTTATTTATTTTTGGGAAAATCAAAATATTTTTATGAAAATTTATTTCTTTTTGTGAAAAAAAGAACTGTCGCTAGAAACCTTTCATTTTAGCAGTTACTCTTATCTAATGCTTAATATCAAGTTAATAGCATTTTATTAAACAAAAGTATAGACACTCGTTAAAAAATAATTCAGTAAACATGGAAAAATTTTACAAAAGTATCGTTTTTATAAAACAAAATTTTGTGAAAGGGCTGTTTTTATAAATCTGAATTTTGTGAAGGGACCTATTTTATGAATTTGAATTTTGTGAAGGGGCCCATTTTAGAGTTTTGAATTTTGTGAAGGGGCAGCAAAAGGGTCCCAGTTTTTGCCTGGATCGACCCCTGGTAATAAACTTACCCCAGGAAAAACTTTGATAGAATTTTTAGAACCAAGATAAATAGTTCTACCCTCTTTCCTTTTTAACAGGTTTAAGCCTTTTTTCCCATCTTCACCTCCTATAAATGAAAAATCACTTATATAAATTCTTAAACATACACACACAAATATATATATAAGGTGAAGAATTTAAGAACGTTATAAAATTTAGTGCAATTAATAGATACCTGATAATACCAACAACACACAAATAAAAGTTATTTTAATTCGTTTAAATGTTTAGCACCCATTTTTTCTAAGATTCATTTACAGTATATCAATTAATAGATAAATTCATTTTAAATTACTTACACTAATGTTAGCAATTGGGATCATAACATATATATACAAGGTCTGTCCCGAAAGTAATGCGCCCCATTTTTTTTTCTGCTGGGCGTATCCGTCGCACAGGGTTGCCGCTTGCACGGAAGGGTTGGTGGAGTCTTGGGAACACAGCACCACCAGTGCCAGTCGGCTCTGAGCTCCTGAAGAGTCACATTGCCAGTTTCAGTGAGCCCTTGTGTAGGTGCTTGGTCGAAGTCAAGATGGAAAACATCCTCGAGAAGAATTGTTGCAGTGTTGTGAGGACGATCCGACTTTTTTGGACAATGTAGTAAGTGGTGATGAATCTTAGATATTCTTGTATGACCCAGAAAGAAAAAGACAGGGCGGAGAATGGCACACAACGTTGTTCCCACACCCCAAAGAGGCAAGAATGAGCAAATGGCAGGTGAAAGTGATGCTCATTGTTTTTTTTTTTTGTTTTTTTTTTTATTCCAGGGAAGTGGTCCATTTTGAATATATTCCACCTGGCCAACCAAATTCTACGTCGAAGTACTGAAAAGGCTAATGCAATGGGTCAACCATGTCAGGCATGAAAGCAAGAATTCCTCAAAGCTGCACCATGACAATGCTCCCAACCACACCGCCTTTATGACGACCGACTACATGACCAAGGCCAGCATCTCAATGCTCCCCCAGCCACCTGATTTGTCTCTGCCAGACTTCTTTTTGTCCCCAAGGCGGCTACGACGAGGTTACTAAAAGACTTCCCTGTGACGGACTTCCAGGACACATATAAAGTATGGAAATTGCATTGGAACCAGTGTGTTGAAGCAGGAGGGATGTATTTCAAAGAATATTGAGTAATTGCACGAATCAGGGGCGGCGGAACTGCCCGGGCCGACCGGGCCCAGGCATTAGTTTTGTCTTTTTTTTTTTTTTTTTTTTTGTACTGTATCTTTTCTGACCTGACTCGATAATAAAAGAAGGTGAAGAGTTACATAGCAGGATAAATCTCTGGTTGCCGCTTATAATATGTCTAATAGCTGTTGCAATCTATTTCCCTACAGATACGACATTCCTGAAAGGATAACAGTGTGTGTGCGGAGGGGGGGGGGGGGGGGGGCTGGTGATGGCAGAAAAAGGATTAGTAAGCCAGTTTTCTTTACTCTCTGGAAAGCAGGGATTGCTAACAAGTTTCCCGGAATCCCCATTCATCTGTGTGTTGTATTATATTCCTTGTTCTATATGAATTTTCAGGTGAGAAGTGCAATACCCATTACTACAGTCTCAGTCACTCGCGCCTCGGGGGATGAGGTAAAGTAGAATTTAGCCGCTGAATGTGCTCCCGCCCCCTCCCCTTTCAGAGACGACTATTCTTATGTCTGTATTTTTGGGGTGACAAGTCCCCTCTCTCCTTCAGTGGCTTCTATGTTCTCAGTCACAAATCTAGGGAGAGAACGAGGAAGACGCTTTTCCTGTGCTCCATTTAAAAACGCATTTTGGTTAATTAAACTATATATTTATTTTTTTCACCTATAAAAATGAGTTCCAGAAAACGACAAAAAATCGAGTGATATTTTAAAGTGCCTTCAAACTCCCCGATTCCAAGTTTAGAAAAAGAAACTGTACTTGATAAAAACAATGATGATACTCGTAGAGATGAAGATAACACTAATTTTACAAAAACTGTATTCCAGGCCCGGTCAATAAAATTCACGTTCCGCCGCCCCTGGCACGAATCAGTTCAATAAATTTCTTAAAATAAAAATGGGTGCATTACTTTTGGGACAGACCTTGTATATATATATATATAATATATAATTTATATAAAATCAAGATTTTATTTATTTATTTTTTACTGTAAATGTTACACTGATAATAATAATAAATAAATGACATATCACATAAAGTAATCTATGGATACTCTAGTTAAAGATCCAATAGCAAATCAGTTTTGAATAGGATAGCAATTTCACAAAACGTTTTTTCACTTTCATTTTGCACATGTAATAGCCAAATGTCATCAACTTCCGCAGAATATAGAAAACATAAAATAACTCAAAAACAAAATAAAAAATTGAGAATCGGGTTTTATACATGATCAGATCTTGCAAAGATACACGTGTGCACAACATTAAGTGAATCTGGATAACCGTTTCAATGTGAAAATGAGATGATAAACGCACTCACAAACATACAAGCTATTTTATCATTAGTAGAGATAATGTCATACTTTTTGCTAATGATGCAATATTTTACCAAGCATAAAAATAAATTTAATTTTTTAGATAATATATATAAATAAAAATAATTGATGAAATTTCCATATATCGCTCTAATGGCTTTAAATTAATCCCTTTAACACTATATATATTTGATTGGTGCCACTTATTCTCTTAATGATGCAGTTATAACTTCTTAAATACACTCCTTATCGCTTTGGTTTTATTATCCTGAAATAATTTAACTGACTTATTGTTTATCTAGCTAAACGCTAGATGGCGCTTGCTCACTGCTGACTTATGTCTTCTTTCTTTAATCCTTTATTTGAACGGTTTAATGATTCTTGTTTTATGTGCAATTTAAATTAACATTTATCTAGATTAAACTTTAATTAACTTTAAAATATATTTTGACTATCTCAATAAATAATTACTCTGTGTATTTTATCGTTAAAGAAAATGCTCTGTCGTTCATTCTTTGTCGATTAATTGATGTTTGCAAAGCTTTTATTTTTAATTTCATTTTTTGTTGGCATCATCCTATTCTCCAGTTTGTGTTAAATGTTTTACATGTGGCTACTATGCTTTTTTCTAGTTTTGTCTCTGGTATCCATGAAGATTTTATTTAATATTTCATTTAATTTCTCATTCTATATGGTTTTGCTGCTTCGATTGGGGCTGAAACGATATAAATTGCTATGATTAGCTATATTGTTTTATGAAATCGATGCAGCTTTCACAGCTTTATGAAGTACATGCCCCCTGACGAGTATTTTACTTCTAATTTTAAGCAATTTTCTCCAATTATTTCTGTGGTTATTTATTTGTTTTCTCTGTCATTAAGTTTAATGGTCCTTTTTTTATTATCATCCATGTCGGCGTAAGTAATTTAAGTTATTTTTGTCTCTTATTGGTTCTTAATCTAAATCGCAACAATTTTGCGTCAGTCTTTCCTCTAAGTTAAAATCAGTTCTATATTTTTGTGTGTTGGTATTGTTTTGTATCTATTAATTGCTAAATTTTAATATTAAATTTTATTACGATATCTATCATTTATATATGTATATATATATATATATATATAAAAGGAATTAGTAATAACTAGCAGGCTTTGCCTGCTTCGCTGGTTACTATATTTAAATGAATTTAAAAACAAGAATCAATACTTTTTACAGTGTTCTACAAATTAAAACTAAAAAGAAAATACATTGAAAGTGATTTAAAACTTTGCTTCGGGTTCTCGCTGCCTTTGGCAGAGACTTCTTCACAGCAACATCTTGGTACTGGATAATTTAATTTATAGAAATGTCAATAATATAGGAAAAACTGCATTAGTCATTTTCTTTTTGATAATAAACAGAACGGAAAACGCATAATTTTTTACGTGGAGATATTTTGTAGAATTAGACCAATTTTAAAAAATGCTTTTCCTTTTTTCCCCACTCGCATTACAAAAATATTTAAAATAAAATTGAAAAAAAAATTGTGCAAAAACATTGAAACAGCTTGGACCTCTTGGCAGAAATTGAAATTTGGAACTGAAGTAGCTCGGACGTTTCTCGCCAAAATGTTTACTTATGCATTTGCGATACCCATATCAACTCATTGCCGAAATGACAACAAAATTAATAAATAATTATAAGATTAAAAAAAAAACTTTTCATAAACCATGTGTTTAAATTTTCTGTTGAATCTTATAGCTATAGAACTACATTAGCACTTTATCTATGTATAGAAACATTTTAAAGTGATAATGATGTCAATTTTTGTGAGATGCATAATTTAATTTTTTACAATTTTTTAATGTTCACATTTAATTAAATGTATTTATTTTTATGTCGAAAGAAAGTGAACTGGTAATTTTTTTTTTTGGCAACAATTAAATTATAACTAATATTTATTTTCATATTTTAATTAATTAAAAGAAAACTTTGCAACGGTAATATCTTTAAATCTAATAACTTGACGTATATAGTGTTCTCACAAAAACTGAAGTTTTTATAGCTCTTTTAAAAAAGTATAACATCTATGCAGTATCGTTTAAAAAAATTCATCAGTTTTTACTAAAAAAATGGCCAAATTTCATCACCAAAGTAGTTAAATCTAGACCAATCAAAAACAGGAGTGGTCCACCTGGATGTGATCCGCCGACAAACTTTTTGCTTTATTTATTAATAATAAATTATTAAACGTAGTAAAAGCCAAGCAACAGATGCAAGATCACTGAAATCACATAGACCAATAAGAATGAATATTTTTCAAGTAGGAGAAGCTCAGAAAGGTGAAAAAAATTCATCAGGGAGACCTTTTTCACCTTTGAAAAAGGTCACCTTAGAAATTGAATATTTAAAGTAAAAAGAAAGAATGCATATTAATACAAGGTAAATGCAACAGGCTTTCTGTTTTTTTTTTTTTTTAAATATATATAAATTTACATTCCCATCCAATCATCTAGCCAAACAACACTCATCCTCCATAATCAAACATCTGCCGACCCAACCGCCTCCTTTTTTATTGTCTTATAATATGTCCTTTTATTGTTTTATAATTCTTTTGGTTAAGATACATAAAAGTGCACTCTCTCTCTTTTTTTTTTTAACTGTACTTACAGTGACATGGTTATGGATATAAAATAGAAAATACAAAGTTTTTAGGAAAACCCATTTTAGCAGTGGCTGTGATCAGTTTATTAATATTCTTGTTTCTCTATACTTTGTAGAGCATAAATTATTAATTCAAAATAAATGGTTAATGATGATGCTTCTAAATACCGAAAGATGCAGACAGGAATTAAAATGTGTATAAGTTTACTTTAAAACTAAAATCTTGCCGTTTGTCATGTTAAATTTTATTACCATTAAAGATTATTTTTAGATCTAAAAAGTTAATTGATTGATTATTTAGAGTATTTTGAGTTAGCTTTAGGTTAGATGGATAATTAAAGGAAAAGGTATTTTGTGATTTCTTGTTAAGATAAAAGACAATATCATCATCTATGCAACGATAAAGCCGGACATCATCATAACAAAATTGCTTTTCATAATAATAAAGATATAGATCTGCCAAAATACTGGAGCTACTTCCCCCTTGTGGGATTCCTACTTGTTCCAAATAGATATTGTTGTTGTGGAAGATGTAATTATTATGGATAACAAAGTTAAGAAGTGTTTTGAATTTTTCTTATATATATACATAAATGGTTACTACTTTCATATTAACCATAAGTTAGCGATTAATCACCAAAGTTTCTGTGTTTTCATTCATATGTATTTTATTATTCATATTTATGAATACTATATAAGTAATTCTATGAAATGTATTGTATTATGTAATAAATTTATATTTATGTATATAAATATCTTACAAATGGCATGTGGTTAATATAAAAGTACCATTTTACTAAATCTTTTTAAAAGATGTTGCAAAATGATATTTAATTAACTCAAATAGTTTTTAATTAAAAGTACATTAAATATAAAGATTACAGTCAATTAAATGTTAATATACATATTATTGATGAAAAAGCCAGGCCAGATTAATATTAGAAAAAAAGGGTAGGCTTTTCAACTAGTCTAATACAGTCGAACCTTGTTAACATTAATCTCAAGGAAGGGGAGGGAGGGGGTAAATGTTCATGTTATCTATGATTCATGCTATCAGTAACTAATCTTCATATAACTAAACTAATCTTCATTTTGATAAGGATTGTGGAAACAGTTCACTTTCAAAGTAATTCATATTAACAATTTTCACGTTAACGAAGTTTGACTGTATTAAGTTGGCTTTTTCATCAAACATATATGTATAATACTTACGGTTTAAGTTCAAATTGTTAATAATTTATTTTTAATGCTAGTTAGTAAAATGCATAAATAAACCACCTTCTAGTCCGTATGGAGCAAACACTCTTCTTTCTGTTAAAACAGACAAAGTGACATCCTTCCGAAACAGAATCTTCCGTAAAACTCCATCACCACCCCTAAATAAACCTTTACCACCAGTACCTTCTTTCAAATGAAATTGTTGGAGTATTACAGGATATCTAAGCAAGAATAAATTAAAGGCACATTTATTTATTTATTTTTTAATTATCTTTATACATATAATCAGTATAATATCTAAACCAAGTTTTATCTTTAAATATTACTCTATATATATGTTACCGTTAAAACGCGAAATCCGTTAATCTGCAGATTACCTAGCTAATCTGCAAATTAACTAAAATGACCCGTTAAAGTGCGGAATAAAGAGTTTTCCGCATTTTAACTAGGTAATCTGCAGATTAACGGTTTCAGTATCGTTAAAGTTCAAATGTTTGTTTCGAGCCTTAGTTTTTTTTACATTCACTATGACGTCAAACAGCCATGTGATACATATACGCGAATGACCTTCAAACATAACTAAAACTTTTACCCCTTCACTTCCGCTACGCTATGATGATAAACCGATAAACGGCAAACGCAAAATGTGGAGTATGGAAGCCATGATTAGGTTTATTATTATGAGTACACAAAAATTAAAGTAACAAGTAAGTTATAATTGTTTTAATTTTGATTTTATTTCTATCTCTTTAATTCTGTCAATATAAGTTTGATAAGGGTCTGTATTTTATTAATGAAATTTAATCTTAATTAAAAGCTGTCTCTTGTGAAACTTCATTTTGAATTATGAATATTAGATTTGCATTACAGTAATTATTTCCTTCCGAACTAAAACTATTAAACCATAACTTTTTAAAACTAATTTATTTTAAAATTGATTTAAATTACTATTACTTACTAAAAAAAAAAAAAAAAAAAAAAGATACATTAATTATTAACATTGAAAAATATGGCATTTAATAAATACTTAAAATGAAATTTTTGTACATTTTTTAGCATTTCATTACATTTTTTTTTCTCTTTCAGTTTCAAGTTTCCTGTACATATTTTATATATCAGGATTATATTTTTATTTATTTATTTTTTTATTTATTTTTTTTTTTTTTTTGTTCGCTTTTTCAGGTAATTTCGTTGTAGTTTATCACATAAAAAGTGTTAATAAAGGTTTTTTTTTTTTTTTTTTTTTTTTCGTAAAATTAATATATTTGCTAAACTTGTGCAGATATATGTATGCTGCAAATTATAGTTTAATAAAGCATTGAAAACTGTCATTTTAATTTTCATGCATTCTAAAAAATGTTAAAGCAGTTTTAATTATTTGGAGTACTTCTTAAATAATGCTTCTGATTTGTCTAATTTAATATTTCTAGTAATATTTTATGTAATTTAATGTTTCTAGTATTTAAATAGTAATAGCAATATAAGTTGTTAATAAAACTTTTTTTTTTTTTTTTTTTTTAATTGTTAAATATTTTTATTTTGAAAAGAAATCGTTACTGTATTACAATTCTAACATTCATTTAATAAAATAGAATTTATTGAAAGCTATTAAAGCTATTATATTTCATATTAAAAATGCATAACATCTTCAAACGTATAGTGACAGAATAAAAAAGATGAAATAAATAAAAAATAAAACAAATATAACTTTAAAAGATATAAAAATTAAAACACATACAGATTAAAATTAGTAAAGAAAGAAATAAAAAAGAAAAGAAAACTACTTCTTTTTTCCGAATGAAAAAAACAAATACAACACAGCGTGCTGTAAAATTACAACACCAGATATCTTATTTTCACTTTAACTAGTGCCTAGTAGGTAATGTGCAGATTATCTAGGTAATTCGCAGATTACCTAGGTAATTTGAGAAATAAAACAATTTTCCTCACTTTAACGGATCACCCTAGTTAATGTGCAGATTACCTAGCTAATCTGCAGATTAACTGATTTCTGCACTTTAGCGGTAACATATATAATGAAAGATGACATCTGTTTGAATGTATGTATGTTTGCCATTTTGTAGAAAAACAACTGGTTGCAGAGCTACAAAATTTTGAATGGAAGTCCATTTTAATCTCCCAAGATTAAATTCTGATTTTTTACATTTTTGATTAGCTTTTTAAAAATTAAAATGTTAATTTTCAGGTTTAAGTTAAATAACATCTATCACCATTTGTAGTCATCTAGTTTAACAAAATGTGGATTAAGTGTATATTATAAACTAATTAGCAGCTATTAAAATAGATTATCTGTCAATGATATTATTATAAGATATTTCTAATTTTAAGAATTTAAATATAAAAGTATTACTTTGATTTTTTGATAATGGTATGATTGGATGGAGATAATTTTTCTGAAACAGGTGGTATCTTTCATTAAATTATATAATCTTGATATTCTTAAAAAAAAAAAAAAAAAAAAAAAAATTAAAATTACTTTAATTAAGTCTCAATATAAAAACTTTTTTATCTGTTATTGAAATTTAAATTTTAAAAATACAATAATGTTTATTAAATAAATCATATTTTAGTTGTTATAATTTCAAGTTTGATATACTAATCTGTTGTTTGAATTATAATTTGGAGTATGCTAGCTTGGCATATCTTCAGAAACATGTCAGGATTACATAGTTTTTAATGTCTGTGTTCCCACCTGCTGACAACGATGATACACCTTTGTTGAAATTTTAGCTTGGATAGTGTTGAAATTAACCCTTTACTTGTTTATTAACACTGTTAAATAGAATTTGTTTTGGTTGTTTATACATTCCACTTTCATTTTTCACTTATCATAATCATAATTGAAATTTAATAATTTATCTTTTTGTATAAATTCAGTGCTGCTTTTATACAAATTTGATTTGTCATTTATTTTGAATTTAATTTAATATATACACACATTCACAACCATTTTTTAAATTAACAATAAGTACTAATAATTTATCCTCAATAATTTTTACAATAAACTAAAACTTTTAAACTAATAATAGCATGCACTGTTTATTTTTATTCATTTTTGAAAAATATTCTCCTTCCTCCTCCTTTTTAAATTAATTAATAATTATGTCTTTTAAGCCTTTTAAAATAAATAGAAATTAGATTTATTTTCAATATTTCTAAACATATATTCTGAAATAAATAAGAAATACTTCATTGTTATTTTTTAATTCTTATACAATAATAGATAGTTAAAAATGTACAAGCAATTTTAATTATAAGTATGCAATATGTTATTTAATATTGTGATTCTAATATATATTTTTTAAATGAAACATCTATACTGATATATTTGTTTGCAAAGTTCTTTGAAGTAATTTATCTAGTAGTTACAAATATTTTAACTGAATATTTTTTCAAAGTCATTTTTCAGAAAATAGGAGAATTATGAGATCCTATAACTTTAGTAAAAAAACTAAAGTTAAAATAACAGCTCAATTAAAAAAAAAAAAAAAAAAAAAAAAAAAAAAAAATACTCTGTTCTTTTTTATATTACTAACACTAAGATTACCTAATATGCAAAACACAATTAAATTCTTTCTCTTTAAATTCCATTTACCTTTTCTCAAGAACTTCAGGATCTGTGATCCTCGTATTTGTCATATGTGTATGAACACCACTTCGGCCATGAAAATGAGGGCCCTAAGTATAAAGAGTTACAAATGTTACAAAAATAGTTACAGATGTTATGAAAATGGTAGAAAACATAATTTCACTTTTAAAAAGAACAAATATAAAAAATAAATGACAACTTTTAAGTTAAAATTATCAATTAAATAAATGAAATTTCAAAGAATACTTTTTGGTACTTTCACAAGCTGTGGTGAAAGATTCCTTTATGATTTACCAATTCTGACCTTTATTCTTTGACAACTTCATCAAATTTTGTACGATGCAAATCAGATTTCAGTGTGTTTTGTGCTGGTTTATCACACTTTGACCCCGATCTTTTCCAATTTACGTTATTGTAGACAATACCTTTTTCATCACCAGTGATAATATGTTTAAAGAAAGGGCCTATTGCACTACATTTGATATGCATATCACAAATTTTGATTTGTTGTGATAAGTGAATTTCATTCAATATGTGTGAAATCTACAAATTCAACTTTTTAATGAGTCCAAGACATCTTAATGTGATTTTCAATTAATGTGTGTGTAAATTTAACCTTTTGGCAATGTACTGCACAAAAAAATTATAACACTGACAGAAGAATAACAAAACAACCATAACACTACCTTATTTGTGCAAACATCAATAACTTTCATGTCACCCAAATATTTTTCACTTTATGTATATAAAAGATATTTATTATTCTTTCATATAAAATCACATAAAAATTTATTTTTCTTCGGAATAAACTTCCTACAACTTAGAAAATTAATGACCAGTATTTATGATTTAAAGAAATAAATTGTAATTTTTTTTAAATGGAAATACTTGGCGAAAAATTCCTTAATATTAAAAATTAAAGAAAAAAATATTTCATTTTTAAAAAAAATATATAATCATTTAATGAACTAAAATATGCTTTGTAATACTAAATGTTTCTGCTATTTGAAAAAGGAATTTAAAAACTACTAACAGAGTGGGAAAATATGTTATTTGATTGTGCATTTTAAGTTTAAGATAAAGATAAAAAATAGTAATCAGGAGCATTATGCTTTTTATTTCTAGAAAGACAAAAATATTTTTCACATGCAAAGGAAAATACAGTGAAAAACATTTAACACGAAACTGTGGGGACCGAAACATTTTTTCGTGTTAAAAGATTCGTAATAATCTGGTGTGTCACTCACACGACTTTCTCTTACCCTGAAATTTAATACTATAAATACAGTTTGCAGATTAAGAGGTAAGATAACGAGAACTGTCATGTAAACCTATGCTACACAATTCAAATTAGGCTTCAGAAGAGTTTTATACGATAATTAATTCTGTGTGAGGGGGCTACCGCCCCCCTCAACCCCCCGTTTCATTAATGCACCTACATTTATATAGAATTTAATTCGGTTATTAAAAAATAATTCTGTTTTTAAAAAATAATTTATTAAAATTATTATTTAAAAAAATTATTTTTTATGATAATGCAGACGATTTCCATATTAGAGAGGTAGTGTAATACTAAATATCCAAAAAAAGTCCATTTTACTCTCAATATTTAAAAAAAAAAAAAAAAAAAAAAAAAAAAAAAAAAAAAAAAAAAACGATTTTTTTTTTCTAAGTTTTTTTTTCGTTAAAATTAAAAAAAATCTATAACTTTGTTTTAAATTATCACAGATTTATAGTTCAACCATTCGTTTTAAAGGTATTCGCAAGCTCTTTTGAATGATACCCATCATGAAAATTTACTACCCTCGAGGGGGGACTTCCCCCCCCCCCCCAGGGGGAGGGGAGGCTCCTACATACACAAAAATTTTTTCCCAGTTAACTATCTCTATTACAAAAAATATATGTTCGTTTCATTTGGTTTAGTGCAGTCTATAGACGTTAAACTCTACTTACCTGCAATTTCCCCCATAGACGTAATGTATTAGAATTCTCTTGATTGTCCCTGTACACGAACCATTTGCTTGATCTTAACGAAAAGCTTGCTGTAGCATCCCTATATGATACACATTTAGAATACCAAGTTTGAACTTTCTGCCATAATTTGTGGGGGGGGATCATATCTTTTATTGGAGTATCTTTTTCAGCACCATATTGCCAAAAACTGTATGAGATCCTCCATTAATTTTTTCCTTTCTCCATTTGAATGCACATCTAAATAACTGTGCATACTTTTAATAATTTTCTGCATTTCTGAAATAGAAATGACAGGAACTGTATGGGTGATTCAGTTGTCAGATTCGTCAAACTCACATAGGTGAAAATCATTTAAATTATGAATGATCTCTAAAATCTTTTTGCCTGTCATAATGGCAGCTGTTCATAGATCATCATCGACTGCAACGTATTATAGCAAACATGCCACATTGAAGATCAAAAGCGAATTTTTTCATGTTAAACAATTTTTGTTTTGTGTTAAAAGAAAAAAAAAGCATTAGATTGCATAGCTGTGCAGACTGCTACATTATTTCGTGCTATCTGATTTTTCATGTTAAGTGTTTCCATGTTAAACGTATTTCACTGTATATGATGAATGTGTCATTGGTAATTTTATATGCAGTAAAAAGTTCAGAAATTTTTATGAAAACAATTTAAATCTTAATTATGAATTGACTGACACAGATAAAAATGGAAATTTGTTTCTACAATATTGCATATAAGCACTCTGCTCAGTTCCCCATCATATGTTTGTTCTCATAAATTTATATTACAGGGCATACTATATTCATTTTAAGAGAAATGAAGTCACTTGACTCAGTCATAAAATTAAATGTTCCCCATTCACTATTCCCCACTCAATGTTCCCTCCACTTTGATAAATTTACCTTATTTTAATTTCACGTTTAATTTTATCAGGGTTTTTACATTTCAGTTTTAATGCAACTCCATATTATTTCTAATCTAATAATCCCCTTAATGCAAGTTTATGGGAAACATGCCCATAAACTTTTATTATAAAATGTTAAGATGTGGTATGTGTTAACCCATGTCGCATAGCAGACTCAGGGGTACTGCTATCGACTTTAATTTTAGAGTTTATCATTATATAATAAATAGAGTTTATGCAAAGAAAGGTGATCGTATATCTTATGATAATTATAAGCAAAAGGAACGTTGTGTAGAACAAAAACCCTTCGGCGTTCAATAGCTTCGCTGAGATGCACTATAGGGAGATTCATCGAGATATAATACAATAAAAGATCTTACCAAATTCCAAAATAAGTCAGACGAAAGCAATGGTTGGATTTATCAAAATACTTTAATGGACCAAATCATCAGGAATGGGCTCTGTACCGCTTGGCATCATCTTGGTTGCACACGAAGATGTATCCACGGAAGGAATTATAATCCATTTCGATCCATGCGATTTACGAACTAAATTCCATTAAAACTTGAAAATACATGTTATAATACACTATTGCTTAGATGTGTTACATTAATTTATTGACAACTCTGTATATTTTAACGATAATTGAAGATGAACAACTAGCTAGAATTCAGCACGCGAACCATTTCGTAAAACGCGCATGGCACGCGCCCGTGGGCGCGGCCGTACCCGAACACGTCTTTTCTATCCGATGGCAAGACCTCTTCTCATCCTAGAAGATCGCGGTAGATGAGAACCAGCTTCCTAACACGTCATGACGCTGCCTGGCCAATCAGAGCGAGCGCTCACGTATCTTACCGTAAGGCTAGTAGGGTCCGCTACGGAAGAACGAAAGAGTGAAAATTTGAGCGTTGCTGCAAAGCAATTGTGCAGGGGCGAAACGGTAGAATAGTGAAACTTAATGGAATTTAGTCTGAAGCTTCAAAAATGGATCGATTTTGAGAAGTTTAATGGGGAATTGATTGAAATTAAATAAACACGATGTCGTACTATACGACACTCTCCCCAAAAACGGGATTTGAAAAAAAAAACAAAAAGCACAGGGTGGAAAAGTCAAGAAACACCCGGAGCAAGAGCAAGGGCAACCAAGAAGACGGGACAGACGGTCACGGACGAGCCCTGTACAAAGGGTTACAGGCCGACACACATAGTGTCTAAAAAAAATTGACATAACTTGATGTTACATAATGAGCTGCAATATGACAGCATGTAGGTAAGTATATCTCTTACAAAGATTTGATTTGATATAAATAAAATCATATTTTTTTTTTTATACCATGGTCTTGTGTCTTATTTAACGTTGACATACAACTCACATTTTTACATTCACATAACATTGCCATAGATTGTAGTTGAGAAAGAAAAATTGGTGTTTGCTAAAATGTATTACAGTCTTATTGAACTAAGTGTGTTATAACGTTTTGAAAAATAAGTCTTCATCTGTGAGTACAAACAACCAGTTATGCTGGAAAAAAATAAACACAACAACAACTGAAACCTAAAAACAAAGGTATGGAAGGCATCTCTTCAACTCGGGAATGGGGCCTAGGATATTCCCAGATTGGAGAGAATGCAAGAGGACGGCGAACATCAGGACTACATCCCTGCAGGAAGATGCAATCCCGATACAACCGTAAGAAGGGATTGAAGGTAAGAATAACTATTATTATCTTTTTTTTTTTTTTTTTTTTTTTTTTTTTTATACATATTGAAATAGGTCAGTTGCTAAAAATAAGGCAATGAAAACAAAAAAAATATGAGAGGTGAATATAAATAAAAGTGTATATAAATAATTATGAACACAAGACGAGCTTTACATGGCTATATGAATAAACCATTGCTGTAGATGTCAATTCAAAAAAAAATTTTTTTTTATATAATACATAAACATAAGGTCAGTGCCTTGTTTGAATTAATTCTGCCATTTAGAAAAACTTATTAAAACATTTCATGATATATGCAATCAAATTGATGCCTTGGCAGTTCAATAAATATGTAGTATTTGATGTTACAAATACCCTAGTATTAACTTCTTATTTTGAGTAACATTCTCTAGCAAATTTAGAGTTCAGCACAATGATTCATGATTAATCATTTACATAATAGTGGTCCAATTGCTGAAGATGACTATGATAAGTAATTTTTAAATAAGTAATACACACACAATAAAACATCTAGTATTTCCGAATAATATATATGAATCATATAAAAAAAATGATGAACTTACACAAAATCTATATATAGCTATAGCAAAGCCTAATGAAAAATTTTGAAATCGAATATTGATGAACACACATAATATAAAAAAAACAGATTAAATTGAGTAAATAAACATACACATTTTTTTTTTAAACAATGATATGTGTTCTGATAAGTATTGTATGAAAATACTGGTAAAAGAAACTATCTGTTAATCAAATTGTACACATCTAACTTTAAGATGTACTTGACTACATTGTTAAAAATGAGAAAAAAAAATATATGTCACATTTTTTTTTTTAAAAAAAAAACTATTGGATGTGAAAATATAAGTTTGGGTTATGACGTGTGGTTAACCCAAAGCAAAAATGAAATGTATACGTGTAAGTGCAAATAGAAAACCGTGTAACCATAAAATACTATTGAATAACTCACAAGAGTCACAAAAGTGAACTGAATAATAAAAATAAAGCACGAAAACAAATGAAATGTGTTTATGTAAGTGAATTGGGAACAACAAACAAAAATATTGAGAATTTACGTCTGTTGAAAAAAATAACATGTGAATATTAGTACTAAGATTGAATAAACAAAAAAAAAAATTTGTCACATAACATAAATAAATCTATTGCCTATGAGAAAATGTCAAATTATAGGAATGTGTGAAGTGTAAATAAATGCACAATATTTCCAAAGTAAAATTGAAAAGTGTGGATGTGTGGATGTGTAAATGTGAAAATCGTGTAAAAGTTGGCCTAGTATATCAAAACTATGAGAAAAATACAAAAAGAATTAACCAAGTTGACTCACAATGAAGATGCAAATGAACAAAATGTAGAGTAAGTACAAAACTATTGAAGAGTGTAACTAGTAATGAAAATATGTGAAAAACAAACAAAACAAATTGAACATTGCAAAATACATATGAATCACACTACAAAATTTAACTGCACATAGCAATTAAATAAATCAACTATTGATTGTGTGAATAGGAATGTGTAAGAAAGAAGGAAAATACCTCCCCTATAAATGTACATAAACAAAAACCCTAATGCTATATAAAAAAAATAAAAAAAATTATTGAAATGAATAAATAAATAAAATGTATTGTAACAATATTAAACAGTGGTCATTGCCTATACTGCACGAATGACACAATACCGCATAGGTCTGTCCAGCAGTACCATCGTGTATTGTCCATAAACAGGAACCGTCATTCCCATCAATGGGTTGCCAATGAGTGCAGGAAAGGAGAACCACACGAAGAGCTATTATATTAATGTAAACAAGAGCACCTGAAGGCTCGAAAGAAAACTATTGCAAGGAACTAAAATGAACGTGTATGTAATAAAGATGAAATAAAATTCACCTAATAGATAAATAGACAAAAGCAATTCAAGAACCATGAAAGAAAACAGAAATCAACCCATAACAATCTATGCAATCTCACCACCAAATTGTTACCCTCAAAACAACAGGTGAATGTGAGTGAAAAAGTGTAAAGTGTATAAATTGTGAACGGTCCAGACGTTTACACCGCCAAAATAAACGCTGTCCAAAATGTGTGAAAATACTATTGAACATAGCTGAATAAGTTGAAGTCCAAAATCTAACACAGAACAAGAAAAACTAAAGTCTAAAAAAATAAAAAAAATAACTAAAGTTAAATGAGTGTAAATAGTTGTGAATTGAACATGTATATTGATGCCTCCTAACCCAATGCATTATAGTGTGCAGGTTATATGGAGATTGAGAGAAATAAAGTGGAGTTTTTGGAAAATGAAAAAAAACGTTTTGGAAAATGAACAAAACACATAAATGTAATTGAATGTGAATAAATGTAAATAAAAATATTTTGAGGACTCCTAACCCAATGCATTGAATGTGCAGGTTATATGGAGATTTTTTTAAAAAATGGAATAAAGTTTTGGAAATGCAAAGTAAAATTGAATTGATGTGACACAAAAACATAAGATTGAGAAACAAAAAAAACATGTGACAAAAAAACAATTAGGTTTTACAAGAAAACACATGTGTAAAATTGAGACTTTTTTTTTGTAATGAAATACAAAGACTTTTAATTAAGTGATATTATCATGTGAGAAGCCAAAAAAAAAATTGAAGTTAAAAAAAAACGTAAAGAGCTTACTTTTACGTAACAAGTCATTCTATTAATGTGAATGTAAATATAAAAAGAATGTGAAAAAAAAATCTTGTTTGTGTAATTGTCTTTTTTTTTTTTTTTTTTTTTTTTTTTTTTTTTATATATATATAACTGACTGGGAAAAGAAAAATAAAAAATTCAGCTATACGTAAAGTTTATGCATAAGCCATAAGATAATTCGCTCATATAAATATGTGATAAATGAGAAAAAAAAACATATATAAATACACTAAAATTCAGACCTTGTAGCTATAAGAAATTGGCAAAAAAAAACAACCTTAAAAATTTTTTTTAAAAAAAAATGTGTATCTATGATCAAGGTTACGTAAACAATAATTTAAATAACACATAAAAAATTTTTTTTTTTTTTTTTTTTTTTTACGTAGTATGGCTTGATGTAGAGCCACCACGAAACTCAAAAATTAAAATGCATGTGAGAATATATGAACAAGTCTAAAAAAAAAATATATACATAGATAATCAATAAAATAAATAAAAAAACACATAAATTCTTCGTGTCACCAAGCATGATGTAGAGCCACCACAATTAACTCAAAAACCAATATTATCTAAAATTGTGACTCAAATTTGGCTCTTTCCATGTAATCATAACTAAATTGTAAATGATCAAAAATAAAAAGAAATCAAATTGAAAAATTAATTTACATTTTGTGATTTGTAAATATAAAGCTATATAACTTATGATACTTAGAAAACTCAAGAAATATATATATAATTACACACAATAATAAATAATAAGAAAAATATGCAATAATTCAAAAGTATGTACGCGAAATTGATGTTAAATAAAAAATTGTGAACGTCTCTACTACTGGAGAATACATATATACAAAGCACACATATAAAAATTATTTTAAAAACTTTTTTTTTTTTTTTTTTTTTTTTTTGTTTGGCCGAACATTTCCAACAAAAAATGAAATATGATGATAATATATATATTTTCTTAAAACTAACACACAAAAAAAAACTAAATACTTGAAGGTATATTAAATGGGAAATCATTTAAATCGGACATCTCTAAGGTAAGATGTCAAAAAATGAAATGTAGCTATGAATAGCCTGTATGTCCGTTGAATAAATAAAATTTTTGTTTGAATATCTCTATTGTTTATACAGTTCGTGCTATAGGAGAGAAGAAAAAAAAACTAACACCCGTTAAAAAGGATACAGTAGGAATCAACATTTTAGGAGGACAGGTCTTCACCGTCAATCGTTAGATTTTCACCTCCTCAATATCTGTTGAAAAAAATAGCCGGCAGTTCCAAGCCTTGAAGAGAGGATTCAAGGAAACATACGGCGTCCCATATCTTCTTTGAGAGACACTCAAAAAGACGTCGATGGAATTGAAAAGCTTTAACCGAAATAGTTTCATGTTGAATGTTATAAGTATCATGATTTTATGGCCTCTAAACGATCGTCAATTTATTGCATGTTAACAAAACCATGTAACGGCGAAATCCAGGCTTCTAAGGCTTAAATTAATAAAACATAATTAACAGTCAAGTTCGGTTGAACGAAAAAAATTGATCTTAAATGTATTAATTTATACAATTTCTTCTTCCGTTTGAGAGTTCTGAAATACTGCTTTTCAATGTTTTTGCAACTACTTTCCTCTGACAAAAATCTCGCTGTCCAGTAAAAGTACATCGTGCGAAAATGGCACGTGCACCACATGTCGCATAGCAGACTCAGGGGTACTGCTATCGACTTTAATTTTAGAGTTTATCATTATATAATAAATAGAGTTTATGCAAAGAAAGGTGATCGTATATCTTATGATAATTATAAGCAAAAGGAACGTTGTGTAGAACAAAAACCCTTCGGCGTTCAATAGCTTCGCTGAGATGCACTATAGGGAGATTCATCGAGATATAATACAATAAAAGATCTTACCAAATTCCAAAATAAGTCAGACGAAAGCAATGGTTGGATTTATCAAAATACTTTAATGGACCAAATCATCAGGAATGGGCTCTGTACCGCTTGGCATCATCTTGGTTGCACACGAAGATGTATCCACGGAAGGAATTATAATCCATTTCGATCCATGCGATTTACGAACTAAATTCCATTAAAACTTGAAAATACATGTTATAATACACTATTGCTTAGATGTGTTACATTAATTTATTGACAACTCTGTATATTTTAACGATAATTGAAGATGAACAACTAGCTAGAATTCAGCACGCGAACCATTTCGTAAAACGCGCATGGCACGCGCCCGTGGGCGCGGCCGTACCCGAACACGTCTTTTCTATCCGATGGCAAGACCTCTTCTCATCCTAGAAGATCGCGGTAGATGAGAACCAGCTTCCTAACACGTCATGACGCTGCCTGGCCAATCAGAGCGAGCGCTCACGTATCTTACCGTAAGGCTAGTAGGGTCCGCTACGGAAGAACGAAAGAGTGAAAATTTGAGCGTTGCTGCAAAGCAATTGTGCAGGGGCGAAACGGTAGAATAGTGAAACTTAATGGAATTTAGTCTGAAGCTTCAAAAATGGATCGATTTTGAGAAGTTTAATGGGGAATTGATTGAAATTAAATAAACACGATGTCGTACTATACGACAACCCATCATAATTAAGATGTGTTAATTATGATATGCGACGTGTCTGTAATGTTAAGAAAAATACAAATTTCGAATAACTTACAAAGTTTTCAAAGTAGAATGTCCATAGTCATATGTGATGTTTTAAAATTAGTTCAATAGCTTTAAAATGAATATAATACTTGTTTATGTTACAATTTTCTCAATTGTCCTAAGTCAAGAAAATCACGAATTTCCAATAACGCATGAAAATTTCAAATTAGAATGTTGAAAACAAACCGAGTTCTTGCCAGCATCATGAGTGATGTTTTAAAACTGATCCAACCTCTTTATGACCGTTTGTTCTTGAGATATTGTGTATACAGACTAACAAACTACTGACATTTCCAAATTTAACCCCATGGACACTATGTGAATTTTGTGGTTTTTAGATTTCTAACACTTCAAAACATTTAAAAAGTAAGGTAAAAAATTTTCACAAATATTTAAATTTATCATATGTAAAGGGAAATTAAAAATTCTTGGTATAGGACATCCAAAGATACTCTTGAAATCAATCACTCATCAACAATAAAACATTTATGTCAACATAAAATGGTTAGCACATACACACACAGAGAAAAAAATTACTGAATTTCTGTTTGCAATTCAGTATCAAAGCACAACAAAATGGATACTATTTTTGAATAGGATAGTTACAGATAATGAAGAATGAGTTGTTTATAATAATGTCATCATAGAAGATTAAAGTCTGAGGTTGCACATACTAATTACACCAATTCAAAAGTCTATTTACAACATATGAAGATTTTGCAGTTTTATGTAGTTGATGGGATTGAAAACAAATTTTTTATTACCAGCCATTACCTTAAACCTAAATCATTCATTTGGAGAAATACTGTTCCTAACTAAATAAAAACTCCCCCACCACATTCTCCTGATTTTATATTCAAGCAGTATTTCACTTCAGTTAACGATAAGGGTACATTAATTTAATCTGTTATATTAGTCATAATATTATATAAAAAAAATAAATAAATAAAAACAATAAAGAGATGATTAAACATATATCTAAATTAATTGGAAATAAAGTTTGAATACATTTCAAACTATTACAAGAAAGTAAATTAAATAAAAGTTGTATGATGTAAAAAAGAAAACACTAATGTTAAATGTAATTTCTTTTTTGCTATCTATTTGACTTTTTAATTCTTTTAGACATTTTCTAACATTAATGAAAACTATACTGTCAACCAGCTCAAATATCTACAGTGCCAGCAAAAAAAAAAAAAAAATTACATGTCAATTGCCATGTCTGCAAAAATATTTTTGCAATGCCTAGTGATGCCACGTGGTGTTAGTTGGTCACAGATGATCTTTCCCTACCCTACCAATATTCAGTTTGCCTGGGGACTTTTACTATGTGGTTGTACACTCTTTGCTCCCTCCAACCAGTATTTTGTTCATTTGTTGAAAGTTTGATAAACTATATCGTTATTCCCATTCTGCTCAACGGGTCGAAAGAAGCTTAAAATGAAAATGAAATCCCATACCTTGACTCTGCTAGAGAAAGGGGTAGATGTAGCCAGATATCTTTCAGTTCATTCTAGATGGAGCCAAATGGAGCCATCTGGCAAATTTAGCTTGAGATCCATGCCTAAATGGCTGCAGATGGTAACAAAATATAAAGCTGAGGCAACAAAATAGTGACTGCAATGTAATATTCACAATAAACCACTTGAATGTTAAGATTTTGACTTAAATGTTTACATTTTATTGACCTTGTAAAGATTTTCTACACCTGGCTGCATCTAGAATGACCTGCCAGATCTCTGGCTACATCAGCCACAAGTCCCACTTCTCTAGCACAGTCAAGCCACAGGATTTCCCATCCATTTTAAGCTTCTTTCGATCCATTGTGTGGAGTGGGAATACTGATGTAGGTTCTCAAACTTTTAACAAATGAATGAAATAGTACTTGCTGGCAGAAGCAAAGAGTATACAGCCTTACTGTAAAAATCCATGAGGCGAACTGAGTGTTGATAGGATAGGGAGAGGTTGTCTGTGATTGACTAACACCAGGTGTCATCACTGGGGTTAGACACATTTTTATGGGTGGAACGACAATTGATATGTAAAGTTTTTATTTGTTGCTCAAGTGTAAAGATTTTTTTTGCCAGCACAGTATGTTGCATTCTATTCAATATATTGATAAATGACTTATAACTTCAAGATCTAGATGTCAACTACCTAGATGCTTAAATACCCTTTGTTACAAATTTTAAATATATAACCATGATACAGTGCTAGATGTTCATTCATTTTTTATTATTTTTACTTATTTATTTATTTTGCAATATTAATCTAATTTTATTCAGATTTGTATCTGCTTTCTAACATTTCTAGCTTTGTAGATTATCATAAATACTTAAATAAATAAAAATTTTGTTCTAGTAAATGATGTTAAAAATTACAACTAACTATTTTATATATTCAAGATTGGTTAGTAATACCTGTATATTTGAGTTGATCATGCTGATTAATCCTGCGAAACTATACAATTCAATTAACTTTTAATGGATCAGTAACACTGCTTTATATATTTTTAACATAATTCATGTTAATTCAACCAAAAATATTTGAGGTAAAGTAACAACAAGTTAAATTTGATTACAATTTTGTGAAAATAGTAAAAAGAAAGAAAGAAAGAAAGATAAATAAACTAAAAACATAGTAAAGAATAAAGAACTTACAGCACCA
Source organism: Salticus scenicus (assembly GCA_963930645.1). Classification (NCBI taxonomy): domain Eukaryota; kingdom Metazoa; phylum Arthropoda; class Arachnida; order Araneae; family Salticidae; genus Salticus; species Salticus scenicus. Next base: position 15,852,999 of record OZ005654.1, on the reverse strand, counting down.
GCACCACCAGCAACAGTTTCATAATATCCCATAGTCTCATCTCCAAATGTAATATTATTCATACAGCCCTAGGAAAGAAAGGGGGGAACAGTATTTTTAATTTATGTTTAAGAAAAAAAGATTAAAATAAATTACAGACAAATTTTTATCTTCGAAAATATGAGGGGGGGGGGGGGGGGTCAGAAGGGCGTGTTATGACAAAAATAGTTAGAAAAGGAAAATAATGTCACAAAATTTAAACCAGAATTAAATAAAAATACTAATAACAAGTTGTTATTATTATTATTATTATGCCCAGCAAATAATTTTAAACCAGGTGATGAGGAAATATGACATTTTATCACTCTAAATTTTGTATGAGTGCTTCTTAATAAAAAGAAACTGATAGGAAAATCACACAAAGAATAATTTTAAAAAATAATTTATTAACCATATATATATATATATATATACTATATATTGAGCAATTTTAATAAAGGGACATTGAAATGCACAAAACAAAATTAATCATTCTTTTTTTATTTTCTATTTATAAAACGATGACATAAGACTGGCATTTTGAAATTTATTTACAATAAAATTTATTAAACATTCATAAATCATAAAATTAGGAACAGTAATTTTAATACATTTTATAATAATATATTAAAATGATATAATTTTTTAGTATATTTTATAATACTATAACAAATAAAACAACAGATGAAATGAGTACTATTTTTTAACTGAATTATGTAAATTTATACTGATAACAGTAGAAAAAAGATTAACCTGTGAAGCAGAACAAGCTTTGAATGCTTTAAAGATGACATCTACAATTCTCTGTGAAGTCAAAACATTGCCACCAACAACTGCAGCCTCGTGCGAGGGGTGCAAAATGCTACCATTTGGGATGATCACCTGCACAGGCGCTAAACATCCCTGAAAAGCAATATTATACAATTAAACTATACAAGTAAATGAGGAAATTCAAGCATTACAACAGTATTCCTGATATTATTTATATTAAAGTATGTTTTTTGAAATATAAAGTCTAGAAACTCAATAAAAGCAAGAAATTCATTCAGATATAATTTTAGGACTTTTCAGTATGAGGTTTCTTTATCATACAGAGCACACCATGAAATCATTATTGAAGAACAAAAGCAAATCAGATTCAGAATGTGTCACAATTCTCTCTAAATGAGATGTATAAGATAACAATAGTTCAAAAAGACGTTCTTGGTGCTGATTTTTCATTGAGACAGCATGCCTTGACCAAAGCTGTCAAGAATAAGCTTTGTCACACATTGAGAAAAAGAAGAAAGATATAAGAATATTATTTTGAATAAGTATGTCATCATTTACATTGTCTTTTGTACATTCAAACAGTGCCCTTATCATTCGATGTGTCATTTTTAAAGGGTTTCTAAAACGAAAAAAAACACACATTCTCTTTATTTTTTTTATAAATAAATTTTTTTTATTCAAAAATTTGAGGCATACAAAATAGAAATATTTAATGAAATTTTCATAAAAAAATTTTTTAATTCAGCCAGTGGATCCTGGTTTTTAGAGATCCTCCAGAAAAGCAGTGGACATGATTTCTCAAAAACCAATGAACCCATCTTTCTAAAACTTTGCACCTTTCTTGAAAATAGAATCGACACTTGAACCAAGGTTTTTTTTTTTTTTTAATGAAATTTAAATTTTCAGCAGAGTTGTATGCAAAAACAGTAAATTTTTGTACAAAATTTAATTTCAATAAGATTGATGCATTTAGTTTTTGAGAAATTGTGTACAAATGAAAAATTTAATTTATTATTTATTAAAAAAAAAAAAAAAAAAAAAAAAAAACAGAAAATATGCTTAAAAAAAAAAAAAAAAAAAAAAAAAAAAAAAACTTTTGAAGCCCATATAACCCCTTAAGTAACTGAAAAATAAAAACTCTAGATTTTACTTACCAGCTTATTTTCAAGAAATTAATACACTGGGTTGTCCCTAAATTCATGGGCCAAACTTTTAGGGCAGGTAAAATGCATATAAAGGAAGATTTTTTATATAGCAACACGGGGTCGGAAATGAAAAGTGTAGATGGAAAAAATAGAAATGCATCACACTTTAAAATAAGAAAAAAAGTGGGTGATTGTCAAAAATTCATATAAAATCGCATGAAAATAAAAAAAATCCCACAATCTCAAGTTTGAAAAAAAAAAAAACAAAAAAAAAAAAACTACTAACACCAGTCAAAAAATAAACGAAAAATAGACATGAAAAGGAAACTGGAGCAGAGGAAGGGTGGGTTTAGGGCCCACAGAAGATTTTAATTTCTGACCGTATATTGCTATACAAAACATGCTTCTTTATATATTTTTTACCTAACTTTAAAGTTTGGCCCATGAATTCAGGGACCAACCTATATATATGTGTGTTTCAGTGATCTTGTATCTGTTGCTTGGCTTCTACTATGCTTAAAAGATCATCATTATTATAATATACGTATATATATATAGTGACAAGCCCTTACTTCCCCGAACATTGGAATCTAAAGCTACTCAGTTTTCCTTTGCCGTACCTGGAATCCAAAACAGCTGAGCTTTGACAGAGAGTGCAGAATATTAACGGAAAGATTCAACTATGACATAGACGGGCGCAGCTTCTGGAAGGCACGGCTGCTAAGAGCGTTCGAAGAGAAGACGTTCAGAGTCGACGTACGAATGACAAGGACGACACATTGACGGGTGCGTCGCTTGTTTTCGATGACAATTTAGCCGTGTCAGAGCAAAGTGCGAGACTGCGTACTTTATGTTAGAATAACTGAAAACAAAAGTAATAAGTGATATGTTTGTGCCGCGAACTGTTTTAATTGAACTATCAAATGAACATTGGATCAGCAACTATAATTCATATTATCGTTTTGTACATAGTGTATTATACCTTAACTTTCTTTATTAAATTTTAAATAATTAGTAATTACTTGAATTAGTAGTTTCTGTTTTGAAGGCCCACATAAGTTGGATCCTACATATCAGAAGTGGGATCGATCGTAAATTTTGATATAAAGTAAATTTTTAATGAACCACAAACTTTGATCAAAATGGCTGTTATTACAACATAAACTGAACTCTTGAAATATTGACTGAACTTTTAAGAACTGTGTTAGAATTTCTTCACATGCTTAATTCATATTGGATGAATAATTTTTAAAGTGTGTAGTGATACTTCATGATCGACAGAAATGTACACACCTATGAAATCTGCTTAAATTAAAGCAACGAAGTGTCTGTGAATTCTGCGGAACAGCCACGAATCATCTAGATGGAAGTTTCAGAAAGAAATTTAGGATAATCAAGCATCTGCTGCTGTTTCGGCCGCATGAGAACATCATCGAATGGTTTACTGAATTTGAGGAAATAGCTAAAATGTTTAATTTGAATGAATTGCAAAAAATTATTTTTTGTAAACGATCTTTGAGCGGAAACGCTTTATTGTTTATCAAATCTGAAAAAGGATTACTAACATATAAAAAATAAAAAAAAACACTCATTGAGGAATTTAAAATCGAAATTAACTCTGCCTCATTACATGATATCTTAAGTAAAAGGAAAATTAGAGCCAATGAATCAGTTACGGAATATTATTTTAAAATGCATGAACTGTCTAAGAACGGGCACATTGATGATGCCGCTATAATGCACTATGTGATCCAAGGAATTAATGACAGATCTGAACATAAAATTATGCTTTATGGGGCTAAAAATTTACATGAATTTAAGGAAAAAATTAAATTATATGAAATTTTTAAAAAAGATAATGAGAAAAATAAATTCAGATTTGATAAAATTGATAATGCAAAATTGAAAACTGTACAATATAATGTACATGAAAAATTTAGTCCTAAAAGTGAAGTAAACAAATTTTGTTATAGCTGTGGCGATAAAAACCACTTATCCAGGGACTGCCCCCACAAAGCAAAAGGTCTGAAGTGTTTTTCATGCAAACAATTCGGGCATAAAAGTTCGGAATGTCCAGGTTCAAAACCTGAAGTTGAGGCATTGTATATTGGTGTAAATCGTAATTTGAATAAAATTATACAAATAAATGATATAAATTTCAGTGGTATAATCGATACAAGAAGTGAAGCAACACTGTTGCGCAAGAATGCTTTTGAAAAATTGAATGTTAATAGATTAAATACTATGAGTACTACTTTGAAGGGGATCGGGAAAAGTTCCATAAAGCCATTAGGTTCATTTGATGCTGATCTTAAAATTGACGAGTTTAAAAGTAAAACTGATATTTATGTTGTACATAATGATATAATACCATATGATGTGATAATTGGCATGAATGTGTTAATGCTGGGTGAAATGACGATAAACGAAAAAGGTATTTTCATAAAAAATAAATCTAGTTCTCTTGAGGTAAATCTAGTAACAGTTCTTCCAGTAAATGCATATAAAAAAGAAAGTAAAACGAATGTTGTTATTGATGCCCCTATTAACAGTAAAAACAAAATTCTTGAGAAACCCCCAGAAATAAATGAAACATTAATTAGTGTTGGAAAATATGAAAATAAAACCCCTCAATCTGTTACGCTGTCAAAAAAATCATTAGAATCTTCCGAAAAAGCTGTAAGTGAAAATGACGACAACGACGAGAATGATGAAAGTGATGATGATAAGAAGATGCTTGTAGAGGACGATGATAGTGTAGATGACAGTGAAGAAGAGAAGGAGCCTCGCCGAAAGGGACAAAGTCAGACGAATGTTTCTCAAATGAAATTGCAAAATCAAGAAAACACTTATTCGAAGAAAGATGAAAAACAATTCCTACTTGAAAAAATTTCGCAGTTAGCCGAAGAGTTGAAAGAGTTAAAAGAAAAAGTTGACAAAAATTCCAAACTCCTCAAAAGAAAGAAATTGGGAAAAAAGCCATTGACGATAGATTCCGTTGACTGTAAAAGACTAAATATCTCAGAGAAAGAGACTGCTGGTATAAATTTGAGAAAATTGTTTATTCCATCACTTCCATTGACGACTACAATTAGCAAAATAGCTGCATTATTTCCCAAAGCTGTGCAAATACAATTAGAAGTTTTCCCTACACATAAAAGTGCTACTATAAACTTTATAACCGAACAAGGCCTCTGCAGCATGGCCTTAAAATACACTAAAACTGAAAATGATCAATTAGAGGTTCTCGAGTTCGAGTGCCAAAATAACTTTGTGTCCCAAAGTAAAGATTTACGTAATCATGACAATAAACAATTTTCCAAAGTTAAAAAGAAAAATAAAGCAAAATGTAAGTTGAGTAGACAACCACCAAAAACTGGCACAGTAGGCAACCAAGTTGTCGTAAAGCCAAAACTGATTTTATTCTGTGACTGTAAAACAGTGAAAATTAAAATGAAAACATTTATGATATGATTAATAATGGATGCCATGAAGGCTCCCGTTGCACATCTACTCATGCTAAGATCCTCAAACGTGGGATCACTTAGTTTAAAAGCAAAAAATATGAAGATTTGTACATAAACTGTAAATAAGTATGTTATTATTTTGTGTATTTTTTTTTTTTTTTGTATTTTTCAGTGTGGCCGCCTGGAGGACCAGCCGACACAGGATGGCCGAAAATATAGTGACAAGCCCTTACTTCCCCGAACATTGGAATCTAAAGCTATTCAGTTTTCCTTTGCCGTACCTGGAATCCAAAACAGCTGAGCTTCGACGGAGAGTGCAGAATATTAACGGAAAGATTCAACTATGACGTAGACGGGCGCAGCTTCCGGAAGGCACAGCTGCTAAGAGCGTTCGAAGAGAAGAAGTTCAGAGTCGATGGACGAATGACAAGGACGACACATCGATGGATGTGTCGCTTGTTTTCGATGACAATTTATCCGTGTCGGAGCAAAGTGCGAGACTGCTTACTTTATGTTAGAATAACTGAAAACAGAAGTAATAAGTGATATGTTTGTGCCGCGAACTGTTTTAATTGAACTATCAAATGAACATTGGATCAGCAACTATAATTCATATTATCGTTTTGTACATAGTGTATTATACCTTAACTTTCTTTATTAAATTTTAAATAATTAGTAATTACTTGAATTAGTAGTTTCTGTTTTGAAGGCCCACATAAGTCGGATCCTACATATCAGAAGTGGGATCGATCGTAAATTTTGATATAAAGTAAATTTTTAATGAACCACAAACTTTGATCAAAATGGCTGTTATTACAACATAAACTGAACTCTTGAAATATTGACTGAACTTTTAAGAACTGTGTTAGAATTTCTTCACATGCTTAATTCATATTGGATGAATAATTTTTAAAGTGTGTAGTGATACTTCATGATCGACAGAAATGTACACACCTATGAAATCTGCTTAAATTAAAGCAACGAAGTGTCTGTGAATTCTGCGGAACAGCCACGAATCATCTAGATGGAAGTTTCAGAAAGAAATTTAGGATAATCAAGCATCTGCTGCTGTTTCGGCCGCATGAGAACATCATCGAATGGTTTACTGAATTTGAGGAAATAGCTAAAATGTTTAATTTGAATGAATTGCAAAAAATTATTTTTTGTAAACGATCTTTGAGCGGAAACGCTTTATTGTTTATCAAATCTGAAAAAGGATTACTAACATATAAAAAATAAAAAAAAACACTCATTGAGGAATTTAAAATCGAAATTAACTCTGCCTCATTACATGATATCTTAAGTAAAAGGAAAATTAGAGCCAATGAATCAGTTACGGAATATTATTTTAAAATGCATGAACTGTCTAAGAACGGGCACATTGATGATGCCGCTATAATGCACTATGTGATCCAAGGAATTAATGACAGATCTGAACATAAAATTATGCTTTATGGGGCTAAAAATTTACATGAATTTAAGGAAAAAATTAAATTATATGAAATTTTTAAAAAAGATAATGAGAAAAATAAATTCAGATTTGATAAAATTGATAATGCAAAATTGAAAACTGTACAATATAATGTACATGAAAAATTTAGTCCTAAAAGTGAAGTAAACAAATTTTGTTATAGCTGTGGCGATAAAAACCACTTATCCAGGGACTGCCCCCACAAAGCAAAAGGTCTGAAGTGTTTTTCATGCAAACAATTCGGGCATAAAAGTTCGGAATGTCCAGGTTCAAAACCCGAAGTTGAGGCATTGTATATTGGTGTAAATCGTAATTTGAATAAAATTATACAAATAAATGATATAAATTTCAGTGGTATAATCGATACAGGAAGTGAAGCAACACTGTTGCGCAAGAATGCTTTTGAAAAATTGAATGTTAATAGATTAAATACTATGAGTACTACTTTGAAGGGGATCGGGAAAAGTTCCATAAAGCCATTAGGTTCATTTGATGCTGATCTTAAAATTGACGAGTTTAAAAGTAAAACTGATATTTATGCTGTACATAATGATATAATACCATATGATGTGATAATTGGCATGAATGTGTTAATGCTGGGTGAAATGACGATAAACGAAAAAGGTATTTTCATAAAAAATAAATCTAGTTCTCTTGAGGTAAATCTAGTAACAGTTCTTCCAGTAAATGCATATAAAAAAGAAAGTAAAACTAATGTTGTTATTGATGCCCCTATTAACAGTAAAAACAAAATTCTTGAGAAACCCCCAGAAATAAATGAAACATTAATTAGTGTTGGAAAATATGAAAATAAAACCCCTCAATCTGTTACGCTGTCAAAAAAATCATTAGAATCTTCCGAAAAAGCTGTAAGTGAAAATGACGACAACGACGAGAATAATGAAAGTGATGATGATAAGAAGATGCTTGTAGAGGACGATGATAGTGTAGATGACAGTGAAGAAGAGAAGGAGCCTCGCCGAAAGGGACAAAGTCAGACGAATGTTTCTCAAATGAAATTGCAAAATCAAGAAAACACTTATTCGAAGAAAGATGAAAAACAATTCCTACTTGAAAAAATTTCGCAGTTAGCCGAAGAGTTGAAAGAGTTAAAAGAAAAAGTTGACAAAAATTCCAAACTCCTCAAAAGAAAGAAATTGGGAAAAAAGCCATTGACGATAGATTCCGTTGACTGTAAAAGACTAAATATCTCAGAGAAAGAGACTGCTGGTATAAATTTGAGAAAATTGTTTATTCCATCACTTCCATTGACGACTACAATTAGTAAAATAGCTGCATTATTTCCCAAAGCTGTGCAAATACAATTAGAAGTTTTCCCTACACATAAAAGTGCTACTATAAACTTTATAACTGAACAAGGCCTCTGCAGCATGGCCTTAAAATACACTAAAACTGAAAATGATCAATTAGAGGTTCTCGAGTTCGAGTGCCAAAATAACTTTGTGTCCCAAAGTAAAGATTTACGTAATCATGACAATAAACAATTTTCCAAAGTTAAAAAGAAAAATAAAGCAAAATGTAAGTTGAGTAGACAACCACCAAAAACTGGCACAGTAGGCAACCAAGTTGTCGTAAAGCCAAAACTGATTTTATTCTGTGACTGTAAAACAGTGAAAATTAAAATGAAAACATTTATGATATGATTAATAATGGATGCCATGAAGGCTCCCGTTGCACATCTACTCATGCTAAGATCCTCAAACGTGGGATCACTTAGTTTAAAAGCAAAGAAGATTTGTACATAAACTGTAAATAAGTATGTTATTATTTTGTGTATTTTTTTTTTTTTGTATTTTTCAGTGTGGCCGCCTGGAGGACCAGCCGACACAGGATGGCCGAAAATATAGTGACAAGCCCTTACTTCCCCCAACATTGGAATCTAAAGCTATTCAGTTTTCCTTTGCCGTACCTGGAATCCAAAACAGCTGAGCTTCGACGGAGAGTGCAGAATATTAACGGAAAGATTCAACTATGACGTAGACGGGTGCAGCTTCCGGAAGGCACAGCTGCTAAGAGCGTTCGAAGAGAAGAAGTTCAGAGTCGATGGACGAATGACAAGGACGACACATCGATGGATGTGTCGCTTGTTTTCGATGACAATTTATCCGTGTCGGAGCAAAGTGCGAGACTGCTTACTTTATGTTAGAATAACTGAAAACAGAAGTAATAAGTGATATGTTTGTGCCGCGAACTGTTTTAATTGAACTATCAAATGAACATTGGATCAGCAACTATAATTCATATTATCGTTTTGTACATAGTGTATTATACCTTAACTTTCTTTATTAAATTTTAAATAATTAGTAATTAATTGAATTAGTAGTTTCTGTTTTGAAGGCCCACATAAGTCGGATCCTACATATATATGTTTTTTGAAATACACATTGGGTGCATGTCAAAAATTTTCATGAATCTGACACTCCCTTCTTATGTGCATAGAAGAGAGTAATAAGAAAATTAGAATATAAATATGAATAAGAATAATGTATATTACATAAGATAAGTACCTGATTAAGAGGAATGTCATAATCTACCATACAGCGCAAACAGTAAATAATTGCAGAAAAAGTTATTGCAATAGGAGCATTACAATTGCCATACACTTCATACCCAGTTCCATTAAAATCAAATATAGCATTGCCCTGTAAAAATGAAAAGAAAATTTTAGTAGATGAATCAAATAACTCAGGTTTTTCTTAAAATGGGGTGGAAAAATGGTATAATTTTTATTTATAATATCAACTAATTGTACTATTTCTATTCTACGACTTATTATTATTAGCATAAAACACAATAATTAAGAATTTTTTTTTATAGATTAAAATTCCTAATAAATAAAAATTTTGGCTAAAAATGTACAGTCAGCACATAAATGATCACATTTTCTATTAAAAAAAGAAAGAAAGAAAAGAAGGGAAAGGAAAGAATGAAAGATAAAATAAGGACAGAAATTTTTAGGGATTATCTTGTCATAAACATGTTTAAACATAAACTTTTCATAATACTACATTAATAAGCTATTTTAGAAGACTTGTTACTTATACCAATACCTCTACTGCTATTCAAAAAAAAAAAAAAAATCTTTCCCTATCAATTTGCTTTGTTTTAACTTTATAATCCTAGATAGATTAGAGTTGTAATATTGATACAATACAATAAAATAATTCATTTCTTTGATGATCCTATGACTCTACAAAATTTCATCCGACATACTAAAATAAAAAAGTTTTGCATTTAATTAAAACTCCTGCAAATCTCCTTACGACTTATTAATGTTAGGACAATATTAATGAAATATTACAAAAATTTACAAAAATATGACATAAATCTTTTTAATTGAAATAATTAAATTAAAAGAAAAGCTAATAAATTTTTAAAATGTAACCTATAATAAATAAGTAAATAAAAAGAACTCTATTTATTCTTTAGTATATGAAAGGTAAATAAAGAAAAGTTTACTTATAGAGTCATGTTTTTTTTTTTTTTTTAATGAATATTAAGGAAACATGTAAGAACCTTTTCTGGAATTAAGACTGGTGCTGCCATCTATCAGAAAATAGGTTTACAATCTCAATACTTATTTTATAGTTCTCATCCTCACCTTATTGTCATTTTGTTAAAACAGAAGGAAAAGAAAGGAGTTAATAAATTTTGTGGCAAAAAAATATTTTAAAAGAATACATTTATTTAAAATCATTAAATATACATAAGATTTCGGAAATAATTTGTTATTCAAAATGAAAAAAATGGAGGGGGGGGGGGGTATTTTTAGGATTATGCAAAAAATCCAAAATTGCCGAAAAGTGGGGAGGGGGCTTACTTTCGAGAGGGGGCTTATAATTGGGATTTTTCAGTAATTAAAACTCCTACAAATCTCCTTATGACTTATTAACATTAGGACAATATTAACCAAATATTACAAAAATCTACTTACAGTTTCACAATTGATGTCAACTTTCAGTTGAATAGGAGTACCATCATCCATAAAGTCGCATGCTTCTAAAGAACTAGAACCAGATTGTTGAAGAGTCTTTTGACCAATCTTTTTTAACATTTCTTGCACAGCAATTTCGGCATTACCCTAAAGGTAATTTACATTATTTTTAGAAATCTTTTAATTGGTAAAGTTAGTTAATCCTGAACAAACACCAGTTATATCAAAATCCTATTAATAAATGCTAATTATTGATGGGAATAATTATAACACTTAATAACAAAAATTTAACCTAATTTCCTTTTTTTCCCCATATATAATTCTGCAGCAAACATCAGATTATTTATCTGAATCAGTTTCTTACCTTGTGATCTAAACGATCACAAACATCCATGTCAGAGCTCCTTAAATTGCTTAAACAAACAACAATAGTAATAATAATAATACAATATGGAAGGGTTTGTCCAGAAACCAGTTATCAAGAAGCATATTTTTGAGGTTTGACTTCCAATTTTTTCAAAAATAAATAAAAGTACCATAAGAAAAACAAAATTTAAGTAAACGAAAACTGATGATATATTTTAAGAATAAAAATTGTATTGACAAATGTGTCTTTTTATTTAATTTATTATTATCATTATTTTATTTTTTTTATTTTGCTGAACTGTCTTTCCAATTTACTGAAACTAGGATTTAAAATGCCTTTTTAATAATTTTCTAATTTTCTAAATTGTTAATTTTTTAAAATAATAGTCTTAATAAATTAATGGAGTATCTGTAATTGTGATAAACTTTATTATTGGGATTGGAAGTTAAATAATTTTAAGACTTTAAATAATTTAACAATGCTGAGTATGATTAAATTTTAAAATGCAGATAAAGCATAAAAAAGTTATACTTTTTTGGAAATTCAATCAAATCTCAAGGAAAATTTTGCACAGTTAATAGAATGAATCAACAACAAACTTTAAGGGGGGGGGGGGGGGATAAAGAAATTGTAATATGTTTGACATATATTAAACATATTCTGTAATAAAACATATATACATCAATAGCATACAATAACAAAAAATAAATTTTTAAAAGCAAATAATAGACCTGTATATAAGACATGTAAGATTGTACTACTTCTAAACTATATTCTTCAATAAGTTTCAGCACCAAAGTAATACCCTAAAAAAGTATAAAATAAATATATAAAAATAGTAAAAATCAATCAAAGCATAGTCAAAAAGCCAATCTTGTTAAATTAAAATTGTATTAAAGTTAAGGAATTTCATTCTTTATAAATAGCTATCTATACTTAAAACTGCCCAAGTATTTATATACTAAATTATATACAAGAATTTTTAAATTAACAATGTTAAATCAAATTTTCAATAATTACCTGATTGCAACGATTAGCTTTATTATCTTTTAAAATTTACGATTCACGTATAGAAACTGTGTTGTATATTCATCTTATTCACATTACAAATTACCATTCTTTTAGAGAGTTGCTAAAAGAAAATTAACTATTATTTATGAATAATATATGATTTGTCATTCCAATTGCTTTTATTTATTTGTTAGCAGGATTTGCCCTCTTCACTATCATTATATTTAAATGAATTTAAAGAAATGTTTAAATATATATGAAAGATAAAAAGAATTAAGATTTTAAACTATTATTTTCTTATTTTAAACTAACATTGAGTGATAATTTAAAGAAAATCCCATTAAAAATTCTTAACTTGAATTTCATTCTAAAGTTTCCCCTGTAAAGTTAGTTTCGCAGCAAAGCACATTTTTAACACAGGAGTCAGATTTTATAGCAACTTAATGCAGATTAATTAAACCTGGATTCCCGAGGCTCAGCTAAACTGCCCAATGAGAAAGCATAGGAGGGGACTAACTCAGCTAAACTGTCCAATAAGAAAACATAGGAGTCGTCTAAATTCATGCCAAAATAAGTGATATTTAAGCGAGAACTCGCGAAAAGCGACACCTTTTTGTGTGGTGCTCTTGCTTAACAAATTCACGTCAAATATTACCCCCAGGAGTTGCCTAGAGAACTGCAGTTCCGAAATGCAATCGTCAAAATCATGGCATTGGCTTGACTCAGCCTCGATAGAGTAATTTCAGCATGCTTTGAGAGATTTGAGACTAAACTGTAATCTGTCCAAGAGCCACCAATAAAACGACTGCATAAAATATATGGCTTTGTTATTGTGTGAAAATCTTTCTTCATTACAGATAAGATGTGTCACCAAATAATATTCACCACATTTATATTTCAATTGATGCCTATTTTCAGCAAATCAAGATTATAGCCAAATACTGTGATATACAACTGTTAACGAAATATAAATGACATTATTACGTTCATTACAAACACAGTTAATTTAAAATAAACTAAATATGCATTCACATTAGTCTATGGACAATAAAATTATGGAAAAAGTAATAATAAAACATAAGACTACTTATTTCATTGAAATTAATTCTTAAATAAATAAATAAAAGTTTTAAAGCTATTACGGTGTCAGATTTACCAAAAAATTTTGATGATATAAGTCAAATTTTTCATTCTTTTTTATTCACATGTAAAGAAATGTTTCTTTTTCTGTTAAAAAAGACAAAAACAAAAAACAGAGTTATAAGCATTTTATTTTTATTTAAACTTTAAAACTTCTTCATGCCATTGTCTTGCTTATTTGAATCTAAGGCAGTAGCACAAGTTTTTTGCACCTGAAGAAGAAAGGTCATGTCCTTTCGAAACGAATTGTGCTGTCTTTAATTTTATGGTGCATGAAAAACTTTTAAAGTTTAAATATTGAGTGTACACCAGTTTTGAATTTAGTTTTGTGCATTTTATTTTTATTGGCATCAGTTTGAAATTACAAATCAAAGAAAAATATCAGGTAAAAAAAGAAAAAATCACAAAAATCTAAAGAAACATCAAAAATCTAAAAGCATGTTACAAATTTGCACACATTCCTTAATCTAGAAATATATATATATATATATGAAAGGATAAAATAAGCAAGATTCTAAATTAGTATTTAAATTAATATTAAGTGATAACTTAATATTAATATCTTAGAATAAATCTTAATTTTAAGAACAACTTTGTGAGAGTTCTTTTTTAGCGCCCCAGTAAAGTTAGTTTTTCAGCAAAGCACGTCGTAGCGCGGGAATCGCGATTAGAAGAAATTTCGTAATCAAAATTATGCAATAGTCGGAATAAACAGTAAAGCATTGCAAAATAATAAATCCTGGATGCCCGGGTCAACCAATCGTAAAAGGTAGGCGGATTTTAGATTAGCTAATTATCCAATAAGCATTCATAAGAATAGTTTCAGTTCCCGCCGAAATATGCAGTATAAAAACGGGAGCACGCGAAAACTCGTGGCTTTTTAAGACCATCATTTGTCTAGTAAATTCACGTCAACTAATATTCCATCATGTAAAGTTTACGAAGTAGATTCGCGCGGCCCTTCGGGGTTCGCCGAAAGTGCCGGCCATCGGCACCTTTTACAGGGATATACCGCTCCGGATGTCTTCGTACCGGCCCATGACTGCATCATCATATATTGTCACTGTCTTTAGAACTTAATAAAGGATATTCGTTGCTCAAATGGACTCCTATTTTCTCATATAAGATGTCTGGACTTCTATTTTACTACATAAGAGGATCGTTGCACCAGTCCGTGTAAACAACGGAACTCATCATTTTAATATTATTTATAATATATTACATATATATATATATATATATATATCAGAACTGTACATGCCATAATTTTTTCAGTTCATCGCACACAAACAATTATAGTGATTATTTTTAGGACATTAGTTAAATGCTTCCCAAACTTAAATGATGTCCAAGGCTCAATAAAATAATTCCCAAGACTTATTTTTATGCAGCTTGTTAATCATGAAGAGTTGCAAAATACATTGCAAAATTACTTTTAAATTTAGTCTCTTTTATTAGCGTCTGGACCATCCTGTAGCAGAATGGTTCACTCTCTGGCTTTAAGTTCCTAGGTATTAAGTTTGAATCCAAATCCATGTATGTATGTTTGTAGTAGTCTGCAATCCACTTTAAACCATAGGTTTTAGTCTAATGAGCCTTAACGTGCAAATGATGAACACAGAGCCATATCACAATCAAATCTAATTCAATCCTTTGATCATCAATTATATGATGTTTAACAAAAGAAGTTAACTCACAGAAGCAATTTAAAGATTATTTCTGAGTTATAATTCAATCCTTATTTCTTTCATGTATGTGTAAAATTAAAAAGATTTATTCAGTAGCAAGAAGGAAAAGTGATAAATACAATAACTACAAACAGCTACCAAAAATGGATAATATAAATAAAACTATAGCAATAAAATTCTATATTTCAGATTACTAATTGGGATATCATTGTGAGTTTAAAATATTTCATCTCATTTGTTTTCTTTCCAATACAACAACAAAAAAAAATTTTTTTTTAATTAATGAACTTAAATAAATTTGTTATGTCATACTTTTTTATTTGCTGCCACTTGAGCTTTCAAATCAGACAAATTATCCTGAAGATTTCGAGTTCCTGAACAGCCAGGTACCTTTGACGGTTCTTGCAAAATTTTAGTTACAGCTGAAAAGAAAAAGGGGGGAAATGAATTTTGAATCTTTTGTAAATTTATTTGAGTAGAAATAATCAAGAGACACTAACCTGTTAACTTAAACTTAAAGGAATGTGTAAATTCAAATTTTCAATAAATTTTTTTATACTAGCAAATGATAAGTTTTGCTGTTATGATAATTTGTTGATCCAAAATTTGTGTTTGTGGTAATATTAAACTCACTATTTTTGTTATATAAATTTAATAATATAAGCTGACATATTAAAAATAATAAATTGAATTAAAGTAAAGCCTTTTCAAGTGAAATTACTTAGAATTTTTCATCAACAAACAGCAATAATTTATATTTTTACTTGAAATTTTTAATATTTCTGCTGAACATATTAAAAGAATAAAACTGTTTGTTTACTAAAAATATAAGGGTATCAATTGTATCAATAAAAAAGCACCACAGAACTGGCATTTTAAAGTAATAGGTACAAAACTTTGAATAAACACCATAAAATGCAATCAACTTGCAACAATTGTTTTGGGTCAACAAAACACACAACCCTTCGTCAGGCAAACAAAGTAGGCACGAGTGCTGCAACGAAAGCGGCAATGCTAAAAACCATTTTAAGTGAAGAGCAAAAATATATACAGACGAATGTAAATATAAATACTGGTGTGATCAGAATTATCAAGTGAAAGAAGAAAATAAATAAATAAGTTTAAAAAATAATAAAAATGTTAAAAATATCAAAATTAAACGAAAATCGAAGTTATGAGAGTAATTTCCAAGCATCAGACAAGAAAAGTGTGAAAGAAATATCATTAACAAGATTTTTCGAATTGTTAAATGTGTAAAAAGCTTCATGGATATGATCCAAATGGGAAGAGGAGACAGAAGATGAAATTATGCTTGTTTAAAAAAAAATCAAAACAATGACCATGAGCCCAGCAGTGAGAAGCAGCAGAAGATTTGGAAATCTCTTCATTTATTCTTTATTTCAAACGCCTCCTAGTTTGACCAATATAACCTAAATTACACAATGAACATGGAATTAAATAAATACTAGATCAGTTTTCAATAGGAATGGGATCTTTAAGAGAAGATAATTTAAATTTGTTGACAGGTTTGTACCTTTAAAACCCAATGATGAAAGAATTTTAGAAATGTTAAAAGAGATGAATAAAAAGATAAAATAACTGAGATGAGACTGTGATCGTTCAATTTGAGAGCAGAACGTTTAGGATTCTTGAATTTATATACAGCTTTATCGATAATACAGGGATTATAGCCATGAGAAAGAGCAAGTGATTTTAAATAACTAATTTATTTAAAAAAAACTAGACGGACCAGAACAAATGTGTAAGGTATGAAAAACATAAGTATAGAAAGCTGACATTTTCAGTAGAGGGGCGTAGTTAGAAAGACCATGTGGCAGAAAAGAGACAAAGAATGGTTTTCTAAAGACAGCAGTTGAGAAACGATCCTTGTCTTTAGACACGAAAATGTCAAAAAAGGCAAAGAGCAATCCTTTTCAATCTCAAAAGTGAATTGCATGCATGGGTCAATCAAATAGACCAAAGAAAGTAAACTGGAAAAATCGATATCAGAGGGAACAAGTATGAAAATGTCATCAATATACCGAAACCAGTGAGGAAATTTATATACACTGAAGAGTTTTCCTTTGCTTTGTGACATTTATATGCGCTATTCCATGTGCTATAGTAATAGTGATTACTAAACCAGAAAATTACAGCATTATTTAAATTTTCTTTCTACTGGGAAGAAATAAAGATTTTGTAATAGTATGGAATATTGGAAAGTATTATATAAGCAATACTTGACATAGAATTTTCTTCCTTTTTTTATGCAGTGTGTCAGAAATCAGAGATAGTTGTTATATATACGAGTAGTACAATTCATAGACTTTTCATAATCTATTTATATTTTGAAATTAATATATAAACAAAACTATTATATTATTTGATTTATATTTGATAGTACCTATTATCTATTTTTTCTTTTTTGTTTTTTTTTACACAAAAGTCTATGTCAGATGTGGACTAAGTATGCCTCCTCTATATAATAATAATAATAGTTTAAAATAGAAAACAAAATAAAATATTTTTTGGGATGGCTTGGATTTTAAGAAAAAATGACACTGGAATGCAATATAAGCATATAATCTTTTAATTAGAATAAGTAAAAAAATTGAAAACCATTCACGAATGCAAAAGAGAAATTTAGAGAAGCTGTCAGTATTAGACAATAAACCAAATTTTTAATAAGTAGATCTATAGCGGGTAGATTCTTTTTATCATTCATAATATTCTAATACATTGCCAAATAATCAAGGGGTTTCAAAAATTTACCAAAAACAATGTAAATAAAAAGTATATATAAATTATCAATAAAAATGTATTTATTAATTGAGAATGTTAATATATATTTATATATTTTTTTAGAATTATTAAACAATTAAATATTCAAAACCAGGGAATAAACAACTGCAATACTTTTGATAAAGCTAATATAAAATTATTAAACTTCCTTTAAAACAATTTTCAATGTGTGATTTTACCAGAAAAGATATTATAACAATCAGACATATGTGCATAGCAAAAGTAAATAAAAGCAATGACACCTTCGTCTTGAAAAATTCCATTTTTAACCAGTTTAAAGCTTTTAAAAGCAGCCCCTTCATGAAGCAAGCATGTGGAATGAGCTGGCATTGAACCTGGAGTTAAACCACCAATATCTGCATGATGACCACGACTGGCTACATAGAAAATTGGCTTTGGGCTTAAATTATGAAAAACCTATTCAAAAGAAGAACCAGAAAAAACATTATCGTACATATACAAAAGAATAAAAAATATATATATCCTACACAAACTAATCTTTTTTTCATAAAAAAGTAAAATTACAAATATATTATAAATTTGAATTATAATACAAATAAATGTATTAGACATAATTATAAACTAATCAAAGGGGAAAAAAACAGAAATAAATTTTTTGAAAAAAGGATTTTTCCTTTTGATTCAGATTTAAATCGTATATGGTGGAAAAAAATAATATGAAATGCCATCACAATACTTTTTTCTATACAATTCTAAACAACAACACAACCCACAGGTTGACATGCACAAAAAAATTAATCAACATAAGTTCTTACAATAAAGATTTTACATATACAGTTTGGTACAATTTTATTACAATAGAAGCTAAAATATATTTATCTGGAAAAAACACAAAAAATCATCTTTGTTTTTCCTAATGGCTATGTCACATATCAAATTTGGTGCACTTATATGCTATGGAAACTGAGATGTAACATACTTAGGAATGGGAAAACTGCAGCATAGTAGCACTACCTGTCAGCTGATATACACCTAAATGAAATTTGCACAGTATTTCATGAGAGTCAATTGACATACCAAGTTTTGTGCACTTATATGCTATAGAAGATAAGGTACTGTCTGGCTCCCATAAGAACAGCTCTGAGTATGGTTGTAAGAAAAGAAGGGGCAACTTATCAGAGGGAGAACAAGTTTTAAGTGTGGGAGAAAGGTTGTCATATTTGGCGTAGCTATCAAAGTTCTTTTTTTCCCTTTTCCCCCTTTTTTAAAATCTTGTATATGAATTCAGGAAGCATTTTAGCAGTTTTATACAGGAAAATGTAACAAGAAAGAAATAAGAATAAGAAAATCTTTCCTTTCAAAATTGCAAGAGCTCTAAATAACCTGTCTGAACGATTTGACAATAGGAAATGCGGTAAGTCAATCGCTGAACGGAACGAGTGAACGAGAGGAATGTGGCGAGAAATCCCAACGTTGGCGTGAAAAGAAAATATCGCACATCCCTAAAATTAAGTCGACTGATAGGTTACCCTGGCAACTGGACAGTGACTAAACCAGTTCCAGGGTCGTTCTTGACTCGGTCGTACAGTACAGCTTCCCAGAGTCTGGGAAAACTGCAGCGTAGTATCACCACCTGTTAGCTGACATACACTGTAACTGAATGAGCTTAGTCTCTCATGAAGGTCATCTTATTTTCACACTAATATATGGACTGCTCATAAATGGGGATATTGCAGCATAGCAGCATCACTTGCTGGACAGTACATCCCGAAAGCTGATCAGCACAATCTTTATCAAAGTGCAAACTGTGATGTAAATAATTCATTTACCTTTTATGTTTCCATATTTTAAATTAATTTTATTAATATTTTTAATTTTCATAGCAACAGAAGTTACTTAGTGAGGATCAAAGAACCTCATGGCGTACATTGCGTTCTGGCCACTAACCCTTTTTATTCTTTGGGTCAAAAGGTCAAATATATATATCCAAATAATTTTATTTACATAAGAGAAAAGAGGAATCAATTTACTTATTGGCTAGAATGCTGTAAAAAGAAAAATGCTTACAAAAATAATGTTTGTAAGAAAACTAATCTGCTGCATCAAAATTAATCAATTTTATTTTCCAAACCACACTAGTAATTCCAAATTAAGTAGGATATAAAAATTAATGGTTTTTAAAATTTGAATAAGTATTCATATAAACTAATATATATATATTTATTATTAATAAGTAGGCACTCTCTCTCCAAATGATAAAATGGTCATTATTTTAAAACAGAAGCAAAACAAATCTTTCTCACCCCATGTTCTTCTCTTGAGAGCTGCTGAAACCCAACTAAATTTAAAACTGCCAGAATAACAGAAGGTGGAGTCAGAACCATCACCCTATTGGTTCTCAGCATGGTGTGATATGACATCACCACTAGGAAAGAAGAACCAATTTTTCTCCTGTGTGTGTGTTGCAGTAAAGCAAACACAACAGGGTGAGTTGAGCCAGCTGAGAGAAACAATGCATTTAAGTGCAGAAAACGATCTTATTTAATATTTAAAAAGAAGTGATGTTATTAACATCACATTACCCCTAACGACCATTAAAAAAATTTGGAAGACTAAAAATGTGAATGGAGAGTGCATACCTACATTTACATGAAGGATTACAATTTTTTTTTTTTTTTTTTTTTTTTTTTTTACTTACATGTGAAAAAAAAATATCCATATTGACTACATAATATTATAGGAACGGCCATTAAAGGCATGAATGTAACAAAGCAAATTTTTAAGCAACTGAAAGGTCTTACAATACTCTTAATAACATGCACTTGATAAAAAATTTGGAAATTTTGAGAACAATGTACATGTGACACAAAATCTGAACCAAACACAATACAAAATCGATAAGTAAAGCTGAAACAATAAAATTCCGACAAACAACCTAATATCAACGCCTACCCTGGTAGGTGATCAATTCTACCAAAATAGGCGAGGAATACACCATTTCATCAAAAACAATACTATTTCAGCACTGTGGTTACAGACATTCTGAAATAAAAGATTTTATTGATACAAAAGTGGTCAGTGACATATCTAACAATATTTATTAGGATATTGACAACTAATAAAATATATCTATAAATGCAAACAGACACAGCTTTTATCAACAAGTGACATGAGTAAAAAAACATTGATACCTTTTAAAGAAAATAGTATTATAACAGAAATATTGAAAAGCATGTTAATTGCTGTAAAATTTGCTTTCTTATAAATTTGTAAAAATAATTAGTTAACGAGAATAAAAAAATGTATGACATGACAAAAGAATTTCAGTGGATGTGCAATATCAACAAAAATATTTAACCAATAGTCTTGACATTAAATACCATCTACCGATTAATCAATGTATAAGTATACACATGAAAGAACAACTATACTAAATAAATGTCAAAGAAATCTTGTTAACAACTGATAAAACAAAATCAGTTATATTTCAGTATAAAATATTTACAGATGACCTCTTGAAGCATTATTATGAAGGAGAAAAAAAAATCAAAATAAGTATCAATACAAATGTCAAAATAATCTTACAGATAAATATTACATTACGGAAAAGGCATTCCAAGTACTCGAGTATAATATTCGAATAAGATTTTTTTTTTTTTAAATTTTATCATTACCATTATTATTATTATTATTTAAAGAATATACATATTATAAATGGAAATAATAAATGTGAGTGGCTACTGAGGCCACCAAGTTAGATTACTAAACAAAATCAAAAATGCACTTAATATAAACGTCAAATAATACTCAAATAAACATACTATCAGATATAACCAAAACAAAACTGCAATGTCAATAATCACAATAAACAAAAAAATTTTATCAAACATTATACACATTTATATACATATCATGTGTGGATTGTGTATTAATTTGATTGTGTAATAGTGTGGATGTAGTGTATACTTGTGTTGTATAAGTGATGTCTGTGTCTGTGAAAATGGTGTGGAAGCTTCCAGAAATTGTATTTAATAACCCAATATATTTATAAACATGACAATGTGTAGGAATTAATATATGAAAAGAAAGAAGAAAAATTATGTATACACATATAAATATGCAAGTTTCCGATACATATAACACACACATACTGTACATTTTGAGCAGTAAATAATTATAGTATAGTTATCAAATTTAACAAATAAGACAATATATAAAATAAATCAGCATAACAGAAGATTTATATTCATATTAACTACAATACACACTGCACTAAGTTTTTGTAGATATTCAACATTTGCCACAGGAGAAAATATATATATATAACTACACAATATATAATAGGACAATATACAAAATACAACTTATCAAATATACCTGTACCAACTCATACTTGTTTACAACAGGCAACTTTGGTGAATGAATTGCTTATCAAGTCCCCTAAAAAAAAACTTAAAAAAAAAACATGTTAAAAGAACATTTGTGAAAATGGAAATAAAAAAACAAAAAACAAAAATTAAGTTTTGCATCTTGGTCTGAGATCATAATGAGACTGCGGTTGAACAATCCCAGCTGGTTGACCTGTCAGAATTGTTTGTGGAATGAGATGTTGCTTTCTTTTATGCGCCAGGATGACACGGTCTATGTTAATAGTGAATGGTTCAGCCCCTTCATTTTCGAATTCTCTGACGGAGAGTAACACGTCAGATATTACTTTTTGAACTGAATATGGGCCTATGAATCTTGGTTTAAATGTATCTTTGGTTTTTATAAAGACCATATCATTTTCTTTGAATTTCCGGAGAACTGCTTTTTTATGTTGTCTAGTATTACGTTGGTTTTGGTAAAACTTCATGTTATGATGCACTTGCCTAAAGATCTGTTTCATTGATTCCATGTATTTATGGTATTCATATGGAAATTCCAGTGTTTCTAACTGAGGAGCTTCAAACAAGTCAAAGATGCTTGTTATTGACCTGCCAAAATGCAGAAAGGCTGGAGAATATCCAGTTGAAGAATGAACGGTGGTGTTATACAGGTTCTTGTGTATCATCAAAGCCTGATGAAAATCAAATCCTTCCTTGGTAAGAGTGGAAATTGAGGATTTAATGCTGGTATTAATTCTTTCTGATGAGCCTTGTGTTTGCGGGTGTCCTGATGATGAATGGGAGATTGTAATTTTCAATGTCTGTGCCAAGTTGTTAAAGATGTTTGCTGTGAACTGTGGGCCTAAGTCTGAGAGTATCGCAGAGGGTCGACCAAAGGTAGTAATGTATCCCGTAATGGCTTTAACTACAGCTTGTGCTGTTGCATTTTTTACTGGTACCAATTCAATATGTTTAGAAAAATGATCGAGGAATGTTAACACATGGAAGCCATTAGAGAAAGGACCCAAAAAGTCCATTGAAACTAACATACTCGGCGCAGAAGGAACAAACATTTCCTGTAGTGGAGCAGGTGGAATTCTGTGCGGTTTATATTGAATACATAATGTACAGGACAGAACAAAGTTTTTCACATCTTCAAATAATCCTGTCCAATAAAAGTGTTTAAGTATTCTTCTGTATGTATTTCTAATTCCAAAGTGAGGCATGTGACAAATTTTTAATACTTTAGGTTTTAACATCTGTGGTACTACAATTTTTGTTTTTGGAGAGTTTTCAGGCTGGTGAAACTTTCGTTTGATCATTAACAGACCTGTGTCCGGATGGACAAAATAATTTTTATATTTAGGAGAAGGTTTCTCCGAAGTGATATCAACAATAATTTTTAGCAGAAAGTCATCTTCTCTTTGCTCTTTAAAAAAACATTCTTCCGAGATTTCCATCATAAGATTATCTGCGTCAGAGCTGTTTAAGGAACGACTGAGTGGAGCAGCATCGTTGCTTAACAACTGAGGTAAGGAAGAACGATGAGGCTCTGATGAGGTGAGTGACTTATCAGATTTTTGTGTGACATTGAAATGATGGAGTTCAATTGTTGGAGAAGCTGAAGAAATGGGTAAATTGTTAGCCTCTTTAATTAATTCTGGGTTTGAGTTAAGATCTTGAGTGTATGCAGAAAAGTCTTCTCTTGAAAAATAGTCTGCCAAAACATTTGTTTTACCTTTTACATATCTGAATGTGTATTGATAGTTTGATAATTCAATTAGCCATTTAGTAGTTAGATCAGCAGGAGAGGAAATTTTCTTATAGTGTTCGAGTGGTCTGCTATCGCTGAGAATGGTGAAAGGTCGGTTGAAAAGGAAAAATTTAAATGCACTGACTGACTTAGCTATGGCCATCAGCTCAAGCTTGATGGCTGAATATCGCTGTTCTGATTTAGATAGTGTTTTACTAAAGTAACTAACCGGAAGCAGAATGCCTTCCTTTTCTTGTAGAAGAACCCCTGAAATAGCAATTTTGCTAGCATCTGTATTAAGAAAAAATTGTTTTGACCAATCGGGTAAAGAAAGAAAAGGTTTAGAGAAAAAAACTTTCTGTATTTGTTTAAAGACTTCAGCATGTTCCTCTGTCCATTTAAATGTAGTTTTCGGAGATGTTAATTTTATCAAAGGATCAATTAATCGCGAGTAGCAGGGAATGAGTTTTCTGTAGAATCCACACAATCCTATAAATCTTTTTAGTTGTTTTCTGGTTGCTGGGATAGGAAATTGAGTAATTTTTGTAATGTTGGAAGAAATAGGATGTATTTTCTGATTTTGGATGCTGAAACCGAGATATTCAATAGATGACTGATGGAATTTACATTTCTTTGGAGACAATGTCAGATTGTACTTTTGTAGAGTAGCTAAAAGTGTTTGTAATTTTTCTGTTGTTTCCTGGAAAGAGTCACTTCCTATAATAATGTCATCCTGGTAAGCATATATGCCTGAACAATTGCACTCTTGTATAATTGTGTCAATAAGCATTTGGAATGTTGATGCGGCTGATCTCAGCCCAAACATTAATCTTTTAAATGAATAAGTTCCCCATTGTGTAGTAAATGAGAGACGTCGTCTGTATTCTTTAGGTAATGAAATTTGATGATACGCTGAGGGAAAGTCTAATGTTGTAAAATATTTAAATTTTGAGATGTTATTTATTATCGTATCAATTCTTGGAAGAGGATAAGTGGAGCATCGAATCATAGAGTTGATTAACCTTAAATCTAGGGCCAGTCTAAAGGAAGGTTTATCCTCCTTAGACACAGCTTTCTTTTTAACCATGAGCATTGGGCATGCCCATTCAGAGATATTTCTCTCAATGATCCCTGCATCCAGTAATTTGTCAAGTTGATCTTTTGCCTCTTCTTGAATAGCTTGTGGAATAGGAAAAGGGTAAGTTTTTAAGGGAATATCTGAAATGAATTTTATATGTGGAGTGATATGATCGGTGTGTCCAATCGACTTTAGTGAACATGAAAATACAGAGTTAAATTTCTGAAGAATATCTTGCATTATTACCCTTTCTGTAGGTTTTAAATGCTGAATAGAAAAATTATTTACATTAAATTCTTTCTGTCTTAAGGATAAAACTTCTGGTGTAGCCTTAATTAGATTACACATGTGATCAGGTGTATTTGTTGCAAGATCCAAGGAATTTTCTTCTATTTTATCTATCTCTGAAATGTATCCGCAAATGGTATTTTTATTTATATGCAGTTTCTTGCTCGAATTATTATACATAGGAATAAAAAATTGAATTAATTCTTGTTTAGTAGAATTTTCCTTGATATGTTGTACCTCCATAAGAGAAGGATAGGACACAAGTGGACAATGCTTGTTAGACGATGTAAACATTACTAACTGATTTTCTGGAATAAGCGTGGACCGCACAGGCACATATATAGTATCCTGTGGATCAATCATAATCTTCTGGGTAAGCCAACATTTTTGATAAGAGGGTAAGTTCTCTTTATGAACATCAATTTTAGATTTTTTATATCCAGTTTGGGGAAAATCCATATGAGTAGCTATCTTATGTGATGCCCGATTCATATCAGATTCAGATGATAGAAGACTGCAAGAGGGTACAGTGTCTAGAATATCTAAAGCATTTTCATTAATTTGTATTTTGTTATTGTGTAAATTGATAACTACGTGATGGGACTTTAAAAAATCAAAGCCAAGTATACCAATAAATTTAGATTCAGTTGGTATTTCAATAAGAAAAAAGGTGTGTTTGTAAAAAGTTTTCCCTATTTTAAAGGAAATGCAAACACATCCGTCACATTGGACTATAGAGTTTACTGTAGATATCTTGACTCTTGAAGCAATTCTTTTGTAATATAATTTGTTTTGATTTTGTAAGAAGTAATGTTTTGAGAGTAATGACACAGAAGCTCCTGAGTCGAGAAGAAAATTCTCTAATGTTTTGTTTAACAGTAATTGTATGATGGGGAGATTGGGCAGATCATTGTCTGTGTGTAACAAGAATTCCAGTGAATTAACTAATATGCAGTCTCCATTTTCCTCCACACTCGGGGATGTTACCAGTACAGGAGATGTTGTCTGTATCGCAACAGATTTGACTTTGCGTTCTAATGACAAAGGGAACTTTGCCTGTGTGTCTGGAGATCTCAGAATGATTTCATTGTTATTTACGAAAAAATTATTAGGTAGATTAGAATATGTTGAGTTAGTCTGTGAAAAGTTGTTATGGTAATTGACTTTATTCAAACCTGACCTATATGAGGAACTCTTTGTATTTAGGAGTTTAGTGTCACTTCTACCATTCTCCACTTCTAGTCATTGTGAATGACTACTTTTGGTTTGAGGGGAGTTGGATTTAAATGTTTTAGGGGCCCTGGCTCTCCGTGACATGTCTCTATAAGGTCTAGAGAAAGTTTGCCCATTACGATATCTGTGAGAAAACTTATTATTTTGTAATTTTCTGAGTGCAAAGCACCTCTGAGCAGAATGTCCAGGTCTTTCACACCATTGGCATTGAATCGTGTGCGAACCTTTATTTTGTGGAAATTTATTGTATGGCCGCTTGCTATAAGATGAATTGTTAATCTTAGTCAAATTGTTTTCTGAGTTTGTACCTATCACTTCACTATCTATTTTATGATTGAAGTTCTGAATAGTAGCAAAAGATGTTCCTGGTAAGACAGGGTTTACTTGCAAGTTATAAATTTCCTGGAATTTTTCGAGACATTCCACCATCTGATAAAAGGTTGTGGCTTTTTGTGATAGTAGATGAATTCTAAAGTGGGGCGGAATGAGATCATTGAATTTTGCGATTAGTAATTGTTCAAGGGCTTTTTCTTCCATATCAGGAAATCGTTTTCTCACTAAATTTTCAAGCTTATTAGCAAAAATATTAATATTGACATCGGACTCAAACTTAAATTCATTAAATTGTTGTGCTATTGCAGTTGCCGACTCTACCTTAAAATATTTCTTAAATATATTAAATAACTCTTTTGTATTTTTGGCTTTTTGGCAAGCTGGGGAGGAGACATAAAACTTAAGAGCAGTATCTGCCAATTTTGATTTCACAAAAGCCAAAGCATGGGATTCTTCCCATTTGCTGTTCTCAATTTTAAATTTCACTTGTTCAATAAAAAAATCCAATAAATGAGGGTCTCCAGAAAATGGCGTTACTAAAGTTTTGAATGGTAAACCTCTTGTCAATCCTTTGTTAGAAGCCATTATTTTTTGTATATATATGAAACTATTATATTGGTTTAAAAAAACAACACAGATGTATGAAGCTTGTTATTTAAATTTCTTGATTTTTACATGTGTTGATGGCTATTTGTATATAATAAATTCACGTAGTTGAGGAGAGAGAGAGATACCTACAATTTTTTTTTTTTTTTTTTTTTTTTTTAAGCCAACAATCAAAGTTCTGTTGACTATTATTTATTTAATCAGTTATTCAAAATATATTGAACCAAAAAAAATTTTTCATTTGTACAAAGTTCCAGCATATCACAATTTTTGAAACAGGGAATTGTCTTATAGGTCACTTGGTATCAATCATATTCAATCACCAAAAAAATGTAATTGGTAATGTATGACTTTAAAAAAATAATTTCAGTAATTCTAGCAATAAAAATAAAATAACTTATTCAAAATAAACAATCTCTACAGTACCATTTATTCTTAAGAACAATAATCAAGTATTCCTTTCATTTCTCAATCTTTTCCCATCTGATCACAATTTGACACCACCGGCACCAAATGTGATGTAAATAATTCATTTACCTTTTATGTTTCCATATTTTAAATTAATTTTATTAATATTTTTAATTTTCATAGCAACAGAAGTTACTTAGTGAGGATCAAAGAACCTCATGGCGTACATTGCGTTCTGGCCACTAACCCTTTTTATTCTTTGGGTCAAAAGGTCAAATATATATATCCAAATAATTTTATTTACATAAGAGAAAAGAGGAATCAATTTACTTATTGGCTAGAATGCTGTAAAAAGAAAAATGCTTACAAAAATAATGTTTGTAAGAAAACTAATCTGCTGCATCAAAATTAATCAATTTTATTTTCCAAACCACACTAGTAATTCCAAATTAAGTAGGATATAAAAATTAATGGTTTTTAAAATTTGAATAAGTATTCATATAAACTAATATATATATATTTATTATTAATAAGTAGGCACTCTCTCTCCAAATGATAAAATGGTCATTATTTTAAAACAGAAGCAAAACAAATCTTTCTCACCCCATGTTCTTCTCTTGAGAGCTGCTGAAACCCAACTAAATTTAAAACTGCCAGAATAACAGAAGGTGGAGTCAGAACCATCACCCTATTGGTTCTCAGCATGGTGTGATATGACATCACCACTAGGAAAGAAGAACCAATTTTTCTCCTGTGTGTGTGTTGCAGTAAAGCAAACACAACAGGGTGAGTTGAGCCAGCTGAGAGAAACAATGCATTTAAGTGCAGAAAACGATCTTATTTAATATTTAAAAAGAAGTGATGTTATTAACATCACACAAACAAATATAAAAGTTTATAAAATTCTTCACATTATTTCTGATATATAGCAGCCACAAAATTTTTGTAACACACAGACATTTTTCTAAAAATGGTTAAATCATGTTCAAGAAATGTCATAACATGAAAATCCAAGAAAACTGGATATTCAAAATTTTCATCATATCATTTTTGTCATATTCGGATTCAGGAGGTCATTTTACGTAAGAATCTGCAAGAATGGTATCATATCTTGAAAAAAAAAAATTTTTTTGCAGAGCAGTGTTATTTAATGCTGTTTAATTTTGAGTCACATTTAGTTTAATATAGGTTTTAATTGTTTTGAGAGTCATAAGAAGCATGAAACTAAAAGCTTCAAATTAGTATGTTATGGATGTCACAAAACTTTTTTCTATATCACTCTACATATCAGCACTACATACTGTTTAACATGCACAAAAACTTAATCATAGCTTCTCACAATAAAGATGTTAGATCTAAAATTTGGAGAAATTTTAATAACCAAGTGCCGAGATGTAGTCATATGGAGAATCACAGAAGGTGAGGAATAGAAGCACCATCTGTTGGTAAATATATACCCAAATTAAGCCAGCATTTGTTTTCATAATAATGATTATCTCGCATATCAAATTTAGTGCAATAAAATGGTATAATGTTCAGATTTAGCCATCCTATTAACACAGTAAATTGTACTGCAGCAGCACCACCTGTCGATCAATATGCACTGAAATTGAATCAGCATAGTGTTTTGTAATAATAGCCTTCTCACATACCAAGTTTTGTGGAATTATAATACATAATTAAATAGTCTTCCTTTAAATAGTCTTCCTTGCACCAAGTTGATAGGTGATTGTTTTCTTATAAAGGTGCAACTACATATAATAAATTTATATGCAATTCTGTACATTAGTTCTTGGGCTACAGCTGCAGCAAAATTTTTGCCACAGACACATCATATTTTTTTAAATGATCAAATTGTGTTCTGGAATCCTCAAAACGTGTACATTCATTAAAAAACAGAAGTCGAAAATCTTTATCAATCCAATACTTTCTTCATTTTAATGTAGAAGAAAGGAATAATTGAAAATAAATTTATATTTTTTTCTTTCCATATTTTTACTTATTTTATATCTTTGTTTTCTGTATGGATAAGAAAAAAAATATGTATTAGAATTCCTTAATTAAAAGTAAGTATAAAGTTTTTCTAATGTACAAAACCAAAAACTTTAAATAATTGCAAACAAACATTAAAGTGCAAAATTATATAAACTGGAGGGTTTTTTTTTTTTTTTTTTTTTTTTTTTTCTGCTAGTGTAAACATATGGTCACAAAAACAACTTATGAGTATGGAAAGGTGCATTGTAAATAAACTTAAGAACAGCAGTCAATGTCTCTTTTTATAGTCATGGGAAAAATTAGGGGAAAATTTATAAATCACTCTAGAAAAACCCAGCTAACTCCTTACTAAATTGAGATAGAGCTTCCATATTTCTTAGACCTAAAGCTATTACTTTTGGCCAAATTTGTTTGCTGAAGAGGCCAAGTTCAACTTTCTCCGAAACCAACATTTTTTACCTTTACAAGCTAAACTGATCTGATAAATAGATATTTATTTTTTGTCGCAATAAATCTTCTGAGAGGAGTTTGACCACTAAATTTCCCCCTCCAGATATTCGGCTTAAAACTGTCAGGTATCCGTATCTGGAGTGCTGATATCCAGTACCCCATTGGATATTTAAAATTTAGCTGGATAGGTCGGATATCTGTTTCATCTCTAAAATTGACACAGAAATTTATTTTGCAATAACAATGTTACCATGTTAAATAATAATATTAAATATTTTAGCTATTAGGTAAGCAAAAATTAAATTTACTCACAGGGGTTATGACTGTAAGATCTGGTAAATGGGTTCCCCCAGCAATGGGATGATTTGATAATATAACATCACCTTCCTTAATATCATCTCCAAGAGAGGCTATCTTAAAGGGAAAAAAAAAAATTATACATCACAAAATTTTTTATCAATTTTATTGTTTAGTTTTTAAAATAAATAAATCCACTTACTTGTATAGCATTAAAAATCGCAAGGGAAAAAATATTATCTTTACATACTATAAATGCAAGTACATATACATTGATAAACAGCCTCAGCAATTAAAATTACAACATTCTTTCTTAAGTAGGGATAATATCTCAAGTATAATAATAATAATAAAATAAAAAAAAGGATAATTTATTGTTTTAAGCAAAATAACTGCCAATTAAAAGGTCCAATACATTTACACAATAGTTAATACTTTATTTCATAGAATCAATTACTTATTTTAAATTATTCTTCAAATTTTTCTTTAAAAAAAAAAAAAAAACTTTTAACCTGATATTGCACTGCTTGCTGCATAGAGCCTAAATGTACAGGAATATGAGGAGCATTCGATACAAGTCCACCATCAGGACCAAAGAGGGCACATGAAAAATCTAACCTTTCCTATAAAAAAATATGAACAGAATACAAACTTCAAAGTAATTTTTGGTTTAAGTTACAGACATAAAATTAATGTGCAAAACATAATCTAATATAGTACAACAGAACTTTTTTAAAAATCTATTCTTCTATATAAAGACAGAAGGCAACTGTGCTTCGTTCCTTGGGAACGGTTACTATATTCATTTCTTAAACTTTCTTTGGTACAGCTTTAGAATAAGACCCTCTTGGTGACTAAAATTTTTGTTGTCAATTTATCGATAAATTAAAATGGTTATTGCAATTGTCTAAAATCTTGGCAAGAAACACCAAGCTATTCTGGTGACAAATTTCAAAATTTGCCAAGGGATCCTATACTAAAGCTGTTCCATTGCTTTAGCACAATTTTTCTCAATTTTATTTTAAATATTTTTTAACTTAATGCAAGAGAGGAAAAAGAAAGAAAAAACATTTCTTAATTGATCTAACTATACAAAAAGTGTTGTAAAAAAAAAAAAAAAAAAAGGTAGAAGAAGAAGAAGTCTTGTCCCTATATTTAAAAAAAAAAAAAAAAAGTCACATATTCATTTCTTTCCCGAGCATAAAAATAAACTCATTTCCTTTTATGCCAGAGAGGAAAATAAAACAAGAATGAAAAATCATGTAGTATACATTGATTATTTTAACACTTTCCAAATGTACGTAATTGTTGTATCATATAACTTTCAAAGTTCTTGGCTTACGTTATCACACAACGGACAGACAATAGTTCTGAAAGGCATACGTATAGACTAATTGAATTCCTAATCATTCTTAAACGTTGTTATAAAATGCTAAAAATGCTTAACACAAAAGAAAACGTAGCCCTTAGATTATAATTGCAGCCCTTAATGTATCTGAATATTTTAGTGTAGCCCTGTAAATCGGAAGGTTAACAAAGATATACTTTATACAAAACATTGTTTTAGCATATTAACAATAAATATCAATTTCTTTATGATTTTTACAATAGAAAGTTCTTTAAATGTAATTTATAAAAATGCCTGTCCAAAAATGCAATACATTGGCATTTTTTTGGGTGTCCCTGTACAAAAGCTAGTTGCACAGGACCTGCTAATGCCATTTTAAATAGGGAACATTCCACAGTGAATTTGAATAACATATATAATTTTTTTTTTTAATTCTGAAAATATTTACAGACGCTGGTGGTGGGCAGATGGACAGATAGATATACAAATTGAAATCATATTCATACTTAAAAAGTATTAAATCGCTTAATGTAAACAAAAATGTTATTCCAGCAAATTTCCAATAAAAGCCCTCAATGTAAATAAATATTTTTATGTGGCCCTGTAAATCTAATGTTAACCATACTACGTTCTGTAGAAAGCATTCTTTTGTGCATATGAATAACATATTTCAATTTCCCTAGGATTTGTGCAGAGTAAAGTTATTAAAATTTGGTTTATAGAAATACTTCTCATAGAATGCAATGATTTGGAATACTTTCAAGTGTCTCTCTACACAAACCAGTAGAGGTATAAACATCATTTTTAATAGGGAACATCCGATAGTGAACTTGAATAACATATATTAGTTTCAAGAAATTCTATGAATATTTACGGGAGTTAGAGCATGAGCATGGACAGTCAGACACATCGAAGTCATTAACACTTTTTAACCTTGTTGGAAAGTGATTAAAACATTTAGAAAGTGATAAAAAGGTTTAATATAAACAAAAAGGCAATTCCAGCAAATTTCCCATAATATTCCTTCTTAATGTAACTGAATATTTTTGTGTGGCCCTGTAAATCTAATGCTAATCACACTATATTCTATGGAAAGCATTCTTTTGTACATATTAACATATTTTAATTTTATTAAGATTTGTGTGAAGGTTATTAAAATTTGGTTTATAGAAATATCTGTCATAGAACGCAATGCTTTGGAATAGTTTCGGGTGTCCCTGTATACAAATTAGTGACAGTATTTACTCCATTTTCAATAGGGAACATGCAATTGTGAACTTGAATAACATATTTCTATTTCATTAAGATTTGTGTAAAGTAATGGTATTAAAATATGGTTAATAGAAATCTCTCTCATAGAACACAATGCTTTGGAATACTTTCGGGTGTCCCTGTCTGCACACAAACCAGTAAAGGTATTCATTCTATTTTTAATAAGGAACATTCGATAGTGAGCTTGAATAACATATATTAATTTCAAGAAACTACATGAATATTTATGGGAGTTAGAGCATAAGTGTTAAGTGTTGAAATGGGGTTTTAGTTAATATCTTTTGAACCAATTATTCAACTGAACTAAAAAATATTAGTTAGATCCTGTCTTTCATAAGTATACCAATTTTTATAGCAATTGGTTGAATGATGTAGCTTTGTACAGTGAATGAAAACCTCACATGTTATATAATACATGCTTGATTCGAGGTTGGCTTTTGCAAATATCCATAATGCGAAAATCGCTGTCTAAACAACAGTCCTGTCATACTTTAAAAAAAAAGAAAGAAACATAAAAGCCATTGTTACCTTAATATTTGTAGAAATAGCTGTTCTTTGAAGGACTCTACAGAAAGAAATAAAAAATAACTAATAAATTAACAATAACTTGATTAGATGAAAACAGTTTCATGATCGCAATAAATAAAGTTAAACTGCGTAAATTAATATGTTGATTATTTTTCTAAAAACACTTACTTGCCCATTTGTTCAGCAATACTCATAAAGCGATGTGAAAATATTGATAACTGAATCATATCTAATTCTGTACCAATCTTTTGACTTTGAGATTTTAATACCTAAGAAATACATTGATATAATATATATATATTTAAATCTATAAATAATATTCCTAAAAAGCTTTTTAAAAGTGCACTTTGTATGTCGAACTCACTTTTATAACAATGCTACCATTTTCGATTATTGTAGCCATACAATCTGGTTCTACAAGTATTGTACTGCAATTGAAAATAACAGATTACATTATTATTTGTTAAAAAAAATATATAGATAGAAATTCCATTAAACAAACATCCTCAGCTATATCATTGAATCAATATGCAGATTTTTCCATTTTCAATAAAAAAACAAAAAATTTTCTCACAACAAAGCAGAGTTATGTATTATTCTATAACATAAATAGGAAAGAAAAAAACTGCATTAGAGATTCATATAAAATTTAAGTAGAAAACAAGGAAAAAGTAGTAGTAATAATAATAACACATAAGAAAAAGCTTTATTAAGCGAGAGGATTCCAAGTGTGAGTAGAACAAGTAAGTAAACTCACAAAATGAATTGCTCTACAGAATAATTTAAAAAAAATCCGATTTTATCTGTCCAAATTTTTGGAGTAACTAACAAATCAATTTGGTGATACCAATTTATCACACATACACAGAAAAAAAATTAATTTTATTTTGAGGGATTTAAAAGCAATTAATTGAGGCTCATAGATTTTTCTTCCTATAAAATGACATTTTGCTGCAGTCAGCTTAAAAAAAAAAAAAAAAAAAAAAAAAAGATTGAAATATTTAATTAATCAATTTGAATAATTAATAAGAAAAAGAAAATCACAGAAATAATGAGATTAGAAAACTTAAGTTACAATATAAACAAGAAAGTAATACACATATACATAAATAATAGCACTACAAATGAATGTAATAAGTAGTAAGTAGCATATAAATAATTTACACACTTGTTTGAATCTATTATGATAGCTGGACCTAAAATTTCATGACCATAACACAAGTCTTCAATGAGAAATATTTTTGTATCTAGAAAACCCCCTTGGAAATAACATTTTACCACCTATAACAAATAAAAATAAAATAACTATGTTGCAAAACTTATAATTTAATTAATAAGAATTATACAAGAATGACCAGCATGAAAATATTATTTGTATTTACATGGTTCATACACTTAGGGGTAAAAAAAATTCAAGGACTTTTTAAGTACTTTTCAAGCACTTTCCAGGAAATTTTCAAGCACTTTCAACCCGGATTTTAGATGGAGGGGGAGGGGGGAATTACCTACTTAAATACTCAGTATCAAATGTATTTATTTTATTTAATTAACATAACTAAGGGGCTCTGCCTCCTGCTCGTTCCACTCACCAACCCCCGACTCACCTTGCTTTTTTGCAG
The DNA here is from genome assembly GCA_963930645.1 of Salticus scenicus. NCBI lineage: Eukaryota > Metazoa > Arthropoda > Arachnida > Araneae > Salticidae > Salticus > Salticus scenicus. The sequence goes on along the minus strand of OZ005654.1, from coordinate 15,817,628 downwards.
GGCTCTTCCTACCTGTTCGCTGTTTTCTATGCAATAAATAGGAATATAAACGGTGCATTTGATAAAACAAAAACAGAAAAATATTATAGAAATCCCCATATTCAATGCCGGATTGAACTACATAACATTTAATTGCACTTAAAAAAACAAAAATAAAATAAAATATGTTAAAAATCAGTAACGTATTTTTTTCAGAATAGAAGAAAATTCGTTATATCTAGACCACTTTCTGCTACAGATTTAATATATGACCCCGTTTGGCAACTTTTAATTTTTTTTCACTATTTGATGATGACTATTTTGATAACTGTTATTTTTTTAAAATCTAGTAACTATTTTTTCTAATGATTATAACTTTTACTATTGAACTTTTTAGTTAATTTAGAATTTTTTTTTTTTTTTTTTTGAAAAAAATTGAAATTCAAGTACTTTTTAACATATTACAGCAATTTTCAAGCACTTTTAAGCACTTGAAAATTAAACTTTTTTTTCAAGCACTTTTCAAGGATTTTTAAAAGCGTATGAACCATGATTTATACAATCAATTATTATGTAAATCATAATCAATATATTATGTAATCAATTATTATGTATAAATTTCATTACTATTATTAATAAAAAATTCATGATATTTGTTTCTTTTTTCTTTCTTTCTTTCTTTTCTTTAAGTTTATCAGTATTTGTGCAATGTAACAACTACACATTTTCTAAACTTAACTAGAGAAATTTGTCTCCTGTTTGCTCTGCTCACCAACCCCTCTTGGGTTGCATGTTCAAAAAATATGAACTTTTGAAATTGAAAATAATAATACATTAAAAAATAAAGTTAAAATTAAACTCACTATAAAATGTAACTACATTCATAATTAACTGGTGACTAAATCTAAAGACATTAGAAATATAGTTATAAGCAAAATTTATGCAAGCAAAGTTAGGGTTCTTAGCAAAAATTCATTGAATTAGCAAAATTTAATAAAATGGTAGCATATTCAATTGAATTATATCTAGATAATTTTAGTTTTAGAAAGCATCCATACACACAAAGAATTACTTCAGAGAAATTAAAACAGAATTAAATTCATGTAACTGATAATACAAAATCAAAAAAGAAAAAAAAAAAAAAAAAAATGCAATGAATAACTTTTTTTTAAGAATGATGGAATTACCAAAATTCCAATTCCAAATGATTTCATCTTCACCCTCACCATAAAATTTTACTATGTAGCAAGTAGGAAAAATAATGTAAATTAAGAAATATTCATATAAGTAATTCCTTTAATAGCCCCCCAAAAAAAGTCATAAACTATATTTATATATAGTTTATAGAAATTGTTATGACTTTTTAGTTTATGAACAATAAACATATTGGAACAATGGAAATCAAATTTTAGTCCACAGAAAATTGAAACTTCTTGAAGCATTATAAATATATTAATTAATTAAATAAAACATTATAGTATATACATTCTTAAGAACTAAATTACCTTGATTTTTACAGCAATTAAAATAATAATAGCAATCTTACTGCTTTACATTCGGGCGCTGAATTGGATGTTTTCGTATCACACGGAAAATCAAAACAATGTTTTGCCAAACCACGCACTCTGATATCATCTACTAAAATGAGACGATCAGGTATAATAAAACCAAATTCTCTTTTATACCTGCAATTATAGAAAAATACATAATGCAATTCAGAAATTATTAAAAAAGGTTTATAAACAATATTACTTAAAACTAATGTATATATATATAAATTTTGAGTTCATTATTTGAAATATTAATGCAAAAATTAATAATCAAAATTTTATTGATAAAACTGATAAGGAAATTCTGAGGTTACTAGCAAAACAATCTGCTAATGTAATAACATGATAACAAAAGTCAGGCATATGAGTTCAGTTAAAGTATACAAAATAATGTATTCATGTTAAATAAAATAAATTATTATTAACCTCAGAATTTCATTATCAGTTTTATCAATAAAATTTTGATTATTAACTTTTGCATTAATATTTCAAATAATGAACTCAAAATTTATATATATATACATCAGTTTTAAGTAATATTGCATATAAACTTTTTTTAATAATTTCTGATAAAATAATTTAAATAAAATAAATTATTATTAACACAAACAGCTGTTGGTAGTATTTTTTAAACTTCTAATCATGTAATATTTAAGAGAAAAACAAAATCACAATACACTTACTTTTCAATAAAACAATCTAAAAAGTCAGTTACTTTGTCAGAGGAACTAGATCTTGAACACATCAAAGCACAGTCAGTCTTATCATAACGCATATTCAAATATAATTCCAAAGATATTTGATCTCTAAAAAAACAGTCAGGAAAAGTGCATAACATACATTGAGTTCCAAATAAAGTATTCAGTTGGATAATTAATAATAAGAATAATAATTCTTATTTATCAATGATTAAATAAGAACAAATTTATGATTTGAAAATGACATTAAAAGCTTTTATAACATCATTTTCTTAAAATTACTTTTTGCACAACTAGATTAAGCATGAGACAAAAAGGTAAAAAATTAAATTTTAATCACATTAAAAACTGAGACAGATAATATACATTAAAAATATACATTTTAAAATATTAAAAACACAAAAACATAAATTTAAACGTTTCGAGCCTTTTACAGGCTCCTCATCAGTAAAAAACATCAAGTGTAAATGATTGAGATGAACAACAGACTTTCATTATGTGAGAACAACGTATTCATCAGGCCTCATTAAGTGGCGAAAAATGTTGATTTGTGTACCAGTCCTCCAGGAAAATTCTTGAGTGATAATTTAAACAATTAGATATGATTATTTTAGTACTGTTAAATTCAGGTAAATGGTCAGTTTCTATGGCATGCTGTACTATTTTTGAACGTATATCACGGTTTTTGAAATTTGTTTTATGTTCCTTAATTCGAGTATGAAATCTTGTAGTTTAGTTTATATTGGTCAAACTGGCCGTTCTCTTCATACTCGAATTAAGGAACACAAAACAAATTTCAAAAACCGTGATATACGTTCAAAAATAGCACAGCATGCCATAGAAACTGACCATTTACCTGATTTTAACAGTACTAAAATAATCATATCTAATTGTTTAAATTATCACTCAAGAATTTTCCTGGAGGACTGGTACACAAATCAACATTTTTCACCACTTAATGAGGCATGCGCAGTTCCTGATGAATACGTTGTACTCACATAATGAAAGTCTGTTGTTCATCTCATCATTTACACTTGATACTTTTTACTGATGAGGAGCCTGTAAAAGGCTTGAAACGTTTAAATTTATGTTTTTGTGTTTTTAATATTTTAAAATGTATATTTTTAATGTATATTATCTGTCTCAGTTTTTAATGTGATTAAAATTTAATTTAACTACGAGACGTAATGGTTTTTAAATATTTTAAAGGTAAAAAATCTTAGGCATAAACTATATTAATTTTACATTCATTAAATAATTTTTTATTGTACTATAATGCAAGTAATTTTTTATACCATATTTCCATAACAAATATGTAGAAACAAGGTACATACATAAAGTAAATGATTTTTTTAATATTATCAATCTAGCCCTGTGGTATACATCCTACAGTTAGTTATAAAACAACCTTCACGTATGATGTTTTGAATATGTATATTTTTCTAAAAACTTTAGAAAGATAAAATAAGAGTACTTCAGCTGCACTATTAGTATACTATAAAACTATTAACATGACTTGTAGCAAGGATTGATTATAAAGACAGTCTTCTAGAGCAAGAGTGGCCAACCCATATCGTGTTTCATTTTTTGGCTAAAATACTATCTTTATTAATGATCTCTTTTGTTATTCAAAATTTTAATTTAATTTCCTAGATTAATTTTAACTTTCTTGAGTATTAATTGTAATAAGTTCTAAAAAAATATGAACTTCCATAACTCCTCCATTAAAACAGCTGAAAAGTAAATTTTTATTACTTCAAAATCATGCATAAAAAATATGAAGCTTTTGTATTTCTCATTCTAACAAGTGGCCATGTTTGCTGATAAACATTTCATTCCTTCTCTCACAGTGTTAGACTCATAGTGTCTGGAAGAACATTTTGTTTGTTCTAGAACTTTTGGATAACATTAGCTCACATCTCTTTCTTCTACACTGATTGGAGGAGTTTGCAACAAATTTGAGAAATCAGTCAAAAAATTCTTGGCTAAGTGAGATGGTCGAGAGAAAGCAAGAGAATAAGTTGCATGGGGGTGAGCCAGGCTTAAAAGCTTGGACTTGACCTAAAATTCTTCACTTTAGAAATTATTTCCATAATATATCATTAAAAAAAAAAAAAAAAAAAAAAAAAGTGAGGTGTCCTACATCTTTGTTGATCTAGTAAATAAAAAGTAAATGCCCTGTGTTCATCTTATCTTCACAGTTGTGCCTTCCAATTTTATATTTTACAAAGTGCTTTTAAATCAGTTACACTAATTATTAAACAGATTTAGTCAATGTACTGTTTAATTTCTATTTTCGTAAAATAACCAGCATATTTATTGTTCTGGTGTATAGCAGAATTTTCATATTAATGTTGATATTATTTAATTTAAAAAATATAACAATTTAAGGTAATATTATAGTTTTAAAAAATTAAAGAACACGCTTTTATAGAAATGTGAACTAAAAAGCACAAAATATCTATCTTAGTATTAAAATTCAGAGTAAGAGAAAATTGTGTGAGTGACACACCGTAATATTTACATACATTTAAATCCTTAATTAAAATAACTTAGAATTACACAAAAACCATTTTTAAAAAATCTCCCCTGACGGGGATCGAACGCTGGACCTTTAGGTTTGTAGCGCGGCGTCTTACCTCAACGCCACATCTTTCACGTAGGGAGAGTATTTTTTTACAATATAAATTTTTTGTTTGCTCCCAGAGAAGTTACAAACAAACATACATACATACAGGTGAAGCTAATAAAAGCGTGTTAAAAAGAAAAGCTTTAAAATTTATTAAAAATTAGTACAACTTAAAAGGGAAAAAAAAAAATCAATATTATAATATGCCAAATGAAATTCTTAGTACAGTTATCTAAAAGAAAAGAAGAAAGAGAAAAAAAACTTACTTGTTGAAACCTTGCATCACCAGTTTGTTAATACAATTCTTTGATAGTGTTTCCAGTCTTGAATTTATGTAATGGAAATTTTCTATTTCAAAATAAAATAAAATTTATACAATCTGCAAACTCTCACTGGCCAAAAGATCTATAAAATTAAATACAGTCGAACCTTGTTAACATGAATACTGTTAACGTGAATTACTTTTAACATGAACTGTTTCCACAATCCCCGTCAAAATGAAGATCACTTTAGTTATATGAAGATCAGTTACTGATAGCATGAACTACTGATAACATGAACTACTTTTTTATCCCCCTTGAGAATCAAGCTAATGAGGTTCAACTGTATTTTAATTTTTAGAATAATCAATTTCCTTCCTCCTCACAAAAAACATTAAATAAATAAACAAATAAGCTGATTTCAAGACACATGTGTTGGGAAAATAACTCATTCTGGTTTTGACCAAAGCAATTGAAAAAGACAGAAATGAACCAAAGTTTACAAATATTAGATTAGTTTAGATTGGAGACGAGTAGGAAAGACCGGGGTACAATGGACCATTCCTATTATTTATTTTATTTATTTATTTTTATAATTCATATTTTGGTACATAGATAACAGCACTGCAGTGATGAAACTTATCTAGCAACTTCATGCCTAACTCACAATTTAGTCATTTTATTCGAGAAATTTAGTTTGTGGTGGCCAAAAATAAATATTTTTAGCAAAACAATTTTTCTTTTCATCATTCAAGAATTATGATCTGGAAGAGGTTATTCAGCACAATAAAGAGCTAAGGTAATCTATTATTATACTCTAACTAAAATATTTAAAAAAAAAAAGGATTTGTTACTTTTTTTTAACATTTGTTGTCAGCGTTTCACATAGGGTAAAATGGACCACCAGGAACTGGGGTACGCCAGTTCTCTGTCATAATAAACTGATTTACGAAATCTAAATTTTTGAAGTGTTAGCTATAAATTATGCTTAAAATTTCAGAGTTAACCTTAATGACATCTATTATGTCTTCAAAGATGAATAAGCATGCAATTTACTTTGAGGTTTCTTCTTATTTATTTTTATTAAAAATTCATTTGTTTTTGTATTCTTATATTTTTATAAATATCATAAAATTATAATGAACTGAATTAAATAATGCAATTAAAAAGTAATAACAAGCCTATGTTATATATATATTTAAGAAATTTAAGATTGTCACATAAAGAACAGTTTCACAGATGATGTAAAGTAAATAAAAAAATATTCAGCTATGGTGCATGCAAGTAATATAAAGGGTTGTGAATGATAAAAAAAACCTATTTGTTCAGCCTCCAAGGCATTTCAAACCAACTCTTACATGCTACGCATAAAGGCATAAAAATTCTAAATTGGAAAACAATAATAAATCAACTATTAAATTTAGCCCAAACTATGCATATAAGCAGATAATTTAGAAGGATGAAGAGGAAATGTGGAAAATTATCTAATAAATGCTTGTACAATGAAGTTCATCTCAATCACTAACAAAGAAGGTCTCCTTAAAGTGCATACTCAGAATATTGTGAAAAAAATTGCAGAGATACTACTTACATAGGTAATACATGATCAGTTAAATTTATCCGCAGAATCCCACAAAAAATTCTGTAAAAAAATAAAATACTTTCAAATATTTGGCATAAAAAGACAAAAAGTGCATGTGATTTAGCAAGCAACATCCTTTCCCGTCAAATGCAATTAATTTTAATGCATTTAACAATTCCTTTCAAAACAAATCTTTCTGAATAGCGTTCATAGTAAATATAGTTTGAAATTAATAGATGAAAGAGTTGCCTGTTTCTTATACAAGTTTGTTTAGTATATAGTACATATAGCCTTTTATACATTATATGTACGAATCGAAGACATAAATAAACAAATATAATATATTCTTCATTTTATACTGTTATAAAAACACTACATTAATATACGTTTTTAATTTTACCTGTGGTCCATAGTACCCCGTATCATGGACCATTTTACCCCGGGCTTGGGGAAAAATGGTCCACTTTGTCAGTTGCTCTATTTTACCCCTCTCCTACTGTTCAGAGACAAAAATAAAAACATTTTACTGTCTGATAAGTATTAGCACTTTCTTTTTTTTTTTCAATGAAATTTAAAAAGGAGCCAAGATTGCCAACAGGGTTTATACTCAAATATGGGGAAAAAAATTCGCTGAGTTTTCCAGACAATTTTCAAGAAAATATTATTGACATATTGCAAGAAACACTCCTCTAGAGAAGAGAAAATACATCTACTTCCCCTGTATAATGTTATGTTACTGCCGATCATGATCGAAATTTAGGTAGAAATCATTGTTTACAAGAGTATTTTCATGATACTTAATCATTTGAAGTTTGATATGAAGCTAAACAAGAAAAACATAATTTCACAGAAAAGAAATATTTGTTTTTCCAGGTTTTATAATTGATTTTCCCTGACTTTTAATGAAAATTTTTATTTTCCCTGACTTTTTTTAACAAAATCCAAATTCCCTGAGTATTCTAGGTTTTTCCTGAGTAGTATGAGCCCTGGCCAAAATACCTAGAAAAAACAATTAGTGTAGAATTTTATGTGATTGCTGTTAGTTTTATTTGAAACAATGAACAGTGAACATTAATGTGCTGAAGAAATTATTCCTTTCAAGTGTTTACAAAATGTTCCCAAAGCAGTGCTAGATATTTCAGAAAGACCAACTTCTTCTCACAAATTGATGTTCTTGTAGGGGTTAAGGCTGATTGACTACACGAGGATCCTGAGCCAACGTGATGTGCCCTTATTGGGGGGGAGGGGGGGTCTTTATAAGGGCTCTAGCCCTATGAGTTTCAGAGAAAAGCCACTGTCACAAATTAGAAAAAGTAAGTAAAACATACACACTTTTAGCAAGTGGCTGTTCTACTTTTATCCCTAGTTTAAAAAATGATTATTTTAAGTCAAGGCTGAATTTCTAAACTATGTCATTAATGTTCTGTCATGGGTAGTCCATCATTCAAATAAGTTAAATTGGATTATGAGACCAACGTCATTGTACAACAAGATGAAAGTTTTAAGAAAACATAATCAAGGTATGTATTATAAAAAAAAAAATAATAATAATAATATAAAATAGAGATGACTAATGTTAAATAATAAAATAATTGGTATTTATATATATTATGTTTAATCAAAATAACATAACAAAAACTTTATTTATAAAATTACATAATAAAGAAATTTTAAAAAAGCAAAAAAATTTAATCAAACATACATATATAATAAATATATATATATTTATAGTAGTTATAACCACTGATCATATAGCATTGTGTAACATAGATTTAAATTTAAGATTTTATGTTGCTGGGAAATAAATAATTTCGTTAGAATAAATACTAATATACATATATATATATATACAATATTACCACCTTTTTGTTTTTCCTCTTATTCTTAAATCTTAAAAAACCTTTAAACACAAATTCTAACAAGAAAAATGTATTCTATGCTAAAGATACCGAAATTGTTTATTTTTGAAGAAATCATTACTTAAACTGGCAGCCACTTAAAATAATAAACTAATCAGAAATATTAATTTTTGATGACATGCTTAGTTGTTGTCAGAAGTTCATACATCAGTTCTAAATGGCATATCTATGAGGTTAGCAAAAGAAAAGTAATCATTAGATTGAGTAACAGTCTGCAGATCACAAAATATTGTACCATCCCACATTGTAGTACATAAACAGTTTCCAGCTTGATTAAATAACTAACAATGAAAAGAAGCACCTCTCTAGCATTTATTGTGTTGAACACATTATGATGGATATGTCTGTTTTGCTTTATAAGAAATATCAAGAATAGAAAATCACAAAAGACAATCAAAGAATTTTTGAATATGTGTTACAAAACTTATCAAAGCTTGAAAACGAAGTCTGAAAAAAAAAAAAAAAAAAGATATATAACTGATGATTAAATATTTCATTAAATATGAATCTCTAAGATGATGATGCTCACATGCTACTTACTGCTTAATTTAGCCAAGTTAAAAACTTTTAATATTCTGTCATATATAGAAATGCAGAAATAAACATTAAATAAGCTCAATACTTTTAATACATGTGATATACAGCTAATAATTAGTGATTTGATAAAAAAAACTCAGGAAAATGGTTTCACAAGAATTAATTTTCAAATAACATATAAAAAATATAAAGGTAGGCTTCATTATGACTTCTAAATTACTTTATAATATAATTAAATGAGATATTGAACATACCGTTGATGAAAAGGGGGAAATGTATCTATCTACAAACGAATAAGTCCCCTAGTAAAAATACAAATTAAATTAAATAGAGATTGCCTTTTATAATAGAATGAATTGAATTCAGAGGATATTACAGAATAAAATGTTCTTTTTATTGGAATAAATTAAATTAGATTTTATATGTTAAATGAATGAATTAATTTTATAACTATTCTTAATAAATTGACTTTTTTATTTAAAATTATAAATTGAATTATTTAGAAAGAAATTAAATATTTAAAAGAACATATGTGTGAACTTGTTCTCACACTGTTACTGTGGCATTGTTTGCTGAGTATATCAAAAAGAGACTCTTTCATAGAAAAACATTTCAGCTGAAATTTTTGTGGCAATATGAACAATATTGAACTACAATTTGGACTATTTTATAGAGGCCACTTTTTTTGCGTATGTCATGACATGTATATTTTTTTTGGTTCCACTGTTTTTTTTTAAATATGTGTAAAATTTTTCTTTTGTTTTGGAATTGGTAATTATATTTCACATATATTTTGTTTGTTCATTTTTAAGCATTCATATAATTTTTACATATAATGTAATATCATTTTTCAATTGTACGTCTTTGGTAAGTGCTTTTAAATATTATTGTTTGTATATGCTTTTCCTTACAGGAGGCGAGGAGGACTTATTATTATTTTTTTTTTTGCTAGTCGAAGGGGAGATATATGTGTGAGTGTTCTCACACATATGTCCTTTAAAAGTTTATTTATTTATTCAAATTTAATATATAACAAGAAGGAGGGATTAATAAAATAATAAAAAAAATCTTTTTAAATTTATCTAATTCAATTGATTAATTATATAGAATTTCCCGTTTTATTTAGAAATCAAAATTTGTGTTCTTTGTCCTTTTTGTTACAAACGCATTACTCTCATAATAAAATAAAGCAATTTTTATATCGGGGTTTTTGAAATGTAGTGTTGTTTATACATTTCCCCAAATGGATTAAATCAATTTAGCTATTATTATTTATTTTGAGAGGGTAATTTAAAAATTCGTATCAGCCTACTTCTAGCACAAGTAGCTATTAATAAAATAATAACAGTCATTTCAATTCATATTTATTTCGCTAGTGTTTACATTAAATCAATTTAGCTATAATTATTTATTTTTGAGAGGGTAATTTAAAAAGTCGTTATCAACCTGTTTCTAGCTTATACAGCTATTAATAAAATAAAATAATCATTTCATTTCATGTTTATTACCCTTGTATGTTTACGTTAAAAACCTATTATTATTTCAAGCGGGTCATTATAATTCTAAAAATAGATATATAATGGATTTTTGACGACTCTGTGTTGTCTACTAAACCTCCCGTTTTAAGCACGTTGAAGTCAAGGACAATTGGCGATGGTTTTCAATGTCAAATCGATTTAACGTTTGTAACGACTTTTTGATATTCAAAAATTTTGTATTAATATGTTAGGAGGACAAAGAAACTGTTTGGCACTCTTTTGGCTGTATTTTAAGGATGCCAATTTTTGGGGTTGCAATTTTAAGCTCTTTGTGGCTGCGAGATTTAGTTAAGCTTTACGATTTTGACATTGTTAGAATAAGACTTTTGCTGTTACGTTTCTCCTCTCCTCCCCGTCTCAATTTCCGTATGAGATTCTTCCTGTTCTCAACACTTGTTGAAATGTAGTATTTTGGAAAATAACTGTTTTCAAGAAGCTGTCAATAAATACCAGTTAATTTAACTCTGCCTGCTTACTTTTTCTGCAAAGGAAATTTTCTTTCAACACTTTTTTTATGAACTTCTACACAGCCCGCACAGTCATGGATTTGGGATATTGCGGTGACGAAAAACTTCGTCATAGGTAGGCTTCATTATGACTGAATAAGTATGATTCTTAATGCATAGAAAATAATCTCAAAAACAAAATTTACTAATATATACCTTGAGAGAAAGCAATTGAACTAGATTCTTGTGCTTCTGATACAACATCAGCTAAAGCCATACCAAAAGCTGAAAGTATTCCGGCATACCTATCATAATAGATGAAAAGATATCCAAACTATATAGTAACAATTAAATATAAGAGTAGAAATATTCTGTCAAAATTTATATTCATAATTGTAAAAGAAAACTTTTGTTATTTTGTATAAGTTAAAAAAAAAAGGGGCAAAGGATAAAGATAAAAGAACTTTATTTTAAAAAGTTTTTATTTATATAAAGACCACAAGAGAGATTCTAATTTTTACCTGTTGTTTGATAAATGATTCAAATTTGAAAAACGGAAATAAAAAAACTATCACGCTTATTGGTGCTCACTCATTTTGCCATTCACTTTGAATAAATAGACAATTTTATTTTATTGAGATTCCTTCTAATTTTTTTTAAGTGAAAACTTCTTTAGGCACGTTGAGCACTTTTGGGTGAACAAAAATCATGGAATTTGCGTCATCGTCAGTGAACGCTTTGAAATTCTGCAGGTGTTCGTTACCATGACAACCTATCCACCCCGTCTGGTCCAGAAGAAACATATTTTTTACCAATTGACATTACGTGGTTTTTCTACTAGGAATAAAAATTGCAAATTTCAAAATGCTTCAATTTTCTTCTAAACTCTTTGAAACTTTCTGTATGCCATTAACAGCACAGGGGATAGTTGCAGTTCAAATTTCATCGAATTTGGAAAAAATTTACATTTTAATTGGAAATTAAATTTTATTCTAATACGTGCATTTCAAATTCTAATTATGATTAAATTATTTTTAATACATCATTCGAAAGATATTTTAAAGTACTTTTATATTATCGAAAGTGGAATTCGAGATTTCAGCTGATTTACATGTTTTAAGGTCTCCTGAATCAGTTTTCTTTTGCATCTCAGCTACTAATTAATCAGCCGAATCATATAATACAGATCATAAACACTTCTTTACAAACCAAAAATAATTCGAAAATAATAATCTAATAGCTCGACGATACAATTCACAAGTTACTTAGTTTTCACTTCTATTGGCAGTCCCCAAAGACCGCTTTGATTTTTTTTTTAACCAATCTTTCTAGTTCTAACTTTAATCAGATTAATTTACTCAAGAATATTATCTCTCGGTCGCTATCATTTCAACATAATTTCATTTCATTTGTTAAAGTTATTTAAATGTCATTATATCATGAGATATAATGACAAAATGACTGTTTGAGAAATTGTTCATAAAAATTCTAAAAAAGTTCAGTGTGCATCTGATCCATGTAGATTGGCACATGGCTTTTTTTCCTCATTTTTATTTTTTTTTATTTTTGGTTGGAGGGGGGAGGGAGACTAAGTTTTTTTACCTCTTTAATTATAACCTTAGAACATCATTTTGCCTTCCTTAAAATTTATTTCAAATAAATCTCTGTTTATTTTTCTGATTAATGCATGCTTACATGTCATTTTTATTTCCTTCTTTTTTTGGCTGAATGAAAAGTAATTCTTAATAATTTCTGCCCTTAAACAAATGTTGTGTATTTGTGCATTCTACGGTATTTGTTTATCAAGTTCTTATTCATCCAATCTAAACTATCATTACTTTAAATAAGAATAAAAATAATAATGTAATTATTCCAACTAAACTAAATTTCAGAAAAAAGTTAAAATGACGTAATACAGTGGAACATCCTTAAATGGGCCACTTTGCATGCAATAGAAAGATTATGCTATTGCATGCTAAGCAATAGAAAGCACGCAATTTACATTAATGCAGAATTTTTTTTTCTTAAAGCCTTTTTCTGTTTTCATATTCTTTTAAGAAATCTCACTTTGTTTCTCAGTAAGGACGAAAAATTCTCACCCAGTTTTTATTTGTGATGAGAACCCTGTAAACGTAATTAAACATGACTAACCCAAACATATACAATTTACAACTTATGTGTTAAGGACTATCTTATAACAATGGTAATTCTAAACTAAGCTTAGAAATTCATATATAATTTTTTATCATGACAAAATAAATAAATAAAAAATAAAATAAATGGTTTCAAAGGAAAAAAAAAATTTAGTAGAAAATAAAAGTACTTGTGAATAAAAATAGTAGAAATGCCCAAATTTTTAGCGATGGAGCATGCATGTTGACTACCAGCACCACCAAAAACAGCTAAGATATGTTGAGAAGTATCAAATCCTTTACCCTGAGTTAAAGAACGGATTGGTCGACTCATGCTTTCATTTGCCACAGTTACAAATCCTAAAGCTAACTCTTCAGTTGTGTATAGATGTTTGTCTTCATCACCAGATGCTTGACACATTATAAAATTGTTGATCTGAAATAGTTAAGCTGTTAAATAAAATTTTATTTACGGTTTAATTTCAAAACATATAAAATCTGTAATCAATATATTGTAATACATTTATCTTTGGGTCAAGACAATTTTAACAAAGAATTTGATTTTGCTTCTGATTGTCTTGGAATACACAAACACTATATGATTTATTTAAGAACATATGTTAAACAGATCAATAGAACTTTCTATTGATTCTAGAAAAGATGATGTTGCCATTTCTGTTTTTTAATATATTGAATCTATCTGATTTTTTTAAAATAGTATGGGAATAAGCATTTCACATAAAAAACATGAAATTTGACAGCTTTGTACAGAAATATATAATAAACATACTAAAACAGTTTACATGCTGTTAAATTATTTTAGGTGTTATTTATTATAGAATTTGTCTCAAACAGTTCTGAAACTAAAGTCTTATAGAATCAAAAACTATACATAGCAACTTAAGAGGATGTAATACCTATGTATACTTTGCCAATAGCCAAACCCCATGTTATTCCATAGGGAAATTTTCAATAAAATTATTCATTACTTATTAAATGTATTTTACTATTATTATTTCATTTTCACATTCAGAAAACTCACAACTGTCAACAAATTATTTCTTATTTTTCAATTTTTTTTTTTTAGAAAATTAATACTTCATTTTGCAGCTAAAAAGTGTGAAAAATGAATATTTCTGTCAGAAAAGTGTCACAGAATCAAAAATTATACATTGTAATTTAATTATATTTTGTTAGTGTATGTTTCATATACTGCAATGTATAGCGGTTAATCAGTTTTTGATTTTGACAAACTTTTGACTCTTTTTAAATTTTGATATTTTTATTTCACATGGGAGGTATGTCAAGACCAGTTCCATTTTAAAGTTCTCTGTGTGTGATTTCGAAAACTACAAGAAATAATTCCCTGAAATTTTCACATTTGAGACACATTTTATGAAAATGTTTTAATCTACTGATTTTATACTTTTTTTTTTTTTTCTTTTAAGTGAATATAATCTTTTCATTTGTTCATTTATTGCTGAATCAGACGGGAAAAGAAAAACAAACACAGCATTCAACCAGTATGTGTGTAGACCAAACAGCAGGGACAAGAATGAAAAATACAGTGGTTTGGTATAGATTATTAACATTTTCTAACTATAAGTACTCATTGCATCGTTTAACCTTCCATGTACTTTTTCTCTATGCGATTACACAATGGACAGACAGATAGACTAAATGAATTCATAATCACTCCTCAGTATTGTTGGAAAGTGTTAAAAATGCTTAATGCAAACGGGAATGCAATTCTAATAATTTCTAATTGTAGCCATTAATGTATTTGGATATTTTAGTGTGGCCTTATAAATCTTAGCACTAAAAAGGTACTCCATAGAATTTATTATTATTATTATTATTATATAGAATAATAAATGTCAATTGTGATTTGTGTGGTACAAAGTTATTTAAATATAATTTATAAAAAAGCCTCTCATAAAAAACAATGCATTGGCATTGTTTTAGGTGTTCCTGTACACAAACCATTGATAATATTCACACATTTTAAGTAGGAAAAATGCCATAGTGAACATGAATATATTATTTTGAAGAAATTTTGAGAATATTTTCAGGGGCTACAGTGCAGCCCGACGGAATGATAGACAGATACATAGACTGTTTAAAATCACACTCTAACAATATTTAAGAATATTGTTAGAAAGTATTGAAAAGGAATAATAAAACGAAAATGCAATTCAGGCAAATTTTAATTTTAGCCCTTAATGTATTTGAATATTTTTGTGTGAATCTGTAAATCTTAATGATAATCATAATATATTCAATGGAAAACATTTTTTTGAACATATGAATAATAATATCAATTTAATTATGGATTTGTTAAAAATAAAGGTATGACAATATAGTTTTTAGAAAAATCTCTCATAGAATGCAAAGTTTTTGAATTCTTTATGGTGTCCCTGTACACAAACCTGTGTGGTATTTAGCCTATTTTCAATAAAGAAAATTCCATAGTGAATTTGAATAGCATATGTCAGTTTCAAGGAATTTCATTAATATTTATGGGGATTAGAGGGTTAGACACAGACTTTTGTCGAAAAGTGTTAAAAGGAGAGTATTTCTAGTCCAGTCCTAAATGCTGTCAAAATAGAAATTAAATTATTTCTATAAGCTATTTGCATCATTGAACTTCAGTTAAAGATATTGATCATTTTTTATTTATGGGAAGTTTTTTTTTTTTTTTTAAGTGTCTGTAATTAAGTGGGGATTCATGTGTGTAGCTTGCATGGAGCTGGAGTCTTTAATTAAAAAAATATTAATAACAACAAGCAAACCTAAACTGTGAAACATGCATATTTACATAGATGAAATCGATGGTCACAATCACAATTGCAAGATATTCTTGATAATAATCTACAAGGCTTTGAAAAATATAAAAACATCCTGGAATAAACAATCAAAAATTTGGCATATTGAATAACAATTATGAGTAGTAAAAAAAATTTTTCAAAGCAACAAACATTAAGATTCATATAAGGAGTATCATAAGATTAAATAGAGATAGATAAAAAAGGTTTTATTTCAATGTAGACAATAAATTTTAGTTTAAAAGTTAATTAATTTTTTTTTCCTTCATTTTCTCAGGCTTTATGAAGAGTTTTTTAATCAAGCCGTTAACAAAGCCAAAAAAAAAAAAAAAAAACTTTAAATGAAATTTTTCCGACTGAGTGAAAATAATGCCTGGACCAGGAGTCGAACCCCGGATCTTTGACTTACAAGGTCAAGGCTCTACCAACTGAGCTAGCCAGGCTGACAAGCCGGTCAGCATTACTCACTCAGACAACCTTTAGGCAGAAACATCTGGTCTATCATTTAGATAGCTCGACAGAAATAAGCCGCAGGTAAAGGAAAACACCATTAAACAATGGGAGAAAGAAATACAATTTTTATTAAAATCACAATCAACTGATTGGAAGAAAATCATATTTTAATGATTTTTTTTTTTTTTTTTCATTAAAATATGATTTTCTTCCAATCAGTTGATTGTGATTTTAATAAAAATTGTATTTCCAAACTTTAAAACTAAATATCTTGGTCAGTTTCTATTCAAATCTATTTGTGTTGTATAAGAGCAATGAACTTGTCCAAAAATTAATAATTCTTGGAAAAAAAAAAAATTACCTGTTTAAATAATTGTGCAATTCCCATGAAAAAAGCATACAAATATTATACACAATAAGTGAAATTATATATTAAATTTACAAGTCATTTGTAGTTTTTTATGATTCAGGATGATCCAAAATATTTATGATTTTGTACGATTTGTGGTTTGTTTTCTAACTGGACTCGTGACTAAATCAATAGAGGAAAATGCGAGTTTAAAAAATGCTCTTAGCATAACTAAAGTTCAAGGCTTTTTTTTTTTTTTAACAGAAAATATGTCAAAAAAAAAGGGTAATAATTCTAATAATTTGATCACCCACTGCATATGTCACTGCCATCAACAGTTGCAGAAATAAAGACCTCTTAAGGACTTTGCATTGCACTCTGTATATTTAACATAAAAATTAATGCAGTATTTAATAAATTACTAATATTAATTAATTTAAATACAAGTTTATGCCTTAAAAATAAATAATGGTAAAAAGTGCAATATACATTTCTAATGTAAATTTTAAAAAATTAATGCTTTTTAAAGTTCATTTTTTCTTTTAAACTTAAATGCATTTCCTTTAATTAATATTTTTAATATATTATTAATAATAATTTAATGATGCTTTATAAACTTCATTTTCATTAAACTTAAATGCATTTCTTTTAATCAATAATAATAACATTTTATTTTTCAAAATAAAAATAGGCTATGAATTAATTAGAAAATTTACCTCATTTTTTAATTTTTCAAAAGATTCCATGGTTGCTTGTTTATCTAAGGGTAAATCCTTAGTTTTACCAAAAATCTTCGGAAAGAATTCAGGTTGTAAGCGACCTAATACAAGATTAGCATCAGTCACAGTTAAAGGTCCACCTGTACATATTAAAGAAAAATATATTCAGTAGGATAAGATTACTATTTACTTCAGAAAATTATCAATAACATTTTTAAATGTTTTATAGTACGTAGAAGTCTATGATATATAGGCATGATAAGATTTACTAGATATATTGGAGATTAATAAGAATAATAAAATTAAATGGGAAAATGTATTTAATGTGACAGGACTTGTGATTCAATTTCGTTGGTGAAAATTTACATAGTTAAGTTTCTTCATATCTTTGTATAGTAAATATTAAAGTGAAAAGTACACTTGTTATAGTATAAATTACTTTGTACAGTAAGTTTTAAATTTCCATGCAAAATTCATGTTTTATATGTATCAAGCACGTGTACATTAAAACTAAGAAAATAGAAAGTACACCATGCATTAATCAAAGATGCATAAAAGGAGGTATGACAGAGAGCCACCCCTCCTTAAACTAAAATACTAATTGAATTGAATTAAAAAAAAAAAAAAAAAAAAATATGAAAGGATAGGAAGAAGTATTGGTTTTAATTAATATTTTATAACAGTTTAGGGAAAACCTTATTCAAAATCAGTGCCCAAAAATGCTTATGAATTTATTTTTGGAATTATTAAAAGAATTTAACACAAGCATGCAATTTTATTTTGGATTACATTATATAAGCAAAAACTGACATTTTGTTTCAAAAGAATGAAAAATAACCCCCCCCCCCCTACATAAATAAATAAATAAAAAGTAAAATAAAATTACAAATCAATGATTTTTAGACTAATTTAAAGATAGGGTATTTTAAAAACAGTAAATAATATGCATAGTAATATTTAAAAGTGAAACGCACCTTTTCTATAACATACAGGTCCAGGATGAGCACTAGCAGATTCTGGTCCTACAACCAGAAGGCCAGATCGAAAGAAAAGCATGGAACCTCCGCCAGCAGCAACTGTTTGAATATCAAGCTGCAACAAAATAGCAAATAACAAAAAGAAAAATATATATTTATTTAAAAACATATATATAATCAATAAACTTATATAAAATAAAACATTAAAAATAAATTATATATTAAATTAGAGTGACTCCTCACTTATATAACTGCAAAACAAGCTAAGGAAAAAGTAACTAAAAATCATTTAAATAAATGATCACCTTTTAAACAATAATTTACTCATCACAGTTCACACCGTTAATAAAAAAAAAAAATAAATAAATAAATAAAATAAAGTGAGATTTTCCCAATCCAATGAAAAATTTAAGTGAGTAATTATTATGTTTTTTTATATTTTGCTGCAAGGGAAAAAATATTTTCAAGCATTTTAAATATGTAAATCAAACAACTGCAAAAATGATTTTTTTCCATTTGAGGATTGCCACACTATTTCACACAATATTCAATGACAGAGCTGCATAAAGATATTTTTAATTTACTTACAAGATATGCATAAACAAGATATTTGTAATAAATAAGAACGTTGTAAATTTATTCAGTTTGAATTTATTATTATTTGTACTAATATTATTAAGTTATTTATTATTTAAATTTATTATAACTAATGATGGATGAACAACAGAAGGGGGGGGGGAGAAAATTATGTGCATATGATTACTACTTTTTTTTTTTTTTTCCTTTTGTGGTATCATTTTAAATATTGTGGGATTCCCACATTTCTGTTCTGTAATAGGAACCCTGAAATGCATTGTTGTTTATACTAAAAATTAAAAGCAATGACTTTTATTGAAATACATTAATTGAAATCATCATGTTACTATTTTAAATATAAACATGAAACATAATTACTATTATTACAATTGAATACAATTAAGAAATGTTGATTTACTAAATATGTTTTTTTGTTTTTTTAATTGTAAAATTTACTACCAGTTGCATATTTCAAAAATGTAATACCTGTTTCTTTATATTAGACATTAAACACAATATACATTTTTTATATTTATAAAAATCCTTCAATTAATTTAAAAAAAAAATCCTTTTATTGAATCAATAAAAATTGCAAAAGCAGCATTTGCTTCAGAAAAAGATTTTAGTTAATTCAGTTGAAGCAATATTGCTACAACTTCTCCAATGCTATTTAATTTCCATAAGACTTGTATTCCGTTTGCCCCTCCCTTCCTTCACAAGCAGAGAGGAATGAATATATGTATTAACATTTTTTTTTTTTTTCTTCTTCTTTTCCGACATCGATAGTTACAGAATGCAATGAATTTTCACTGGCCATGACATGCTATGATGTAAACTCTTTTCACTTCTGTAATCTTGGCCATTAATGTGCCCTGTTATGTCACTGTAAATATTTGCTTATTAAATGTTCTATATGTTTGCAAAAATACTTTGCTTTTTTCCTCCTTTTTGTTTTAATTTAGTCTTCATCAGCATTGCTAACACTGTTATCTTCCTCTTCAATGAAGCTTCAATTACAGCTTAGTAAAATGTATATATATATATATATATATTTAAATTATTTCTGTTTATTATTTTTGTTACACAATTTTTATTAAATGAAATAAAACTCTGAATAAATATAAACATGATTTTTCATTTTTTTGTCCCACATTTTTATTGATCTATGTGAAAATCTAGTTACAAGTATTGAGCAAAGAAATCTATTATATAATATCATATATTCATGTTTAAAAAAAAAAGTAAGAAAAAGTCTGAAGTGTATTATTCTTTTAATGACTTGGGGAGGGGGGAGGCATTACAGTTAGATAACATAAATGCATTTATGATATATAACTTAAACAAACATTATATACATGCTTTTATATTGATTGCAGGAATGACATTTTTTAATCTAAAAATTGGAGAAAAATAATATAGCTGACTTTTCAAATACTTGGTCAAAAATAAATACTTCAAAACTACAATATTAAACATTAATCCAGCATTAAAGTAAACTTTTAAATAAATGAAAAACAATGGAAATCATTATTTTATTTATTTATTTTTTGGTGAATAGAAGATATTTCTTTCTTTATTCTTTTACCATAAAATTAGTGATTTAAAAACTTTTTTTTTAACATTTTAACATGTGCATGTGTATTCATATAGACTTAATGTATTGTTTTAAATAACATGTGAAAAATAGGGAACTTTTTTCAAAACCACTGCAAAACTGCGCATAAAAAATTACCTGAGGTGATTGTATATTAACACCCGCAATAGCTGTATCATATACATGATCAAAAGAACCATCATATCTACTAACATCGGTAGAAGTACCTAGAAAAAAAAAAAAAAACTTTCAGTACAATTTTTTTTTTTTTTTTTTTTTTTTACAATTAAAATCATTTCCTGTCATATAAATGGTTAAAGTATTTTAAGAGCATAAATAATAATAAATCTTATTGACATGGCTAATTTTTAATGAATATATTCTTATATTTTCCTTTTCAAGTGAAAGATATTAGTATATAATTCTGTATAAGTTACCTCCCATATCAAATCCAATGATTGGCTGCTTGTTAAATTTAGAATAAGCAGTCTTGCTGTAACCAATAACACCCCCAGCAGGTCCAGAAAGAATAGCTCGGGATCCACAAAATCTACAACCAATCACTTTTCAGTAAGTTGAAGTATGCATTAAATCAATAAAAGAAAGCATTTTAATTGTTAACTAATTGATATAAATACTTTAAGAGTTCTTTATAGGCAAATACATTCAATCAAAATCTGGATCCCATTCGCTACTACTCATAGGATTCCGTTTGTTGCTTTCTTTCAGGAGAAGGCACCCTCTAACACTGATGTTAAATGGTTCCCTGTTGTTGCAAATTCGTTCAGTGGTTAAGATTTTTAGGGTCCATGTTTAAGACCATAGCTTTACATTTAAAGGGTATGGGGTTTTTGCTATTTGCATGTTTTGAAGGATGTTTAATTTCCAAGTTTTCATTTTGGTTAGCTTTGGTTAGGGCTGTTGTTATTCTGTTAATTTCAACATTGATTTATGTTCTTTGAAATTTTTTATTTTTACTTTGGTGATTCCTATGTCAATAACTGAGAAATTGCTTTTGTTATGGTATTTAATTTGATATATTCCAGCAGTTTTTGAGGGTTTAATTTGATCTTTTTTACTATGGATTCTTTCATTACAGGAAAGCTTACAATAATTTGCAATTAACATCAGCATTAGGCGACACTTCCTTCTGAAGGAAAGCAATAACAAAAGATGAATCCCAAGAACAGTAGTGAAGATAAACTGGATTTGGATCAAAAGTACTCGTCCCTGAAAAAATCTTAAGGTATTTATATTAATGAGTTATAAATTTTCTTTATGATTTACACTGAAGATTTAAAATAGTTTTTTCACAATGAAAAATTTTGTCTGCTTATAACGTAGCCAAGTAAGTCAAGCATTATACTCTAATGTAAATTCAAATGATTCTTCCAAATGCAGTGAATATTGCAATTTTGCAGATTTTAACACATTTAAAAATACTTGGTAACTAGTAGCTAAATATTCTAGTAGCCAGAAAACAGAAAAAAAAAAGATTCTCTTAATCATACATATTAATTAAAAGATTGATTTTTAAAATGTATGAAAATATCAGTGCATAATTGTGAAAAAGTTGGCTATCATAGTTATAATAATATGTAACACAATTTTAATCAATTTAAAGTTATTATCTTTAAATTATCTAAATATCCCCATTGAAATCTTTAAAATTTATAATAGAAATATGATGATTATTTTTTAAATTGTCTAAATTTATAAACAAAATTAATATAAATAGAGTTTTTCAACAGAACATATAACAATTATTTAACTCTGAAAATAATAATAAGAAGAAAAGTATAATTAAAGTAACTTTAAAAACAGTAATTCTTACACAATGCATTTATAAGAATTTTACTAACAATTATGACTTAGATCATGACTGCCTCCCTGCCCATCTGAATCGTCTTGGCATCCTACCAGACGCTACCTGCCCTTTGTCTACAGATCCCAAAGTACTTTTGGACAGGCATCACCTGCACTACTACAAAGCCCTCTATACTGAGGCAGCCTGTTATTGGGAGGTAGAAGACTCATGGGGTAATAACCTCTGGTTATTGTATGAACTTTTTCAATTTTATTTTTTGTTTATACATGTTTTCCTTTTTTTTTTTTTTTTCCAGTTCATGTACTCTGCCATTGGAAATAAAATGACTTAAATAATAATTAAAAAAAAAAATTAATCACTTTGAAATATATAGAAACATGAAAAATATAAACTTTAAATTTATTTAAAAAACCTTTCTTTAGAAGTTCTTGGAGTCTCCAAGAACTTCTGCATCTGGGAAGCCAGTGGCAAGAGTGGGGCGCACCACCGAAAATATTACAGCCAGTCCATGAGGCTAAAGTAAGGTTTTTTAAATATATTTAAAATTTAATCATATTATACACATTATCACATGAATAGCAAATTTGAATTATAATATATATATATAATTCAAAGAATCTTTTTATTACTTCAAACAAACTACTTAAAACGATAAAATTTACTTTATTTATTTTTTCAGTGGAGGCAGAATTCTATTTGTTTAATATTAAAGCCTAAGTTTTTACTAGAGTGAGAAAAGGAAATTTCCTCTCAGTTTTCAGAATAAAACATTAAAAGTGTTAAAAAACCTTTTTTTTTTTTTTTTTTTTTTTTCCCTGCGAGCAGCTGATATGGATAAATTTTCTTAAAGTAATCAACTAATACATGCAAAAGAACATCTAAAAGAGTGTTTATAGAGTAATTTTGCAGAAAATAGTTAGAGCCATTTTTTGAGATATAGACATGGTATCAATTCCGATTTTCAATGTCCCAATTCTAGTTTTTCAAATGTTCACCAAAAGTTGGCAAAATTATCTATTCGCTAGATCTATCATAATTCTAAGGTTTCATCACTCAATTTTTAATTATTTTGAAGATAATTAGAAGATTTATCCCACACATACATACACGCTGACCAATCAGCAAAAACCACTTTTTTGAACTCAGGTGAAAACCTGATAGCAAAATGTTTGATTAAATACTATACTTATATTACCTATGATAGTCGGGTAAAGAAAGTAAAAAGGGTGGAATGTTAAAATAATTTAATATAACAATAATCAATATATTTTTCCTACTGAAAGTGAAAATTGTAATTCAAATAACTCCAGCCAAAATTCAAATGGAAAGCTAATGTATGTTACTTAACAGACTCATAAACACAGACTCACTGTGAAAACAGAACTCATAAATAAATAAAAATAAAATAAAATACAAACCAAACAAAATAAGGTAAGCAAAAATACAATTTTTATCAAATAATAACAAAATATTTTTAAAGAAAAAATGGATCAAAATTAGAAGAAAAACAAGAAAATTCCTTACAAATTCATTGGTGTTAATCCTCCATCAGACTGCATAAAAAGAACATTCACATCCTAATAATGTACAAAATAAATAAATAATTATATGTTCTGAGATTTTACATAGATATAATCCAGGAAAGAAATCTTATATAAGCACTCTTCAAAGATGAAAATAAAAGACAATCAATATTCTCTGCAAGTGATTTTTTATCTTAAATTTTTTAACAAAAATAGTTTCACAAACTTTATTAAATTACATAATGCATTTTTCTTAAAGGTATAGAATTTTTAAAATTAATACTTATATTATACTAAAAAATATTTAAACATATTTAGAAAATTTTATTTATGAAGGAAAAAGTATTAAATTACAAATTCATTATGTCCCTAATGTAAATCTATATTGTACATTTAAAAAAATAAATTAAAACCCTACCATGAAAAAAAAAGAAAAAAAAAAAAAACGGGGAAACTTAAATGAATGAGATTGAGTCCCCCCTTCCCTCTTAGCATAAGACAAAAATTTGGATTTAGTGCATGTTCATATGCACCATTCTTTATATTGTACATTACAGAAACACTATTATGAACAAAACCTCTTGAAGATTATACAGTAAACTCTCGATTATCTGAGAATGGATTATCTATGGGCATGGGAAGAGGGTGAAACCAAGAAAGCACAGGACCAAAAAAAAGTAATTTTTAAGAAGAAACAAAAATAAATGATAGATTTTTTTTTTTTTTTTTTTTTTTTTTTTGTATAGTACAGTACAATATTGTTTAATTTTGCATAAATTAGCTTATACATTGTACCTTAGCTTTGTCAGAACTGCACTTTTTTTTTTTTTTTACACCATTTAGTATATAAAATACTACACAATACTAATGTTTTTACTACAATGTGAAATATCTACTGTTTATATTATGTTTTATATACAATAAAATCAAATTTTTGAGCTAGAATATTTTTTATCTGATGTATTCTTATTGTCAGCCATTTTTGTAGTTTATCCCTGGAACCCATGTCACTTAATTATGAGGATAGTCAGGAGTTTAGTGTAGTTAAAAAATTCAATTTGTATTGAAATATATACAAACCTTTTAATAAAATTTACATTTAAACCATTTTAAAATCACCTTCACTAGCAGTTTTGGCTAATACCGCAACTGAGTTCTCAGGAATGCTGACAGAAGTGAATGTGGTCTTTTCACTAGCTTTACTTGCTCCTCTCTTCTTCCTCCAGCATAGCGTGCTACTTTTGTCCATTTCAGTAGGTTCTGAGAAATTACATGAATCACAATTCACTAAAATTTCAACAGCCTCTCTTTTCATTGCATATTGATAATTGTTATAGTGGGATAAGTTTAAAAATTTTTTGAGCTCCATTTTTATACTTTCTTCCTAATTTACTTTGATTAAGGTAGTTGTAATTTCATTATATTTAATATAATTAATAAAATAACACTCAACAATAAAATGTTTTTGAAATCTATTTTTATATTTTCTTTCTGATTTACTTTGGTTAAGGCAGTTGTTACTTTTATTATATTTAATATCATTAATAAAATAACAACTGCCTTAACCAAAGTAAATCAGAAGGAAAATATAAAAATAGATTTCAAAATTAGCCCATGATAACAATATGGAATTAAAAGAGAGGCTGTTGAAATTTTAGCAAATTGTGATTCATATAATTTCTCAGAACCTACCAAAAGTGGCACACTGTACTAGAAGAAACAAAGCAAGCAAGAAGACCCCATTCAGTTCACTCAGTGTGCCTGAGGATGGCTGCAACATCAACCAAAAGCACTAGTGAAGTTCATCATGGTTTTAATGTAAATTTTAATACATTAATCATTTGTACTTGTAAATAAGTTCTTAAATTATATGCAAATCGTTTAAAGATCAGAATATGATATTTCACCAATTCTCATTTATTTTTATTTTTTTTAATTTTCAGTTAAAAGAATTAAAGAAAAGGTGGGGAAAGGGGGATGAATTTTAAAATGTAGCAGTTTGGTTGAAAAAGAAATTGGAAGCGGAGGAAAGCTATTAAAAATATTCAGTTACAAAATGATATTTTCTAGCATTTCAAATGTTTGGCAACTAATTTATTTTTTCTAAAGTCAATGAATAATCGATTCAATTGAAATGAAAGGCATAAAAAATAAAATAATAATTTATGCAGGATTACTTCATCTCTTTCATTTATAAAAGATTTTCTTTGCTCTAATGAACTGTACAAATCTCTCACTTAAGAGAACTCTCTACTTAACATCTCCAAAAAACTGAAGCCAATGTTATTCTATGGAGAATTTTGCCCCTTTATAACTCATTAACAAATACATATTTTTAAGTTCTGTTTTCACATTCAGAAAATTTCCAATTGTTAAACATGTTACTGCATTCTAAAAATTGATTTTTTGAATTTTTAATATTTTATTTAGAAGTTGCAAAATGTGAATTTTCACAATGTGAAATTTTGCATTTTTAAGCTTAAAAATAAAATATTAAAAACTAAGAAAAACAATTTTTAGAAAGCGATAGAAAGTTTAACAGTTAGAAATTTTCTGAATGTAAAAACAGAAATTAAAAATATGTATTTGTTAATGAGTTATAAAGGGGCAAAATTCTCCATAGAATAACATTGGCTTCAGTTTTTTGGAGATGTTAAGTAGAGAGTCCCTTTAAAGAGTGAGAGAGACTTAAACTCCCATTCCTTCCCTCCAAAGCCAAAAATATATTTAAAATCAATTGTAAAATGCTGAGTTGAAGCATAAACAAACAACTTTAAAAAAATGAACAAATAAACAAATAAAATGTTTCACAAATTATTAAAATAATAATAGAAGGGGTTGATCCAAGTTTTAAAAATTATTTTTGTGAAATTTTTATTAATTTTTGTGAAAATCAAAATATTTTTGTGAAAAAAAAGGAATTGCCGCCAGAAACCTTTCATTTTAGTAATTACTCTATCTAATGTTTAATATCAAGTTAATAGCATTTTATTAAACAAGTATAGACACTCATTAAAAATAATACTGTAAACATGGAAAAATTTTTACAAAAGTATCATTTTTATAAAACAAAATTTTGTGAAAGGGCTGTTTTTATAAATCTGAATTTTGTGAAGAGACCCATTTTCTGAATTTGAATTTTGTGAAGGGGCCAATTTTAGAGATTTGAATTTTGTGAAGGGGCAGCAAAAGAGTCCCAATTTTTGCCTGGATCGACCCCTGAATAGTAATAATGATACAAACATAACAATAACTATTTAAAAAAAAAATTTTTTTTTAATAATAAAATTAACAAGAAATACATTAAAAAATTGTATTTAAATCTGTTTATCAGTAATCTGAACTATTTTTACATTAGTATACAGACCTTCAGGTTATCTTGAAATCCAGTTGAAAATTGTTTAACATACTGTTTTATACAGGGTGTTAAGTAAGCATCCACACAAGCTAGATACATCAAATAAAACAAAAGATGTCAATTACATACATATAAAAAATATCACTATGAAGGGAAAAAAAAATCATTAATCTTTTTAAATGAATATTAAGTACCTGTATGACCTCTTGGTACAATACGTAACATAGGCATAACTTCTGATGATAATGAAATGTGCTCAAATCCCAATTCCAAGGCAATATTTTTAATCTGAATTTCATGATCAGGAAATCTGTAAAATATAATAAATAATGATGCAGTTTTTAACAATAAAAATATTTCAGTTTTTACACATATATGAATTTATTATAGATAAATTTATAATAGATTAATTCTATTATTTTAAATTTTGTATTTATTGTGGTATAATAAATGCTTTAAAAAGTTAGTGACATATATATATATATATATATATTTTTTTTTTTTTTGCTAGGTGATTATATTAGTTGTTCAGTTTCAATATTTAAAAAAAAAAAATAAATAAATAAATAAAAATACTGAGAAGGTGAAAAAGATAAAATTTTTGGCACTGACACTCACATATAAGAATGCATTAAAACAATGGCCAAGCTCTTTATTCCCTTATTTTGCAATCTTGAAAGTTCAGTTCTGACTTGTTCTTTATTTAATGGCTTCCAAATTTCAACCTGAAAATAAAATACTATGAATTTATACCACTATCTTAAAATAATTGCATCATAAGTTGGCTTAAAAAATAAATAAATATAAAAATAAATCCATATCAATCACAGAGTACAAAGG
This sequence comes from Salticus scenicus, assembly GCA_963930645.1. NCBI lineage: Eukaryota > Metazoa > Arthropoda > Arachnida > Araneae > Salticidae > Salticus > Salticus scenicus. The sequence continues at coordinate 15,789,316 of OZ005654.1, read as the reverse complement.
AAAGAATTAAATTCAAAAAACTTTTTATTTTTTTTATAGCATAGTCATGACAAATTGTTTTGAATCTCATAGAACAATTAGATGGTAACCCTCAAACAAAACAATGAGAAAAAGGATTTGAGTATTGGAAACGCTTCTGCAGCAGATGATTAAGAATCAAGTAAATTAAGCAAAATATTTAACTCACCAGTGTACACATTACTTATAAACACACCAACTACTAAAATAGTCTAAAAGCTTTTTTAGTTCCCCATTGTACATTATGAGTATGAGGAACTTAGGTGTTCACTATTAAATAGGGCATTTGAGTAGTTTTCTGTGTATAGTATGTTGTTTCATTTAACACTATTGCCCTTCAAATAATTTGAGCCCATAGATCATAAAGAAATTTTTGTTGTGTCCTTGTAAAACTCTAAGTGCTAGACTCACCAAAATCTATACACATGGTCTGACGGTGACCTATAATGTGTATATAAATTTTTGGCTCATTTGGATGATGATTTTAGATGTTATAGCACTTTATATAATTTGAATCTATAAGCCAAAATAATAAAGAACTTCCTTGTGTCCCTGTAAAATTAATTAGAGCTAGATTCTCCGAATTTCACACAGTTCCTGTGAGGGGGATCTAAAACATGTATATAAGGTTCCAGCTCAATCAAATGAGGTATTTAATCATTATTGCACTTCAAATAATTTGAGTTCATAATTTTCTTTGTGCCCCTGTAAAAAACTATAAGTGTAAGATTCTCCAAAATTCATACGGTTCATGTGACAGTGATATTTATAACATGTACATAAATTTTCAGCACAACTGGATAAGGCATTTAGACGCTATCACACTTTAAATAATTTGCGTCCATGGGGCATAATGATAAAGAATTTTTCATTGTGTGCCTGTAAAAAAAGTATAAGTGCAAGATTCACCCCAATCTGTGCAGTTTTTGTGCAACGGTGATTCATAACATGCGTAATAATTTTAAGCTCAGTCGAATAAGACATTTAGAAAGACATTATCACACTTTAAACTAGTATGTTGTAGCCACCACAAGACTTTCTTCTATATTTTCCTATATACATATTCAATCAGTAACAATATTTAAAAAAAAAAAATTACGATTTTTTTTTTCTAAGTTCTTTTTTTGTTAAAAGTAATACATATTCAACCAGTAACAATATTTAAAAAAAAAAAAAAAAAAATTCTAAGTTTTTTTTTTTGTTGTTGTTAAAAGTAAAAAAAAAATCGATAACTTTGTTTTAAATTATCACAGATTTATAGTTCAACCATTCGTTTTAAAGGTACTGATGAAATCTTTTGAAAGATACCCATCTTCAAAATTTACCCCCCCTTCCCAGGGGGGGAAGCGATGCCCCCACATGCACAGAATTTTTTTCCTAGTTAACTATTACTATTATCAATAACCCATATTAATTTTGCAATCACAAGTTAAAAATAACTCTCATTATGTACATTTATACGAAATTTTGTCCTATACTGCCATGTTAAAAGTTTAGAAAAAATGTGATCACAGCGCCACCTGTTGAGCTATTGATCCCCAAATGTAATCAGCACCAGTTTATGTCGGGGACCAACTAAATACCAAGTTTGGTTAAATTTCGTTAAAAAAAAGAAAAAAAAAATTTTTTTTTTTTGTTAAAAGTAAAAAAAATCGATAAGTTTGTTTCAAATTATCACAGATTTATAGTTCAGCCATTCGTTTTAAAGGTATTGACGAGATCTTTCGAAAGATACCCATCTTGAAAATTTATCCCCTCCCCCGGGAGGGGGGGAACCAGTGCCTCCCCATGCACAAAATTTTTTTCGTAGTTAACTACTACTATTATCAATAATTCATATTAATTTTACAATCACAAGTTTAAAATAACGCTCATTATGTACATTTATACGAAATTTTGTCCTATACTGCCATGTTAAAAGTTTACATAAAATGCGATCACAGCGCCATCTGCTGGGCGATTGATCCCAAAATCTAATCAGCACCATTCCATGTCAGGGTCCAACTACATACCAAGTTTGGTTCAATTTCATTCATCGGTTCGTGAGATACGGTGAAAAATACGAAATTTTGCGATCACAGCGCCACCTGCTGGACGATTGATCCTCAAATCTAATCAGCACCATGCCCCGTCAGGTTCGAACTATATACCAAGTTTGGTTGAATTTCAATCATTGGTTCGTGAAATACGGTGAAAAATACGAAAATTTGCCCTATACTGCCATGTTATAAATTTACATAAAATGCGATCACAGCGCCACCTGCTGGGCTATTGATCCCCAAATCTAATCAGCACAATGCCCCGCCAGGGTCCAACTACATACCAAGTTTGGTTGAATTTCATTCATTGGTTCGTGAGATACGGTGAAAACACAAAACCACAGACAGACATTTTTTAAAAACTATCAATTAGTGTTCAGGACATCCCAAAACGTGTAGATCCGTCAAAAAACGGAGGTCGAAAATTTTCGCAAATCCAGTACTTTCTCTATATTACATATAGAAGAAAGTAAAAATTTGGGCCCATAGACCATAATGATAAAGAACTTTTCTTTGTGCCCTTGTAAAAAAAACTATTAAGCCTTAGATTTACCAAAATCTATAGGGTTTGTGCTATGGTGGCCTATAACATACGCACCAACTTTTACCTTATTCGAACAAATTGTTTAGACGCTATTGTGTTCACTCACATATATACATACATCATCGTAAACATGACTTCAGGGGACCTCAAAACATGTAGAAACACCAAAATCTCAAGCTCAACTTTCCTCACTACAGTGTTCGGAATGTAAAAAGTGGGGGGAATATCATATGCTTAATTTGATGCCTTTTACATTGAGATTTTTGTACATGCAAAAGTAAATTACTACTTTTACTAGTATATATGTAGGCTAAATGTATTTTTTCTCAAAGTAAATGTTAAAAAAAGTATCTAAAAACCTCTGAATAATTAAAATGACAGAAAGAGCCACCAGGTACTAAAACATTGTAAAAGGGTCAGCGGGTGCTAATTTGTGTTAAAAGGGGCCATCAGATATTGTGCCCTGCTAAATTAGCCTCGAGTCATTGCTAATTACTCTTACCCTTCTTAAATTTAAAACAAAATTTTATTGAATATGATTTAAAGACTACATTTATTAATGCATAAATAATGGAAAACAGGAATAAATTGAATATTTGAAGAATTATAAATTATTATTATTATTATTGATGATGTTTAAATATTTGACATGCACTGTATTCCTTACAGTTTCCCCATTGGTTCCAGTAAATACAGGACATTGTTTCTCAAGCTGGCAATTGTTCTTCTGTAAAATCACCCGTTCTTCAACTTCAATCACATCTTCATAAAGATGCTTAGGACACACAATTTCCTGGGGGGAGAAAACATTAAATTTACTTGACAAGTTTAAATCATACTACAACAGGTATCAAATAGAATCTTTCCTGAGTTTTTTAATAACAGAAATGGTTTTATCACATACAGTTATTTAGTTAAAAAAAATTATTATTTTAAATAATATTATGCCTGTGTCATATAATTTGAATATTATAAAACCAATGCTGTCTTTCCTCACAAAGCAAATAAAATATTTTTATAAATATAACTTTTTAAATATTCATATTAAAAATGAAAAAATAATATCAGAAGATAGCTTTAAAACCATTTAACAGTATTTATAATACCAAAATTTGACCATTTTCAGAAAATATTTTAATGCCTGTTCCAGGAGCCAATTTTAATGACTAAAAGCTAATACTATTAAAAATTGTAAATTTAGTCTTATTAAAATCTGACTCAGATCAAGATTATTTAATCAGAATTTTATCTTACAACTGATCACTATTTTATATTCATAAGATGGCTTATAAATGAAATAAATCTAATTATTTATTATTATTTTCAACGAATTATGTTCAGAAATCTCATTAAAATAATTAAAGTTTTAATAAATATATCTTTAAGAAGCCAATAATTTCAATCTCATTTAATCATAGTTAAATGATAATTTTTATTGCCTTATTTCACTATTAAATAAAAGCTTTACTTTTAAATTTAAAAGGAACAAGTTATTTTTAAAATTAATTGCATTTACCAAGCTAAAAATAGATGGTCTTGTTTGGTTTCCAATATGTAAAATGTCTCTAAATCCTTCTGTAATAAGAAGTGCTATTCTTTCTCCTTTTCTTTCTAAAAGAGCATTTGTTGCCACAGTTGTCCCCATTCTAATCCAATTCAAGTCATGTGCAGGAATTTTAGAATCAGGGTCAAGTTTTACGCCAGTCTCCTACATAAAAATAAACACAGATTTAAAGCATTTTTTAAGAAATAAAACTTGACATTAAATAATATAAATGTAGAAAATTATTACAAAAAAAAAAAAAAAAAAAAATTAAGATAATTTTTGAGAATATAGGAATATTAAAAATAATATGTCATATACATTTTGATTGATAAGGCTATTATTACACACAAGTGCTTCAAGAATATTTATCAATTTCACAGAAAAATTATCAGTTAACGGAAAATTATTACTGTAATTATTTAGAATATTTATCACCAAATTTGATGAGTTCTATAAGGTCCATAATCGTTATATTAAATACTTAAGACTTCTTAATTGATCAGCACTTTCCGTTCTAGGCCCGGAATATCTTCATTACTATTATTAGGATATCATTTATATCATTTAGGTTTATCAATTCCATTGGATGAGTAATTGTTTTCAACACGTGTATAGATCAAATTGATAAAACATAAAAACACAGCACATTACACGTTAAAATTCAAGTCAAGAGACTTAGTTTAAAAGTTTACAGCATACAAGTTAAAAGGAAGAACAACACGACGTTTCGTCCAAGCATAGTTACTTGTGGACATCCTCAGGTCTAGTTCTATGAACTAGACCTGAGGATGTCCACAAGTAACTATGCTTGGACGAAACGTCGTGTTGTTCTTCCTTTTAACTTGTATGCTGTAAACTTTTAAACTAAGTCTCTTGACTTGAATTTTAACGTGTAATGTGCTGTGTTTTTATGTTTTATCAATTATCAATTCCATTTTTCTTTTAGTCATTCCTATGTAAGCAATAAACACAGTGGCGTAACAAGGGTGCGGCGGAGGGGGCGGTCCGCCCTGGGCGGCACAATTTTGGGGGCGGCATTTTGGCAATTTTCATTAAAAGTATACCTGAAAATCCAACTTCAACACAATGTCAAACATGTAAGGATTTGAAAAATATTTTTCAATGAAATTATAAAGATTCTATAAAATTTTTTGATATATTTTTATAGAAAATATATTCCATAAAAAATACTTTTATTATCTTATTACTTCACAAAACTTTGACTTGAATTTTTTTTTTTTTTTCTCAAAGTATATTACAGAGTTTGCTACTGTAAACTTATTGAAAGAGGTATTAGATGATCGATGCCCGATAAAGTAACTCCGATACAACTGAAACTCCACGGAGCCGACTTTTAGGAGGGAGAGCAGGGAGTAATTCTGACGTTTACCTGCTCCTTGACTTGTTAATTATCAGTTAGAAAAGGATAAACCTACCAGAAAAGAAGAGAAAAATTTTTAAAACTTTATAATCACAAATATGAGGTCTGTAAGTGATAATAAATATTCTTCTCTCACGTAGACTTATAAAAATGAACTTTTTGATTGGAATAACAAAGCGATCGGATATACGTATGCGACGCATATTTATCGTACATTTACAATGCTTTTGCTTCTGGTTTTAGCCGTTTTCTGATTACACAGATCTGTATTTTAAAAATACGTGGAACATTTTGTATTTAAATTTAGTTTTTAAAGAATTGGTAATTTTTGCTAACATATAAATTTACAATCCTGGTTTAATAGATACCTTTTCTTGATTGAGAATATTCATTTTTTCGGTGAGAAGTATACAATATGCTCGTCAGTAGTAAGAAAAATAGCGCGCTGATGAATGTCTCGCTCGAGCGAATCATTTTTCATGATTATCGAATGATTAAGGAACATTCTTTATGATTTTTGAATAGGTGGTGTTGGCGTTGTGGAATAAGACCGATTGACTACTCATGGGTCCTAGGCCTGAGGAGGATTGCCTTCCGTGGAGGTCTTTCTAAGGGGTCCTAGCCCGTATTTACGCAAGTTTCGGAGGAAAACAAGGAAAACTCCGAATGGCTAGGTCGACGAGCGCGACCTGGGATCGAACCCGGCACCTCATGTCTACCAGCTTTGAGCGCAGAACCGCTCGGCCACTGCCGAATCGGCAAACTGCTGGTGGGCTCGAATAGGCAAACTGAGTAACTTTTCAGGAAGCATCTAAAGCATTAAACCTTTAACATTCGCAATATTTTCACGTATATACCTTCTATATATGAGTTGACATTGCAGCTGAAAATATACTATTAGAAGATGATTCAGAATGTAACTTTGTTTTGAAAATTGAGATCTAAGCTGAAGTGTTCCTGGCTCTGAAAATGCAGTTCTATCGTGATATCCGCTTAATATATCAATAATTATGTATCGACAAAAAACTTGAAGAAATAATGAAATATATTCGATTGCTGGTGTATCATTAAATGGATGGGAGGAGAGGTAGGCTCAAGATCCCTATCACCCTGAAATTACATTATCAACTGAAAGTTAAATTTTGAAAAGTCATTCTTATTATTTGTAACAGATTCTTCGCAAAATAAAAATTTGGGAAAACCTTGTTTTTTTTACAAATTGCGAGAACCGAAAAATTTTCACCGATTCTTCCACCAGTATATTTATATAATAACTAGCAGGCAACGCCCGCTTCGCTGGTCCCTATCTTTAAATGAATCACTATAATGAATTCTCAAAATTGCATTAATTTTTGTCACATGAAAAAAAAAAAAAGAGAAACAAAATCTGAGTAGAAAAAATGTCGCACCGGGTTCTCACTGCCTTCGGAAAAAATTCCCAAAACGCTCTAACCCTTATTTCTATTATTTTCCCACTTCGCCCCCCCCCCTCCTGTTTATCCTAATAATTTTACAAATTTGAAAACATCCGCAATCGATTTGTAAGTATCAAAAACCTCTATGCGCCAGTTTTGAACGACATATCTCTATTTTTATTTTTTTTGCCGCTCTACTGCCCCCGCCCTCCCAATAATTTTAAAAATTCGAAAATATCCGCAATCGATTTGTAGGTATTGGAAACCTCTATGTACCAATTTTGAATGATCTAACTCTATTTTCTTTTTTATTGTGCCTCTGCCCCTCCCCCCTTCCCGGCCCTCCTAATAACTTTACACTTTCGAAAATATCCCCATTCGACTTGCAGGCCTCTAAAACCTATCTGTACCAATTTTGAACGGCCTAACTGTATTTCTATTTGTTTTTGACCATAGCCCCCCCCCCTTACCGCCCCCCCTAATAATTTTAAAAATTCAAAAATATCCGCAATCGATTTGTAAGTATCGAAAATTTAATAAGTATCGTAAGTATACCAATTTTGAACGATCTAACTCTATTTTTATTTTTTTGCCCCCCCCCTCTCCCCTCCCCCTTTCCCGGCCCTCCTAATAACTTTACACTTTCGAAAATATCCCCATTCGACTTGCAGGCATCTAAAACCTATCTGTACCAATTTTGAACGGCATAACTGTATTTCTATTTGTTTTTGCCCCATGGCCCCCCCTTTCCGCCCCTCCTAATAATTTTACAAATTCGAAAATATCCGAAATCGATTTGTAGGTATCGAAAACCTCTATATATCAATTTTGAACGATCTAACTCTTTCTTTATTTTTTGCCCCCCCTCTCCCCTCCCCCCCTTCCTGCCCCTCCTAATAACTTTACATAATCGAAAATATCCTCATTCGACTTGCAGGCCTCTAAAACCTATCTGTATCAATTTTGAACGCCCTGACTGTATTTCTATTTGTTTTTGCCCCTTAGCCCCCTCCCCCCCCTTGGGGCTGAATTTCTAAAATTCCAGAAATTGGTTTTTAGATATTTGCATTAGCTATATTTTAGAGCAAGAATTTCACGCATATCTATTTTTTTGTTTGAGATATATAGGATTATGCGAAATCACGTTTTACGCATGTGAAATCACATTTTGTCCCCCCCGCCCCCCTTGGGGACCGAATTTTGAAAATTCCAGAAATTGGTTTTTTGACATTTGTATTAGCTATATTTTAAAGCAAAAATTTTACGGATATCTGTTTTTTTGTTTGAGATATGAAGGATTTTGTGAAATCACGTTTTGCCCCTCCTCCCCCCCTTGGGGGGCGAATTTTGTAAAATCGCTTCTTAGTGGATGCCTACGTCATAGAAAGAACATTGTCACAAAATTTCATGCTTCTAGGTCCAGGGGTTTGGTCTGGGCGTTGATAGATAACCCCCTCACTCACTCACTCAGGAAGTGTTCTTTTATATATATAGATTTTTACTTGGTTGATTGTGTAAATGTACTACTAAATTTTCCGACAGAAAAATACTGGTGGAAGAATCAGGGGAAAATTTTTGATTGTCGACACCCTGTTTCAAAACATTCCTAAATTTAAATTTTTATTATTAATTTAAAACTTTAGCATATTTAATGTTTTTTGTTTTAAAATTCGAATATCTAAACATGTTACGATTGCGGAAATAATAGATTTTGTACATTTTGCTGTTAAAATGAAATTTAAGATAGTATGACAGAAATAATGTTGGCTCTCTCTCAATAAAAAATAATAAATGTATGGTGCTCCCACGAAAGAAAATCAAACGCAATGAAGAACTGATAATTGAAAATTAGATGTAGTCGGCCGGACATATTTGTTCATTAAATTAAATCATCTTCATGGATTTAAACATATTACAAACAAAGTATTTTACTAATATTATTTATTTTCTGCACTACATGTACAATTTCTATTTATATGACTATTGAAATGCCAAAGTACAACAGCAACGTCAATTTTTAAAATGAGAAAATTCACAAAAACTTTATTTTAAATAACTTTTATTATTCTATCCTTTGCCGTACACATAAACTAGTGAGATGACATGAACATCACTTCTTAGACTTAGAACATATATTTGCTTAGGCAACGGTAAAAAGTCAAAACAGTAGATGATGCATTGATTTATTTAACCAAAATTTGTTTATATTATAATAATTAATACACAGCGTTATATTTGCAAAAAGAAAAGGTATGAGCATGCAAGAATTTGTTGATACCATTATATCTTACGAGATTGAGCTACGATGACAAAAGGATTCAGTGAAAAACAGACTGGTTGAATAAATCGACCCTAGATTCTATAAACATTATGATAACTCAAGAGAAGACATTTTTCTAATTTCGTCCAATTTGTCAGATAAAAACTATATAATTGGTAATGCACATTCTTTTGATGAAAATATTAAAAATGAGCGAGGGTAAAAATTCAAAATTATTTAATTGCTGATGAGACTGAAGATATAAAAAGGTCTTTTCAAGCTTTTCAGTTTATCCAGCATTTTAGTTTTACTGATTCATTGTCGAATATTGTAATGCTTTTAAAAGTCTCCGTAGCTCATGCATTTGTATTGATTGGTTCAACAATTCTTTTCAGAGTTAAAGCTCATCAAAATCTACTTTTGGTCTAGATTTGAAATTAGCCGAAAAAGGTTGATTAATATATTATTTCTATTACCTATAGCGCAATATTTTATATTTTGTGGATGAAAATGATTTTGGTCTATTGATTCAAGTTTTTACAAAGAAAAAGGCAAGAACATTCCAGTCGCATATAGATAGATTTTACACACATCTTCGTTAACATGTACGCATTACTATTGCAAAATAAATCAGGGCAAATGAATAGTTCACACATTTTATTTTCTCTTGCACTAATCGCTTTCGGCAACCAAATAGTTCGCAACATCTGAAAATTCTGAATGTAGCAAATCTCTAATTTAGACTGCTTCACTTCCAATTCAATGTTTTTCTTTAAACTATTCCGAATGTAGTAAACGTTGCCATTTTGTTAGCGATTCCTCAAAATTTTGATCGCAGCAAATTCCCACTTGCAGTCGCCTGTATTGCCTTCAATGTGAACAAACATTTAGAAACTATTCTTTCTCCCACCATACAAACAAACACTTGGCGTCCGTATCTCATTACATTAAGCACCAACTTTATATACTGTTAGAAAAAAAAGTTGTATCAGTAAAATTACTTACTGTAAATAAAAACAAAAGTAAAAACTTCAAATGCTCTAAACAGTTCTGATCATATACAATCTGTTCGCTGGTAGAGTGGACACCCGTTTACTGGTGCGCCCAACTGACCGTGTTGCATTAAACATCAGCCATAATATAATGTATTGAATACATTAGAAATTTTGCCAATGATTTGATGAAAATATTTTAAAATGTATTTCGTTAAAATGTTCATAATATGTTAATGAGTGAGTTGCATTTAAAAATATTTTTAATATGATAGAAGTTTCTGAAATTTGAAACATATGTCGTATAGAAGTCTAACAAAGGCATCAAATGGGAAAATTACGAGTTTTCAATAAACATAGTTATAATTTTTCTTTTCAAGTTGCATTCCCCTCCGATATACCCGATTGCCAAATTTTATTGTTCTACAATGTCTAGATGTTTACTGTTTACATACACTGTAGTTGCACAAATGGAAAGACATATTGCTTCATTAGTATAAATATATACATATATACCTGCATTATCCACTTTTTGGTGTTTTTAAGTATTTTTAGACTTTTTAAGGGGCGGCAAAATAAATATCCGCCCCGGGCGGCACTTTGGCTAGTTAAGCCACTGAATAAACATCTCTGGTATTGTTTTCATTATGGCAATTAATTTGGTATATTTCTGTACATTTGAGTGGGCTAATTTAATTATTATTATTTATTTATTTATTTTCGTTATGAATTTGTTAGAAAATATTTTTATTTGGCTTGATGGGAATGTTAATAACTATTTTAGCAGCTTCAGATTTTACTTTGTTTGAGAGCCCTTTGTTGTATGGTGTGAAAATGGTGATACAGACTTTTGTTTTGAGGCATTTTCAATGTGGTTAAGCTTTTTTTATTCTATTTTTAAAAACATTTAAATAAAATTCTTTTGTATCCAAGGTTAAGGCAAATTTTGGTAAGTTTAAGTAATTCAAATTTTAGAAGATTTTGGTAGAAACATATTTAAAGCATGATTAATATATGAATGGATAGCTACTACCTTGTAATTATAGAAGGTTTTAATTTTTTCGTAAATAATTTTGCTATTTTTTTTTTTTTTTTTTTTAAATATAAATGAGGGTGAGGATTTCCTGCACAGAGATTGTTATTACAGTGATATCTAGAAATTTTATTCTGTTATGAGATTCTGTTTAAGAAGTATATTAGATATTGATTTTGTCAATTTCTTCAAGGATAGTTTTGATTTTTCATTTATTGTTGAAGATGGCAAAGACATCTTCAACATACCTGATCCAGTGTTTTAAATTAAGTTTTTCAGAATTTTTTATAGCAATTATCTTTCCTATAAACCTCGATTTTAATTCAGCAATAAAAGTGAAATTGAGAGGCCATTTCGGGACCTTTTTGTTTTGTTTATAAAATTTATCATTAAATCTTATACAGTTTTTATCAAACATTTGGTTATTGGATGATACTAAAGATGACATTATGGTTGATATTAAGTATATTACAGTACCGGCAGGGTTTTTGCCATATTTTTCCTTTCTTTTCTCATTGATTTCTTACTTATTAATAGAAGGAAAGAGGTTTATGACATAAAGCTAGCTATTGTATTGTATCATTCTGTTTTAGTTTTACTTAAGCCGTTAATGCCCAAATTAATTTTGCTAAACATATTTTGACGAATATTTCTAATCTAAATTAATATGGACTGCTGAGAATAAAATACATTAAATTCAAACAACTCTTCTGTTAGTTTTAAAATTAAAATCTATCCTCATTTGAGGATGTTTTGTGCTCCAGCGAAAAAACTTCCAGATGGGAAAACTTCGAGATAACATTAGTTTCTCATTATATGTTGACAAGGGCTTCAAAAATAAAGTATTACAATATATTCACTTAAGTTGGTATATCTCCGCAAAAAAGCAAATATATGTGCAATGAATGAAAAATTATAAAACAACTATCTAAATTATGAAATAATAATTGATATCAGGTATACATAAAACTCCGTGGAATCATCTATAGGGATGCTATAAACTGTCTCTAAAAACCAAAAATCATTACAAGAAACTACAAAAGATATATATGCTGTTTTATTAGCTGTCCTCAAATGAGGATGCTGGACGTTAATGGGTTAAGTGAACAAGTAAAACCAGAACAGAACAATATTCTTCTTGTTTACACCAAAGAAGAAATATAAATGAAAAGCTACCACATCGAATTGCAAAGTTTAGCCACTTTCTTTTAGAATGTTTCTCTTTTGATTTTATAATAAATATGACAGTTATTAAAATAGGAGAGCACCAAATTAGATTAAATTTATTTTGCATGAATCCATCCGAGGCACTGTCATTGGATGTCGGTGTGTATATAAGTCGCAACAAATTCTAAAAAGCATGGATAATGTTTAATGGTTTTGTTAAAAAACAGTTGCAGCAAACTGAAAGGGGTAAATGTTCATTTCTCTCTCTCTTTTTTATTTATTTTGCATTTTTGTTTTCAAATTTATTTATTATTGTACTGAATTAAAAATTAACAGTGTGATATACTCTAAGTTATAAAACCCATGTTCAGCTTAGAAGTTGAACTTTTTATTCTATTCTCTGACACTCGACTACTGAAAGATTGCATACAAAATTTTCAAGAATTATATTGATCTTTTCCAACGCCCACCTATTAAACACAAATCTTACCTGCTCGATAATTCTTCTAATTCCTTCTCTAGGCGCATCACTATAATTAGCTGGGTCATCAGAAAGTAGTTTTAGCAATCTAACTTTATTACCAGGACATACGGCAAAAACATCAGTGAAAGTTCCACCTCTATCTATAGCAAAACTGAACTTTCCACGCATTATAATAACAAAATACTTCTATTTAAAATCAAAATATAACTAATTAGTGTAGCTAAAATAAATAGTACTGATTTGAACCAAAATATACAGTAGATTAACTTAAAAGAAAATCTATGGAAAATTGATTCACTTAAATTATTTAAAAATACAAAATAATAAAGAAAAATTAAACTGCCTAAAACAACATTCTTAACGAAAATACAAAAATGTATCAATCATTAAATCATAGATAAAGAAATACACTTAAGATTTAAAAGATAACACTGGTTCATCATCAGTATCAGTGGACTCAAGGTCTCTTGATTACTTTACTTGGCCATGCCCGCAGTGTCTACGCTGCCGGCTGCCAGCCGTAAACGTAGTCTTCCAGGATAACCTGCCGGCTGGTTTGTTTATGTTTTGTACGTCCGTCTTGTTGGCGAATAATATTCTGGCGATGTTGGCTTGGCGTGAATTTGCTCTGTTTTTTGCTTCCCCCCCCCCTATCCCGTTTCCCGCGCTTATGCCATTTGGTTTGGATTTTAAGTAAGGTAAGTGATTGAATTTTTTTCTAGCAATTATTTATTATAATTAATATGATTTTCTTTTTCTGTAATGTACAAATTCGGTTTATTTTGAATGTACTTAAATTTTCTTGCGTTTCGTTTTGAAAATAAATTAATATTTGTTTTTTTTTTTAATCTGCATGTGGTTGTTGATTTTTGAATTATTGTTTGAGCATTTTAGTTAGATTCTTTTCCTTAATAGTTTTTTCTTTATTATTATTATTATTGTATAACTTATTACATATGTTTGATAATGTAAATGTTTTTAAAATAGTTTTAAATAAAGCGGGTGGCTGTCTTGTCTTTTGTTTGAAATATACCGGCTGGGTAGCTTTTTTTCCTTCTAGTAGTTTATATTTAAAAAATATTTTTTGTTACATATTAATTTTATTCATAATAATTAGATAAGAATCTTATATCTTATTTTAATTAGTAATGTGTACTAAGTAATTTAATTGTTGAATCCAGCCGGCCGGACGCATAAAAGCATGATATGTTTTATTCATGATGGTTTGGAATAATTCCGCTGTCTGTTTCTCGTTATTTGCATTTAAATAAATTAATAATGTGTTCATTTTCTTAGTAAATAATTATTTGTATGTTCGATAATTTGTTAGATGCTAGGTTTGAAATAAACCGGCCGGTTCGGTTATGTATACTCTTATTTCTGATTTGCATGCAGGATATTTTTTTTATATACAAGATTTTGTTCATTTCACTTAAAATGTGTTTATTTGTTTCTCATGCTTCTACATAGTATTATTTGAATTCTCTGTGCAGTTTTATTTAAATTTGTTCTTGTCCGTTACCAATTAGTTCCTATTTGCTAAATAATATGTGTTAAATTTTACATGCAAACATCCTCAAAGCAGAATATGTCACAGTTTAGAACGTATGTTGCAGAACAAACAGCTTTACTGCATAACAATTGCAGATATTTAGAAATTAGGTAGGAAAAAAAATTTGTATTATAGCCTTAAGAGTGGACATTTATTAAAAATCAATCACTGAAACAATTTCTCAAAAATATTTCTAAAGTTGTTAGTTGATTGCATGGAGAATTTTCTATTCAGCCTTGGTTTATATATTCTTTTTTTTCAACAAAAATATCTTTGAATGCTATTTTACTATTATTGTTTTCTTATTATACACATATATTATAGCACATCAAATTCTAAGATTTGTATTTTTATGAGTGTGTCAATAATATATTGTCAAAGTAAATTTGTAAAATGCATGTGTGTCCTGTGGAACATGTTGATTATCTGAAAACTTGTTGCAGAACATTTAAAAGTATTCTGCTTTAGAGGCAAACATAATCCTATTGTGCTTCACTTTTTAACACAGTCAACACAACTCCTATCATAGTTTGTTGAGGGTCTTTTTAGAATATACAATCAATATTTGCACAAAAATTATATGTTCATATTTGAAACAGTGCGCTTGATGGATAGAAAGTGCCTGGTTCAATCTTAAATAGGTCATGCTCATTGGCCTAGTCGTGTGGAGTTTTCCATGTTTGGGGGTAAAAACAAGCTAGGACTTCTTAGAAACACTTTTGCTTTTCATAGCAAAAATAAAATAACATATAATATGGATATCTCTATCGGTGGCGGATTTAAGGGGGGGGGGGGGGGCTAGGGGGCTAAAAAAAAAAAAAAAAAAAAAAAAACTGTCATTCATAATTGAATTTTGCAATTGTAAATTTTTTATTGGTCTAGAATAACACTTTGAAAAATCTTAGCCCCCCCCCCCCCCAAAAGTCAAGTTGATCTGCCACTGATCTCTATATTCATTTGAAATAGCCAAATAACTTATATTTTCATGACATGTTTTCATAGACTTCAGGCTAAAACAACCAAAAAAGAAATATAGAGATTCTTCATTTCATAAAGAAAAAAAAAACTGTCAGAAGCTAAAAAATTCCTTTTTTTTTTTTTTTTTCCTTTTTAAGTACTAAAAATAAATGTGAGTGTTACATGTAATGTGTCTTTATCGTTATTTTACATTCATAATCTGTAAAAATACAATTAGAAAAACAAAAAAAAAAAAAAAAAAAAAAAAATGCATATGTTCACTTTGAGATTTTACATATTCAGAAAAATGTGAAATATTTTCTGCTTGTGAACTTTTATGATTTGTATTATTTCACATTCAAAATTTGGACTCTAAAATATATTTTATCTTTATATATTTTTATCTTTCTAGTTTAAACTTGATGATTATGAACTTTTCATGAAAATCCCTGCATGTGTCAATTTTTGTATTTCATGCCAGTTGGATTGCATCTTCAGATATAAATTTTATTTTCTGTCTGTTGATGCAATCTTGCTAGCAAATCAAGTATTGCATTATATGATGGAGCTGGATTGGATGATGAATCAATATTCTGTACCCCAGAAAGTCAATCAGCTTAAATAAAAATCTAGGCAGGCAGTGTAAGAAGCCAGAGATAGTAGATGAAGTAAAAGTATTTCATATACATCCTGTAAATCAAGATACCAAGAGAATGACCATAAATAGTAAGTTGCAAAGTTAGAAAAGTAACATTCTTTATTTTAAAAATACACAATAAAAATTCATTCTCTCTCTCTAACATAATCCATTTTAAATGTATATTTATGTATTTATTTCATCAGTTTAATAAAACTCAGTATGAAGGCTTGTATAAACAATTTATCAATTTTATATACATAACTCCAAAAGATTTCTAGAGGTGTATTATAAGAGTCTCTCTTACATTTACAGTTTGAACTCTTTAATCTTAATGCATTTATGTTTTATAGTTTAAATTATAAAGAATATGAACTTTACATGAAAATTCCTGCACATATGAATTTTTATATTTCATGCCAGTTGGATTACATCTTCAGGCATAAAATTTATTTTTCTGTCTATTGATGTAATCTTGCTAGCAAATCAAGTATTGCATTATATGGTGGAGCTGGATTGGATGATGAATCAACATTTGGTATTGAAAAAATCAGTCTGCTTAAATAAAAATGTGAGCAGACAGTGTAAGAAGATGATGAAGCAGAAGCACACCTCATATATCCCGTAAATGAAAATACCAAGAGAATAACCTAAAATGGTAAGTGGCAAATTTGGAGAAATAAAATTTTTTTTATTTAAAATAGCACAATTAAAATTAATTCATTTTATCCCTCTCTCTTTCTAATATATATATATATATAACTAAGTTTTCAAAAGTTAATCTAAAGCAAATTTGGTGCACTTTTACGAAAACAACTTTCAGCAAAGAAATCATTCACATTGATTATATGCTTCATAAATTAACATGCAAACACAATCTATTTGTTCTCCAATTATTAACATAGTTATAGCACAACTGTTATCACAACATAGTTTGCTAAGGGTCATTTTAGAATACATTCAAATATCGTTAACATGAATCTCAAGGGGGATAAAAAAAAAATTTCATGCTATCAGTAACTAATCTTCATTTTGACGAGGATTGTGGAAGCGGTTCATGTTAAAAGTAATTCAGATTAACAAGGTTCAACTGTATATTATACAGGGTTGGCATATTTTTGATGCGTGACAGTTAAAGCCGTCATGTCAAAAACCTATATTTATAATTTAATTGTCATATAAAAACTTAATTTAACAAAGTATAGTTTATAAAGATTTTTTGAAAAGTAAATAGATTGATGTTCTTTGAAAAACACATTGTTACAACATTTTGCTTAATATAAAAAACGAAACTTTACGCTTTTAAAATTTTATTATGAATTATTTCTATGATCATTCAAAATATGCTGTGATACTTTTATATATTACGAAATTTATTTATAACTATGCTTAATATAGTGTATGTTAAACTTAGTTATGTGATACTTTAAAAATATAGTTGTTTTTAATAAGATATTGTTTATGAGTATGTTTTAAAAGATAAACACATTAATGTTTTTGGAGAAACATTATTATAACATTTTGATTAATATAAAAACAAAATTTTAGGCTTCTAAAAATTGATGATTTATAAATCATTGATAGATCATTTTGATTGATAAATCATTTTATTTGCAATACCACATTATATATTTCAATTTTTTTAGTATTATGTATTTAACCAGTAAAATAAAAATGCAAGGCCTAATATTTTGTATTTAAATATTTTATAGAGAAATATATCTTCTTCTTTTTTTAATGACTGTTGATATTGCAAGTTTTTAAGAAAAAAGAATAATTCTGAATGTTAAACGAGCTTGAATTGCATCTGAAATTCTTATAATTATTGCGAGACAAGAGAAATATGAATGCTTTCTGGATGTGTATAAATTGTTATAAATTTAATATTTACTCGTACAGATTTTTAAAAAATTTATTAGTCTAAGCTGTAGGTCCCACCAGCAGCCAAGCAGTTCGACACTCAAAGCTGGTAAACGTGAGGTGCCGGGTTCGATCCCAGGGTGCACTCGTCGGCCTAGCCATTCAGAGTTTTTCGTGGTTTTCTCCAAAACTTGTATAAATACTGGCTAGGACCCTTTAGAAAGACCCCCACGGAGGGCACTCCCTTTCAGGCCTAAGATCCTAGAGTAGTCAAACAGCCTTACTCCCAAAATACCAAACACTAATAGTCCAAGCAATAAACAGGTACAAATATTTATACAATCAATAATAGCAATAAATAGATAGATAAATTATTAATAAATAAGTAATAAATATAGATTATAAATATAATTATTTTCAAATCCATATTAATTTACTGCCTACACAATGTTTTACTGAAAGAAAAGAAAAAACAGTATTCCTGTGTTTTCATGGCTTATGTGAAAAAATTCATAAGTAACTTTGGAATTTCAGAATTTCATAAATATTAATATAAATAAACATACAAAATATGTCTATGCATACTTTGTACATATTTCTTAGGTCATAAAACAGCATATCTACCTAAATTTTAATTATCTACAAATTGTTTAAAAAAATTTTTAATTTATAAACTGCATAATTTTTAGATATTCACTTGTATATGGCAACTAATTCCTACTTCTAACCAGATTCTAGCTCATTTATAGATTTTCATTTTGAAAATGCAGGTTTGTGACGGTAAGAGGTTTCTGACGGTTTAAACCATTGTCATGTCAAAAACCCCTTTTTGACGTCTAAAACCCAACCCTGATATTATATATGACCAATATTTACCTAAAAATTGATTTATATATATTCCTGTCTGAAACATAATCCATTTTTAATGTAGATTTTTAAATATTTATTTATTTTGTTATTTAATAATCCTCAATAAGAAGACTTAAAAAACTTTATTAATTTTGTATATTTCCTCCTGCTAGAACCCAAAGAATTAGTAAAAAAAAATCAAGTAGAAATATGAATGTTAGATATCATGTTACTTTGCTGTTATGTCTAATATACAATTAATAATTTATTTTTATTATTGCACATGTTCACTCCTTGTTCTGAGATAATTTTTTACAGAGATATATGAATATATATAGAAAAGGTTTGTGTAATTGTTTTGTTTGTACATATAGTTTAGTAATTAATTCCAAAAGATTTCTAGTAGTATTTTATAAAACACTGCCTCTTTGATGTTTTAGTTATATTAATTTAATGTTTATTTGACACTTGAAATTTGAACTCTTAAAACTTAGTGCATTTATATTTCCTGTTTTATAGTTTAAATTATGATGAATATGAATTTTGAAAAAAAAAAGTTTTCCATTTGTGAATTTTCATTCCAGTTCGATTACATTTTTCAGGCATAAAATTAATTTTCTGTCTGTATGCAAGCTTGCTAGCACTTTAAATATAACATTATATGAGACAGATGGATTGAATGAATCAACAATGCTTGTTATTTTAAAAATCTAATCAATTGAAATAAAAATATGTTGACGGTAGACAGTGTGTGAAGACAAAGATTGTACATGATGTAGATGCATTTATCATTTCACATTGCATATTCATTAACCCATAGGTATCAAAATACTAATTAAATGACCTTAAATTAGATGGTAAGTGACAATAAAAAAAAAAAAAAAAATAGCTGGACTGACTGAAGAAGACTTGTATCCTTGATAATTTATTGTATTTTACCCTACATCATTTAACTTTAAAATTCATTGTAATTTTATCCCTGAAATAAAATACTTTCAGAATTCAAGTTCAGTTTTTATTAAAATAAATAATTAAAAAGTATCTGCTTTAAATCAAGGACTTTAAGGCAATATGTTCTTTATCCTTAATTTGAAATATTTTAAAGGACTGTGTTTGTACTTGAGTTATAAATCAATAAATGGTGTATGCTGCTGGAAAATTCAAAGCTAATTTTTTTCCTTTTACTTTTAGTAGTAATTTATGTCTATGGATGGCAGTACCAACCATTTGTTTAGCTTAGAGACTGGGGGGGGGGGGGGATTTTATTTCATTTTGTAAATGAAGCTTGTTATATTCTTAACTTTTATTGTTCACATCTAACTTTTTTTTTCTCCGTAAATTGCAATGATAAATTAAAAATATTTTAAAATTTGAAGATGAATTATTATTTAAAATATGCAAAGGAAAAGAAATGTAAAATAAAAGTCAAGGTTTAGTACTCATTTGTAAGCACAGAGGGCGACACTAGACAATTTTCTTTTGGTATTCTTCCACAAATTCATTTTTGTATTTAAAATTTTTATTTATTAGTACAGTCGGTAACAAAAGTCTCTGAACACTAGCAAAAATTCCTATCTAAAAAAAGTACACTTAATACAGTTTTGTCAAATAAATCCTTGTTGAATCCTGTTTTTAGACTGACTAAGAACAGGATTCGACAAGGATTTATTTAACAAAACTGTACTAAGTGTACTTTTTCTGTATAGGAATTTTTGTTAGTGTTCGGAGACTTTTGTTACCGACTGTAATAATAAAATCACTTCGGACTATTCATTTTTCTTAAATCAAAACATAATAATACGTCGTAATGGTTAAATTATTTAAAAAAACGAACTAGGTTTTGTTTTAGATGGTGTTAGGATTGAGGGACAATTGACTGCACTAGACCTGGGAGGAGTGCTCTACACTTGGGTCTTTCTAAGGGGCTCTAGCCCGTATTTACGCAAGTTTCAGTGAAAACCGCGGTAAACTCTGTATGCCTCAGCCGACGAGCGTGACCTGGGATCTCACATCTACCAAGTTTTTGACGTTTAAAACTGGGTTTTAGAAGCTTGAAACAACTTTAATTAGGTGTGTGTATTTGGTAATAAAGACCAACTGACTACACGAAGGTCCTAGTTCTAGGACTATTAGGGTTATTCTAAATTGTTAGTTGTAGTTACGCATGTTTCGGAGAAAGCGACAAAAACTTAAGACGACTAGGTCTAAGATCGAACCAGGTTCTTCCCCCCTTCTTGCTTCTACAGCAGAATCTGTCAACCACTCGTGAAGCCAACTTAAATTAAAATTTCATTTTTAAATGTTGAAAATTGCATAGTAATACAGAAATACCTCACAATTTTAGCTGAATGCTAATAATTCATAAAAAATGGAAAAAAAAAAAAAAAGGTTAGAATAAGCAAAATATAAAACACCAAAATTCTTTAAAAAGTTTTTTTTTTAAATATCACAAGTAAATAAAACAAGATGGTGTTTTGCATTTATTATCAGTTTTATTATAATGCTTTTATTACTGACTTCCTAAAAATTTTCGACTTCCGGTTTTCGACGGATTTACATATTTTGATAGGTCTAGAACACGATTTGACTATTTTTAGAAAATGTTTGTCTGTCTGTGTGTGTGTGTCTGTGAGACAAAAATTTTATGGCAAGTGTATCTCCGGAACTACTGTTCAGAATTATATATAAATTTATAAGTAAATGCATCTTTACCTAATTTAGTGTCTATCAACTTTTGGTGTCAATTGTTCAACAAGTGGCGTTGCTATACAGAAATTTCTGCAATTTAAGAGGATACTATATCTCAGACTCTATTACGTATAACCAATCAAATCTTGATATGTGAGAAGGCCATTATACTGACTTAATTTGAATGCTTATAGGCCAACAGGTGGCGCTGCTATACAGCGATTTCCGAAGTTTAAGGGAAGGCTGTATCTCAGAAACTACTGCCCATAAATGCATATAAATTCGTATGTAGATGCACTTTGACATAAATTAGTGCCTATCAACTTTTGGTGTCAACTTCTCAACAGGTAGAGCTGCTATGCTAACAGGTGGCGCTGCTATACAGCAATTTCCGCAGTTTAAGGGAAGGCTGTATCTCAGTAACTACTGCCCATAATTCCATATAAATTCGTATGTAGATGCACTTTGACATAAATTAGTGCCTATCAACTTTTGATGGCAACCGCTCAACATGTGGTGCTGCTTCAAACGATTTCCGCACTTTAAGGGAAAGCTATATTTCAGGTTCTATTTCGCGTATCACCAAACTATATGGGAGAGGCCATTATGAGTCATTTTGCTGATTCCATGTGGATGCTTATAGGTCAATAGTCGCTTCTATACTGCAAATTTCATCGATAACGGGAAGGCTATATCTCAACTTCTATGGAATATAACTGTACGAAACTTGATATGTGAGATAACCATTATAAAAACGTATATTTTAAGATGTTATTTATAGACAAACTGTCTGTCTTTGGATATTTCGTATTAGTTTTCACCAAGATGAAGAGCATTTGCATTCACCATATTAGATAATTTTAATAAATCATTTGCACTTAGTGAATTTGTATAGGAAAATATAGAAGAAAGTCTTGTGGTGGCTACAACATACTAGTTTTTTTTCAATTATTTTAATTAAAAGTAGATACAGATTTTTTTTCTCTTCAATTAAAAAGAATTTTCCAACTATCCATTTTAATATTACTTTTTAAAATTATAACTATTTGAAAGTTTTTTTTTTTTTTTTTTGTGGCAAACAAAATGTAAGTAAAATTTATCATTTTTACGATTTTTACATGCCAGAAATGAATCTTTGTTTAGGTAATAACAAGACTACCTACAATGATGGGAACATTGCAATTTTTGATGCATGTATATTAATTTTAAAGCAGTTTTTTCATCCTTTTACCCGTTAAATGTTAGATTTTTTTAAAAAATAAATTTGAATTTGTGTTTTCTATTTTATTATTATTTTTTTTTAGTTGCACATTTTGAAGTTCCTTGAGTCGGAAAATCAGATTTTTAGCGTTTGTTCTGTGTGTGTATCTGTTTATTATCAGCATAACTTAAAAACACATAAAGTCTAGCTCAGTATTTTGAATCTGTATCATACGAGGATGCTGCTTGAAATTTTTTGTTGAAACCAAAAAAAAAAAAAAAAAAGGGGGGGGGGGGGGGGGTCCTGCACAGTTACCTCCAAGATAATTCATATTCATCACGTCTGTGGATGTAATACCTTGTAAATACTGTTTAACATCTTTAGACTGCATGAAACAAAAATAAATGAAAATAAATTATACAGACACGACATTATTTCATTATTTAAAACATGAAAAACTGACATTGACAGATTTTAATTTAGTGCCAGAGGCCTACTGCTAAACTTGTTAATATCGACAAATTCTTCTTTAGTTAATTCGTGACGATCTAAATTCCATGATAAAGTTTTCATTAAATCAAACCAATGTGTTTGAGCTGCAGATACTGTAACAAATAACGTTGGAAGTCCAAACTGTCTTATAGCCGCAAAACAACGTTTTTTCTCTTTTTCCCAATGAGGGGGAGGTGTGCCTTGGGGGGGACTCATGTCAAAGTTGTACCTTGGGGGGGACTCATGTCAAAGTTGGGCCTTGGGGGGACTCATGTCAAAGTTGGGCCTTGGGGGGTCTCATGTCAAAGTTGTGCCTTGGGGGGGACTCATGTCAAAGTTGTGCCTTGGGGGGGGACTCATGTCAAAATTGTACCTTTGGGGGACTCATGTCAAAGTTGGGCCTGGGGGTCTCATGTCAAAGTTGGGCCTTGGGGGGGGGACTCATGTCAAAGTTGGGCCTTGGGGGGGACTCATGTCAAAGTTGTGCCTTGGGGGGACTCATGTCAAAGTTGTGCCTTGGGGGGGGACTCATGTCAAAATTGTACCTTTGGGGGACTCATGTCAAAGTTGGGCCTGGGGGGGTCTCATGTCAAAGTTGTGCCTTGGGGGGGGGACTCATGTCAAAGTTGTGCCTTGGGGGGACTCATGTCAAAGTTGTACCTTGGGAGAATTTTTTATATTTTTTAAAAACTTGTAACCTTTGTTATGAGTAATCAAATTATCTACAAAATCTTCATTCAATAAATCCCCATTCAATAAACCGACTGAAATAGGCCCTTGGCACTATTAAGAGTTGACGTATAAAAATTCGACAACGCTGTACCGACTGAAATAGGCCTCTAGCACTAATAATAGCATGTTTCGCATAAAATTCAGTTAGTCATTCATCATCATCATTATTTTACAGAGTCTCACAAAGTTATTCGGAGATATTTCGCATGGAAATTGCTCGAAGTACATTTCAAGTAATGCTATATGTTTTCCATACTATACTAAATTTAAACTACATGATTTATATATAATTTATAGACAATAGACAGAGCTACTCAAAATTAAGCGAAAACATTCTTTGTTGAATATAATTGATGAAATTGCTATGCTTTACTATATTTCACCGAATCTAGGAAAACTGCTTATATACATATGGTTAACGAAATATTATTTGAAATCCAATTTTCGAAATTGCGCAGCAGCAGTATACCCCTTTTTTCTCACTTTATCCTCTTAGAAGGGTCCGCCTAGTGATGGTCTTTCGTGCTGGCTTCGAATTCCATTAAAGACTTGGATGCTTGTACTGGTTCGGTATCCAACTTGTATGAAGTGGTATGCATTCAGTCGAATCAACATAGTTTTTTATAATAGCCAAATTTATCACATGCCAAATGTAGGTCTTTATATATTATAAAAGTTGAGATATTGCTTTTCCGTAAATGGGTTAAATTGCTCGATACCAGCGCCACATGTTAGGCAATATGCACCCAAACGAAATCAACATAGTTTCTCTTCCTTGCTATCATGCGTGTCATGTTTTTTTCTTTCATTAAACACTATAGAAACTGAGCTCTAGCCTCTTATTAAATGAGAGAAATTGCAGCATGGCAGCATACCTGTTGGACGATATACCCCATAAGCTACTTTCTGTTACCATGCATTACTATAAAGACACATTTTTGCAATTTAAGATCAAAGATAGAATGTACTGTATTTGAACAATTTTATTGTACTTTAAAAACGTTTCAAAATGGTTTTAGAAACACTTTTATTTAAATTGCACTTCTGTGTGAAAAGAGCTACTGCCCTTTTTAATTTACTTCAAATTATTCAGAAAAATGTCGGCCATCCTGCTTTATTAAACTTGTTTGACTAATTTTGATTAGCCCTGTATATCGTCCACCAAATTTTATGTACCGTACAATGTATTTAAAACTAACACCAAGAGAAAGAGAGAGAAAAGAGGGACATAACTTGAAATGCTCTTCTTTCCACTTACAAATATAACACAAATCTTTCAGAGCTCTTTTGCATGCCTCTGTAAATTAAAGATAAATTTCAAAATAATTGTATGTGAAACATGGTTTTGTGCATTTAAGAAATATATGTTAATTTTGTTTTGTGTAGTGCTGCCAAACATATAAAGCTGCTGCTGCTGCTGCTACAAGAAATTTCATCCATAGACAATGTATGGCTCCCCTCCCCCCGCCTTTTTTTTTCGGCAATAATATTATATATTGCAATATATTTAATATGAATAAAAAAATACTTATACTGCACATAAAAACTGCTGTTTTGTTTTTTGTTTTTAAGTTTTTTGCGATAGAACATGGAACCTAAACCATAAAAAAATGGCGCCCGGTAAAAATAGCGCCTGCAATTTGGCAACATACGCTAAAAGTAAACAAGAACGAAAACTCATGCGTTTCGCATAGATTACTAATGCTTTCCAGTTATGCGTTCTCGTTGCATTGTTTAACGTTCAATGTACTTTTTCCCTACGTGATCACACAATGGACAGATAGATAGAATAAATAAATTTATGATCCCTCTTAAGCATTGTTGAAAAGTGTTAACAACACTTAATACAAACAGAAGTATATATAGTTCCTGCAATTTCCAATTTTAACCCGTAATGTATCTGAATATTTGAGTGTAGGCCTGTAAATCTGAGCGCTAAACATACCATTCTATATAAAACATTTTTTCCCCTATGTGAATAATAAATGCCAATTTCACTATGATTTGTGTGGTACGAACTTATTTAAATATGATTTATAAAAATGCTTCTCATAGAACGCAATGCATTGGGATTCTTTTGAGAATCCCTGTGCACAAGCTAATGGGGATATTTATATTATTTTAAATGGGGAACACACCACAGTAAACTTGAATAACATATTTTGTTGAAATTCTGAAAATATTGACCGGTGCTAGAGCTTGCACAGACGGGCAAAACGACAGACAGTCTAATTAAAATCATAATCATTCTTAAACATCGTTAAAAGGCTTCATAAAAACGAAAATGCAATTATAGCCCTTAATGTATCTAAATATTTTTGCGTGTCCCTATAAATCTTAATGCTAATCATACTACATTTTATGGAAAACATTTTTTTATGCGTGTGAAGTATAAATGTCACTTATGCAGCATAAAGTTATTTAAATATTTGACACAAAAATGCTGTTCATAGAACACATTCCATTGGCATTCTTTTGGGTTTCTTGTACACATACATGTTGTGCTATTTATACCATTTTAAAATAACATGTCATTGAAAACTTTAAAAAAATATCATTTTGAAGAAATTCTGAAAACATTTACGGATACTAGAGACGAACAGAATGATAAACTATTTCAAATTTTAATCACTCTAAAACATACACTTAGCCCAGCGTTCCTTCCACTGTTAAAAAGTGTTAAAAACACTTTATCCAACTAAAAATACAAATCAAGCAATTTCCAGTCATAGACATTAATGTACTAGAATATTTTTGTATTGCCTATAATCTTAATGCTAATCATACTACATTATGCAGAACACATTTTTTATATATATAAATAATAATTATCAATTTTATTCTGATTTGCACAAAATAACTATATTAAAATATTATTATAGGAATACCTCTCAGAGAATGCAGTGCTTTGAAATTATTTTGGGTGTCCTGTTATATAAACTAATAGTGGTATTTTGTATAAAAAGACGACTTGGCGCGAGATTATTAAAACTGAGGAAGTCTTCAACCTCTTGAACGCCAAAGGGAAAAAATTGGAAAGCAGACAGCTGTTTCGGTAGCATATAGCGTACCGTCTTCAGCGTATAGATAAAGAGAGAAGTGCTTGTATATAGTCGGCAGCAAAGGTATCGGAGCACTAGCAATAATCCCTGTCTAAAAAAAGTACACTTAATACTACTTTGTTAAATAAATCCTTGTCGAGTCATGTTCTTAGTCAGTCTAAGAACATGATTCGACAAGGATTTATTTAACAAAACAGTTTTAAGTGTACTTTTTCGACATCGGGATTATTGGCTAGTGTTCGGATGCTTTTGCTGCCGACTGTATATCGGAGACGAATCGAATTCTGATTATCCAACAGAAAACAGAATTACATGGAATGTTGGGGTCTGACCAATAGGAATTTTGGAAACAGAAGTTGTGAAAAATTCAGAAGAAATTAAAAGAATGTGGACTGAATGCAAAATTTCTAACAATCAGACACATGCGGCACAGCGAAATCACAATTGACAATCTTTTTAAAGTTTTTATAGAAGTAAAAAGCTTCAATGAAATCGAGTTTTTGAGTGAATTTAGGTCTGCAAATTGTTTTAATTGAATCAAATTTAAAATTACGGTTTTTCTCCTAGCAGTGCTTAGAAATAACCGATTTATTAGTTTCCGGCTTACGAATGTAATTAATATGTTGATCAATACATAACAAATCACCAATGTATGTTAAACCATATATAGACACGAAATACTATAGATGCCACAAGAATTATACAAGGTCTGTTCAAAAAGTATCCTACCTTTGACCAGAAAAATATCTTAGTTCTTCCTTTGCGGGATTGGGATCCTAATCCCCTTCAAAGTAGGTCCCTTGCGCCTCCACACACTTAGTCCAGCATTGGTGTCTAACTCCGTCGTCGCATTCTGCATTATCGTATCTCTACTCTGAAAACGGGGTCCTTTCAATGACATTTTCAATTTCGGGAACAACCAGAAGTCACAAGGAGCCATGACTGGGGAGTAGGGAGATTGGCGAACGACTGGAATTCCATGCTTCGCCAAGAATATTTGAATCAGGTGTGATGAATGTGATGGCACATTGTTATGATGATACTGCCAGTTTTACGCAATCCATGGGTCTGGTCTTTGGCGCTGAACTGCATCACGGAGTCAGCAAAGAACTTCTAGATAGTAGTCTTTTGTCACCGTTTGGCGAAAAACTGACAGATGCATCATGACAATGCGCCATCGCATTCATCCCGTTTTCAGAGTAGAGATGAGATATAGCAGAACGCGACGGCGGTGTTGAACACCATTATAAAAGAAGCCTTTAAAAAGTGTTTTTCGGCAATGAAAGGAACGCTGGGTTATGTATGTGTGTGGAAGCACAAGGGGCCTACTTTGAAGGGGATTAGGATCCCATTCCTGCAGAGTAGATAAGATATTTTTTGTGGTCATCGGTCGGATACTTTTTGAACAGACCTTGTATAGATCTGTAGGATTTTTTAACGAGAAAAGGTGATTTTATTGGAAGGCGAAAAAATCATATTGTTTAAGGTCTTTAGCTATGACATGACTGGATTTTAAAAAATGGAGTAGAACAATGCAGATATTAAGAGACTGATTTAGTTGACGAAGTACGAGGGAATTGTATTTTTTGGTAGCTTTATCTAAAATGGAATGGTTATAACCTCTGTCAATTGTTATGGCTTTCAGATATTTGATTTTAGAGCTTAATAAAACAGAATCGGAACACGATTAACGAAAGCTGACATTTCTTGAATAGGTGAATGACATGAACGTATGGGAAGGTAGAAAGACTGCAAAAATTTTTTACGATAGACAGCGGTGAGAAATCTTTTTTCAGTGCAAGAGACAAGAGTATCAAGGAATAGAAGTGATCCATTATTTTTTATTTCATTTGTGAATTTGATATTAATGTCTACAGAGTTTATAGTTTGTCTATAGAGTTATTGTCTATAATAGAGGTATATTTGTACTGTATAGAATAATTAGTTTTTTCTCAGTTATAGATATGTATAATTCTTGGGGAATCTATAGTATTTTCTGTCAATGAAGAGGTTTAATATACATATTGGTCAAACTGAACGCAGTCTTCAATTCCGTCTAAAAGAGCATAATAGTTGCGTCCATAAGCAGGAAACCAATAAATCGGTTATTTCTGAGGAAAACTGGGAGAAAAAGCATAATTTAAAATTTGATTCAACTAAAATACAGTCAGCTGCAAAATTATTCGAGCGCTAACAATAATTCCTATATAAAAAAAAAGTACGCTTAATACTGTTTTGTTAAATAAATCCTTGTCGAATCATTCTAAGAACATGATTCTAGAAGAATTTGTTTAACAAAACAGTGTTAAGTGTACTTTTTTTTGTATAGGAATTATTGCTAGCGTTGGAATATTTTGGCTGCCGATTGCAATATGCAGGCCTAAGTCCACTTAAGAACTCGATTTCTTTGAAGCTTTTTACATCTATAAAAATCTTTAAAATATTGCCATTTGTGATTCCGCTGTACCTCATCTGTCTGATTGTTGGAAATTTCACATTTAGTTCACATTTTCTTAATTTCTTCTACATTTTTCACAACTTGTGTTTCCCAAATTCCTATTGGTCAATCCTTCACATTTCACGTGATTCTATTGGTTGATCAGAATTCGATTGCTTTCCTGTCTATATGAGAACTTCTCTCTAATTTCTTCAGCTAAATGTTACCGAAACAATTGTCTGCTTTCCAATTTTTCCTTTTGGCGTTCAAGACGTTGAAGATTTCCTTGGTTTTAACAATAGAAGTATTTACCTCATTTTCATTAGGGAATGTCTTCTTGTTAACTGTAATAGTGTACATCAATTTCAAGAAATTCCATCCATAAGTATTTATGGTAGTCAGAGGACGGATAGGAAAACTGACAGACGAAGTCATAAACACTTTTTATTTATGTTGAAAAATGGTTAAAAGAAAATTGGGCTATACCAAAGATCGACAAATTAACTACTAAATAGGAAACGAGGAAATGAAGGCTGAAAATGAGTGACTTTAATATCGCAAAAGAACTGCACAATGGTAATTGGCGACAATCTGGGATTCATCCCCTTTGCGTTATTTCTGAACAGAACATGCAATCATAATTTTGATTCTAATAAGGAAAGCACAGCTGACGTCACGCTCAGGGCAAAACACTCTACTCAAGTTAAGACTATTATATAACAGGCTGAATCATTCGCCGCCATTTGTACGTCATGTCCGTCATTGCTAAACTTAAGATTACTATATAATAGTCTTATATAGTCTCATATAATAATCTTATATGGTAGTTCGTCACTGTCAAACCTAAGACCATTATATAATAGTCTTATATAATCTCATATAATAGTCATATACAATAGTCTTAGTTTTAGCAATGACTGACAAATGGCGGCGAATGATTCATCCTGTTTTATAGTAGTCTTAACTCAGGTAAGGCTAGAACTCCTACATTGATAGGCTGACGCATCCGCCATTTTCTAGCCCACAAGACCGGATGACGATTTATTATTGTTGGTTTTTCGGCAATAGATTGCACGCAAAACTCCAGAATAGAGCACCGCCTGTTTATATTTTCTTCTAATCCAGAAAGAAGGAAAAAGTGGATTATAAATTGCAGATGAAGCTCGCGGATACCCTGAGCAACTTTGTAGCGAAAGATTTTTCTATTTTATTTAATTTTCAAAGTTGTTTGACAAATTTAATATGAATGTACTGTTTTTTTTAGTTATTGTTTTTAAATTCTTTTAAAATTACATTTATTTTAACGTGAAGGGTTACAGTTTTGAGAATGTTGGCGATGTTCTTAAAATTGCCAACTTGTTTGTTTCGTGATAAGAAGTTCTAGCTCACTTGATCTGTATAGAAGCTGAAAGGCGATAACAACGCTAATCAGGTAACCTAGCTTTTTCTACCGCCAACACTTTCCCAGACGGACTAGAAAATGGCGGACACTGCGCCAGCTCTTATCATATAGTCTTAGGTAAGACTACTATATAATAGTAGTCTTATACTCAGGGCAAAACACTGGTATTTCTACCAATAGAGTTGGCCTTTTGCCACTCGTGAGTGGAAAAGATTGATTAAAAGAGCGTTTGTTTGTAAACATGCCCTTTCCTTATATTCTTTAACCACATTTCTTGCGACTATGGAAGTCTCTGCGCAAGTGCGGATTGAACGAGTCCAATGTTAAAATAGAGGTGACTGAGAGAAAACAAGCGATAAGTGAACACCGAATAACTGGATGTTCGCCAAATAACAATCTCTCGGCCAATTTTGCATTCCCTCCAAAAATTTGGACTCGTTCTCACTAAGGCTCCTATATATACGAGCTGGCGCATCAGGCATTTTGTTGCCTTAGGGTTGCCACATGTACCCAGCGCGTTTCTCTGATAAACACACGACAAACATTTTTTTTTATCGTCTTACGTTACTTTAGAGTAACTTGTTTTATTATATTTCATAATTTTAGCTAAGTAAACTATGATATGGAAGTTTGTTTAGCGATAAACTGCTATAATCATTCAAGAAGTGATTATAAAGTGTTCACAGACCTTCTATTCTATTACTGTGTATTTGAGTTTTGGCGACATTTTGTAAAAGAAACAGAAACCGCCCTAACAACACAACTTACCCCAGTACATCCATAGGATATCCTCAGAATGAAATGACATCCTGAGAATGTACTGGGGAAAAAATGTGTTTTTAGGAATATTATTGTTGCTTATTGCTCTTATCTTGACCGGATTAGCTTCATATCAAGATTTATTAAAATCATTAGGGAAGCGCTTTCAGACTAAAGAAATCGGGACGTCGGTATGCCTACTCCTTCTGGTCACCTCAATTACGATCCATGCGGAATCATCTGACTGCTCTGAGAAGACAGTTAAAATACATCGAACCCTCACAAATCCAACAACATAAACAGAAAATTAAATTTCACTCAGCTATATTTAAAAAACGCGTAAATGAAGCCAAACATGCCGCATGGATAAAATTTTGCAACTCGCAGACACAAATCTTTGGCACTGCCCAAAAATTCTACAGCAATAAATTCTTCACTCCCACAGAACTGAAACTCGAACGTCCTCCAGGACAATCCTCTAAAAAACAAAATCTAGAATTTCTAACCAAAACCCTTTTCCCACAAACAGCGTATCCACACCACGAAGCACCTTCGTTCTCGGCTCCCTCGGATGTTCCCTTCACGGAGTCTGAGGTTAAAGCCACTCTTTACAGCTTCAACATCAACAAGGCTCCTGGCCCTGATAACATAGATTTCAAAATTCTACGCAACGTGCACAAAACATTACCCCATTTACTCCTGCAATGGGCCAACCTATGTCTCAAACATCAGCACTTCCCAAAAACACTAAGAAGAGGCGAAGTGGTGTATTTCTTGAAGCAAGGGAAATTACCCTCTGAACCCTCTTCCTCCCCCTTCCCCTTCTGCCTCCTCCCCACTTTAGGCAAATTAATAGAAAAACTCATAGTAACGAGATTTAACTTCTTTCTTGAATCAAATAATCTGCTACATCCAAACCAATTTGGGTTCAGAGAGGGCAGATCATGTGACCAAGCCTTGCAAGCAATTAAAAGTTCCTGCGCCGTAAGCTGCAAAGCATCAAACTACACCACTATCGTCTCGCTAGACATTAAAGGAGCATTCGACAACGTGGAGTGGCCAAATATCCTTCGCGCCTTACATGATCTTAACTGCCCGGCTAATCTGGCAGGAGTCATCCGCTCGTATCTTTCTCAACGAAAAATCCTTGTGAACTGGGGTGAGGGCTCCACAGCACACCCTCAAACAAAAGGTTGCCCTCAGGGCTCATGCCTTGGCCCGATTCTTTGGAATTTAATTGCTGACGGCATCCTCAAGCGCATGAACTCTGCGGGGTTCAACACATTTGCCTATGCGGATGATTTCTCCCTGATTCTCTCGGGTCGTGTCAGAAAAAACCTGGAGGACCAGGCCCAGGAGGCTTTGTCCCTTCTAAGTAAACTTTTAAAGGAATTTGACCTTAAACTTTCCCCCTCCAAAACTAAAGCCTTAACCTTAGCATTTCCTAAAGCCCTCAAACGTAATCGGAATCCCAAGATGCGCATTGACGGCATCAGTGTCAACCATGTCGATCAAATGAGACTTCTTGGCATAACATTTGATCGCCACCTCAACTGGCTGGCTCACGTTAAAGAACTTAAACTCAAAACACAGAGTATCTACCATAGCTCAACAAGAATGGTGGGAAGAAGGTGGGGTATCTCCACCTCCATCCTAAAGACATGGTATAGGACCATTGTTGAAAAGATTTTAACATATGGAGCCGCCATCTGGGGTGGACACCTGCGATCCGACGCCATAACAGGTCTAAACTCGGCACAAAGACCTTTCCTCTTGCAAATTGCAAGAGGATACAAAACTATCTCCACTGATGTCCTCACTGTGATTACTGGGATTCCCCATGCTCACCTGCAGGTCTCTCAAACGTTCATCAAAACTCAAATTCTACAATTAAAAGACCCCGAACTCACAAATATTATTTTCCCACAAACCCCCATTCAATCCTTGACCTGCAGTTGGGATATTCACCCAGGCAAGGATGTTGCTCCAAGTATAACCAATTGTAACAAAAATAGCTTCCTTCCCTCTGCTCCGGTTGCCATCTACACTGATGATTCCAAGACGGACACCGGGGTGGCAGCCGCTTTCTGCGTGCTAGTACATGGTGTCGCGGGCCATCAGTGGGCATGCAGGCTCGAAGACTTTAACACGGTTTTTCAAGCCGAGATCCACGCTATCGCTGAGGCCATAGAATGGGCCAGCACTTCATACAAAAATCAGCAAGTTAACATCTTTAGCGATAGTCTCTCGGGTCTTCAGGCCATAGCTAGGCATAGGAGCAGACACCCACAGATTCAACACATTAAAAAACTTTTATTAAATTCCGAACTAATTTGCTCCCTGGCACACGTTTCTGCCCACAGGGGTGTTGTTGGCAATGAGCTTGCAGATACATTAGCAAAACAGGCTACTAATTTCCCCACAAAATGCTCATCAATTCCTGCACCCCCTTCTTATGTAAAAAGTAAAATTCACAAAATCATAAAGCTTAAATGGCAAGACCTGTGGAACAGCTCCGAGAAGGGGAGACACACCTTCTCCCTGATTCCACAGGCCAGTGCAAACTTCTGGTCCCTATCTCCCCCTATCACTGCTTTTCTTACCGGCCATGGGCCCTTCCCCTCCTATCTGTACAGATTTCACTGCCGACGATCATCCCTGTGTCCCTGTGGAGAGGAGGGTACTCCACTGCATTACTATTTTTACTGTCCACTAACTGAATCAGACCATCTACGAAATCCAACCCCTCGACCCCCTAACTGGCTAAATGAAATAGTAACTAGAAAACCGTTAATTAAAAAACTTAATAATATCTACTCATACCTTATGAACCTCACTAATTTAACTGACTAATATGAAAATATTCTATTAACGTCCTTCTCCAAATTATTAAACCTTATATATTTTTTTATTTTTTTTTAACGATGTTATCTTTCTCCGTGGTTGTCTGCGGTGCTGCTGATGATCTTCCATGTCCACCCAATCCCAAACCACAGAAGTTGTAGTCTGTACAATTTCTTCATAAGCCTTTATCACCTGTTCAATTGACCCAAAGTTTGAAGTAGCACACCAAGGACGCCCTCAAGTTTTTCTCTCAACAGATTCTTACCAGAGCTCGGTGAGCGGGGGCTGCTCCCTGTTCAATAAAGAGTAGGAGAATCTGCTTCATTAAATGGAGCTCCGGACTATCATCCACAGCATCAACTTCAGACAGCATGCCAATTGTCGCGTGGGACTGGCTGGGTCCGGCATGCTGGTCAACATTGTTCTGTAAATTTATCTATCTGTCATTAATCATCGCCCCCTGTCGCGTGCAGGCAATAAGAAAAAAGCCTGGCGATGAATTCTGTAATTTTTTTTTTTCTTCTGTTTTTCAATAAACGTCTCGGGACAGCCCACGTGGACTTCGGTCCTAGCATAGCTCAACACCGCTCTTCGAGCGGTGAGCCGGGGCTGCTCCCCTGTTCAATCGAAGGAGAGAAATTTAAACGAGTTGAATAGATTTTACGTCGCACTATATTTACGTATGGGCCAATTGGCGACGGTCTGGGAATCATTGTTAAAGAGTCATATAGTCGGAAGCAAATTTATTGAACACTAGCCTACTTAAATTCTACAAAAATTCTTAGCTTACTAATTCCTACTTAAAAGATGGCATCTAATGCTGTTTTGTTAAGTACAATCGGCAGCAAAAGTATCCGAGCACTAGCCTATAATTCCGATGTCAAAAAAGTACACTTAATACTGTTTTGTTAAATAAATCCTTGTCGAGTCATGTTCTTAGTCAGTCTAAGAACATGATTCGACAAGGATTTATTTAACAAAACATTAATAAGATTACTTTTTTTACATCGGAATTTTTACTAGTTCTCGGATGCTTTTGCTGCCGACTGTACGAACGAGGTTTTGTCACATTTTTGACGGTTTTTGCGCCTTCTTTGGGTGATAATCGCTTTCTTGGCAACTGGTTCTTGGAATTTTGCATTTTTTTCAATGGTTTGTTTTCTTACCACCAAAACTCCAATAAGAAAAGGCAAACAGAACAGCTTTCAATCAAAAACAAGGATTAGATTATCTGCTTTCCATTTCAGCTAGTGTAAGTAATTGTTTATGTTTCATTTACACCCAATCGAAATATGAAACAGTGATAACAAAGGTGGAGGAAACTTGCCTTGTTGGAGTTGATTTTTCGAATGAATTGGTAGTATGGTGGGGATGTGATGGTTAAAAGCAAAAAGGTTACTAGTCCGGAGTCTACTCTGATATCTCGTTGATGGTACTAATCATCAATGAACCAATCACTTCATAGGAAACTAAAATAAGGAAGGTTTAAGTTGAATGGTTTTAACGTTACATTACAATTACACAGTTGTTTGTCTGTGATCCAACCTTGGAGATGATTCGTATACTAAGGTGACCAGACCAGCCGTCCTCATTTTTTGAGGACAGTCCTCAGTTTTCAAATTATGTCTTCTGGTACTCAAAGAAAGTAACATATTCTCATTTGTTCTCAAATGTGAACTCCTGTCCACATTTATTCTTATTTTGTGGATTTTTTCCTTCATTTTATTTATTTTTTTGAAATTTAACACCAGTGATTCCACTGTCCTTATTGTAATTCTTAACACTTTCTATGCACTTCTTCACAGTGTAACAAATCATAATCCACCAGTTCACGAATTTGAATCCCATACAGGGTTTATGGATAAAATGCGGCAAACTCCTAACATCTAGGCTGACGAGCGTGACCTGGATTCTAACACAGCAACACCCGTCTACCAACTTTGAGAAATTAACCATTTCAGCCCCTTTTGGAGTTTGATGATGTCCTTTCAAAGTGAAAAATCCAAATTTTTCTAGTGCACAAACAATTGTAGAGGTGTCAGACAAATATGTAGACGAGCAACTTATAAAAATGCTTGATTAAGCATTGACTGTATCAGTTTGTACAGGTTGTTTCAAACTCAGAAACACGAAATTATATTTTAATCTCATATAATATTCCGATACTGAAAACAGAGTTAAAGTGAAAATATTGGAAGTTGAAAATCTCCAAAATAAAATTTTCAAAGTAATCAGTGGTTGTTTAATTCTATAGTAATTAATAACATTTACAATAGACTGCATTTGTATTAAAAGATATTTTTTCCCCCGGAAGATTTTAATCTTATCAAAACTATACTTTAAATGGTCAGATGAAAAAATCTGATGTGGATAACACATGACTTCCTTTTACAACCATAGTATTCTTTGACCACATTTCATGAAACCATGGAAGCATCTGCGCATGTGCTAACTCAACGAGTTCAATGCTAAAATAGGGGTGACAGTCATCTAACTCAGAGAAAATGAGCAATAACAGAGCGCGGAATTTCTGGATGATTTCCAAATTTCATGCTGGCATCCCTTCAACATTTTGGACTTACTGCTAGTTTTAGGATATGTGGCCGCACTGTAAGATGCATATTGTTATCAAAACATTCACATTTTTGTGCGAGGTAACCGATTCGTAAATAAGCAGGCAGGTTCCACTCCAAAAGCATTCCTTAAAAAAAAAAAAAAAAAAAAAAAACTGCTATTCCAACCATGAAAGTCACGATAATAAGGTTATATATACCGCCGAGAGAAATAAAGTAGTTTTTTCAGGAATAGTATACTCCACGGCTTATTACAGAATCTCTCATTGGCAAATGCGCAGCTTAGAATTCAATGAAAATCATTCGAGTGTAGATGGCCCAGTTTTGTTCTCTTTGGTAAATCTCTTTGGAAACGATAAATTTTACCGAATCAATTAAATCAGTTAAAATCGAGAAAGGGTTTCTGGCTATCCCGAAACAATTATTTCCCGCAAATTTGATCACTAATCTCCCCAAGCTGCCAAATTAGTAACCGGCGTAGAATTTTTGTCTTGGCATCGAATTTGGCGATTCGGCGTTCAGTTTGGTGAATTAGCGACTAAATTTGGCGAATATCTGTAGTTTAGGGTTGTCAAAATTTGGAAGCTAGATAAATAATAATAATTCAATAAGAAGAGAGTTCTAGAATTTTCTTGAAAGATTCATTGATTTATAGCGCAGAACTAAATTTTCCGAAAATTCTATAAATGACTCATAAGACTATAAAAAAAGGAAGAGTGATTGTTGATGATTATAGACTAGAACTTCTTTATATCTTTATGAGATACTTTCCATAAGGTATTACAGTAAAAGCGAAAACAATATTGACTTAGCGTCAAATTAAGCATTCAAATGTGGCGAAAAGTGATAATACGGGATATCGGGATTCACAAAATTTGGAAACTTCTTCAATAGGAGTGTAGTTTTGAAATTATGTAATGATGTATTGGTTTATCGCACAGAACGACAGAAATACCTTGAAATTTCCAAAAACCACTGACATTACTCATGAATTCAAATCCCATGGGCCCTCCGTGGCCGAGTGGTTATGTCACCACACTGCTAATCGCCTTCGAGCGTAGGAGAGGGGGTCGATTCCCGCGCTGGCCCTGGGTGTTTTATCATTTCTTCGCATTGTAATTCTGCCATGTGGCGAGTGGCGTCTGTAATTATCTGACGAAGATTTACAAGAGGACTACGAGTCAAGCATACAAATCTGATGTATATGCTACCAAATTCCATCTAGACTTCTAAATATTCGGTTGTTCCTAATTTAGCGTAGTTTATGCTCTGTAGTAAATTTAATAATGTTTATTGATTTTTGTAGTAAAAAATGACCATTTCATTGAATTATTCACGAACATTAACTAATTTTTGTAGCACGAAAAGAGATTTATTCAAGTGTTTGCTAAATATTAATTAAATAAAATGCATAAGTGGACTAGAACCTGCCTGTTTCTTTAAGAATTACTTTCTACACCCTAGAATGTCGACAACGTTTCTATTAATATCATTACAAGCAATATTTATTCGCTGAATATTCAATAAATGAACGGCATTCGTCGACTAGAACCTGCATATGTCTTTAAGAATTCCTTTCTGCACACAAAAATATCAACAACTTTCATAACAATATCATTATAAGCTCTATCTAAGTGCTGAATATTCATTAAAATGCATTCATCGACTAGAACCTGCTTGTGTCTTTAAGAATTTTTTTTTTCTACGCGCTAACATGTCGACAACTTTTATTTTTAATCAATTTCATTGCAAGCTCTATCTACGGACTGAATATTGATTAAATGAAGTGCATTCAATGACTAGAACCTGCTTTTGTCTCACAGAATTAATTTCTACTCGCTAAAATGTCGACAACTTTCATAACAATATCATTACGGGCTCTATCAGTGCTAAATTCTTTTGAAATCTCTATGATGGTAGTTCATATATTGCCAAAACTTTTGTATTTTTGGTCATTAGGAATATAATTTTCCTAAATATCTCCAAAACGAAAAGTCACATAAAATCCAAAAAGGAAGATGCACAGCTAGATTTTATAACAAACCAATATATCAATTTGCATCGTTCTACGCCCAACCGTTTTTCAGTTATGCAAGATACACATTCACACGCATACGTACGTACATACAGAGGTCACGAAAAATCGTGTAAAGTCGTTGATATCTCCGAAATGGAAGCTGGTGTAAAACTAGACATGATATTCACACGTATAAATTTACAACATTCTGCGATCCTTCATTTTTGAGGTATGCGAAACACAAAATCCATTTCGCAAATCAAGATTATAATATGTACTTCCTTATATTTTGTATAAGGAAATAAATGCACTCTATAACAAAAAAAGCGACGCACCAAGAAGAAGTGGGGACAAAAATTGGTAGATGGGGTGGAATGGGAGGTCCGAATGGGACAAAAATTGGTAGATGTGATGTACATGTGAAGAAAAACAATTGATTACAGTTTCAGAAAATTTGAATGATTTAATCAAGAGAAAGGGCCTCACAAAGTAAACAAGTCAATAACGCGTTGGTCCACTTCTGGCTCTTATCTACGCAGTTGTGCTTCTGTGAAGTATCGTGCCAAATTCTGTCCAATTGTTGCGTTAGATTGGGGAAATCCCGAGCTGGTTGTAGGACCCCCCTGCTCCAAACGTCCTCAGTGGAAGAGAGATCCGGGGATTGAGCTCAATCCCATTTCACTGAGCCGTCTATTAAGGGTATTTGAAGTCACTGAAGTACCAGTTGCACGTAGGAACGACGATAATGATGAATTGGTGCTTGATTCCATCAAAATCTGTATGTATGTCAATTTGTGTCCAGTTTGCATTACTCCTTCTTGGTGCGTCACTTTTTTTGTTATAAAATATATATTGTATAAATGAAATATAATATAATAAAATAAATAAAAACAATATACAAATATTTTATACTAAACTGGATGTTATTGGATTATTAAATACGTTTTAGAAAAAGAAAAAAAAAGAGAAAAAAAAAAGACCCTCACATTGTTTATGAATAATTTATAGAGCCAATAATAAACATCTCGGTCTTCGAAAGAAAGGCAGATTTGAACAGAGATTGCGTTATGAAATTCTGACATGAGCCTTTTTTACTTCCATTACCCTACTATCGTAGGTAATGGAACGTACTACCGTAGGTAGTATTGTATTCGGTCTGAAAATTCGATATCGGGTTTTCACCTGATTTACACGTTTTAAGGTCCCCTGAGTCCAAAAATGTGGTTTTTGGCAATTGGTCAGTGTGTATGTATGTGCGTGTGTATGTACAGTCGGTAACAAAAGTGTCCGAACACTGGCAAAAATTCCTATGTAGAAAACGTACACTTCATACGATTTTGTTAAATAAATCCTTGTCGAATCCTGTTCTTAGTCAGTGTAAGAACATGATCCGATAAGGATTTATTTAACAAAACCGTATGAAGTGTACTTCCTTCACATAGGAATTTTTGCTAGTGTTCGGACACTTTTGTTACAGACTGTATGTGGAGAATCTTCTGGCTATTATAGCTCAGAAACTAATAAAGATAGAGCTACGAAACTTTAGAATTGAAATACGTCTGGTGTACAGATGAAATTTCCAAATTTTGGTGAAAATTGAAAAACTGGAAGTGGGACATCGGAAACCGGAAGTGGGACCGTAAGTCCGTATCTCAAAAACGGCTCTAACGATTTTCTTCAAACTTGCTATATAAACACTCTATTAGATGTCCTTTCGAATGATATAGTTTGTTAGTTCAGGAAAATTGATAGGCGTCCTGTATAAATAGCTCAATTTCAGGCCTCGCAAAGGCGTTCCTTTAAAAACGGTTGTACGGATTTTTTTCAAACTCGCCATATTAACTCATTTTTAAATATCCTTTTGTATGTAATTATTGTTTTCCGGTCAATAATTGATTTTTTCTAAAAGTTGGTATCTCAAAAACGGCTCTAAGGATTTTCTTTTTAGATCACTTTTATGTTTTCTGATCACATTATCTCTCAAAAATGCATATAATACGTGTAATAGTGGGTAATGGAAGTCGTGTGGCTGTTTCACACCAGATTTTTTTTTTTTTTCGATTATTATTTTTTCTTTTCAGAAATTAGAATTTTGAGACAAAATACTTTGTATTGTACATTAAGTTTTTAAAAATATACAACAGACTTGGAAAAATGTATATTAGATATAATGTACAAATACATTTCAAAATATTGTTAAACATACAATATACAAATGCACATCTAATATACTATAATACAAGTAAAAAAATACTGCACACCACTGCCTGATATCGATGTATGAATAGTTTTCGTAATTATATTTTGGTAGATATTTGTGTGGTGTGGATGATTAAGGCTGACTGACTTCTCGAAGGTTCTAGGCCTGGATCGATTGACCACTGTGAGTGAGTGTCTTTCAAAGCCCGTAATTTGGCGAATTTCGGAAAAAAAACATGGAGAACTCCGAACAACTAGGCTTACAAATGCGATATGGCTTCGAACTAAGCACTTGCCATGTCCCCTTTGATAGTAAAATCTCTCGGCCACTGATGTTTTAGTAGAATTTAGTTCGACTATTTTAATCATGTTATTTGGGTATAAAGTGCACAAGGATGGAAATCAAATTGCACATGCAAAAATTATAGTGATAGACCCCATAAAAGTAATATCTCATGTTATAGTAACCGCTAATGACTTAAATGTGCGAAGCGCTCAAAAATCTGTATTTTGCTTTTTAACTCATGAAACCATCAAGAATAGACACATCCTTATATTAAAATTGCAATAAAATAGGAAACTAATAAAACGAACATTTTTATTCTCTCTCTCCCCCCCCCCTCCCCAAGAAAATCCGATAGTGAACTTGAATATTATATATCAGTTTCAAGAAATTCCATTCAAATTTGGTTTATAGAAATACCTCTCATAGTACGCAATGCTTAGGAATACTTTCGGGTGTCCCTGTATACAAACTAGTGATGGTATTTACTTCATTTTCAATGGGGGAACATCCGATAGTAGACTTGAATAACATATTTCAATTTCATGAAGATTTGTATAAAGTAACAG
This sequence comes from Salticus scenicus, assembly GCA_963930645.1. NCBI lineage: Eukaryota > Metazoa > Arthropoda > Arachnida > Araneae > Salticidae > Salticus > Salticus scenicus. Next base: position 15,747,324 of record OZ005654.1, on the reverse strand, counting down.
TATAAAACTACGGTTTTTAGAAATACCTCTCATAGGACACAATGCTTTGGAAAACTTTCGGGTGTCCCTGTATACAAACGAGTAAAGGTGTTCACTCCATTTTTAATAGGGAACATTCGATAGTAAACTTGAATAACATATATCAGTTTCAAGAAATTCCAAGAATATTTATGGGAGTTAGAGCGCGGACAGACAGACAGAAAACTGAAGTCATTAACACTTTTCAACCTTGTTGGAAAGTGTTAAAAATAGTTCGTTTACCGTTTGAGTATGAAAAATTAATGCACTTCCAGTCAGTTTCAAGCATAGTCCCACGGTATTCTATCCTGCGCCCTGCGGAAATTAGCCCTCCTCCCATGAGAGAAACAACAAATATGCAGTTCGTTTGATCACATTTGATCAACATTTTTTTTTTTTTTGTTTAATCAATTTAATGTAAAGAGATATAAGCAAGAGATATGCTAATAAAATAACAGACACACACACACACACACAGAGATACATACACAGACTAACCACAAAAACATGATTTTCTGTATGATTCGACCTCAAAATGTGTAAATAAAATAACACAGACTCGAAAATCTGATCCAAAAGCAGTACTACTACTACTTTCTCTATCTCTATCATATAAATGAAATGTGTAAGGAAAAAATTTTTTAAAGTAAGGTGAAGGCGAGTGAAGGTCAAGTGGTCAAGTTGTTTGACTGGGTCTTGTCTCTTATCCGATTGGAGAGTTTACTGGAATGCTGACCGATAGATATCTCCCGGGGTGGATTTGGGGTGACGAAAAGAGGATAAAGAAAAAAAAAAAAAAAGTTTCTCCGTCTCCGATAATTTGTCCATTCAAAGGAAAATGTTGAAAATAAATCACTTTTAAGAATTACTATTGATTATACTTTATTAGTTATTACTTTATATATATATATATATATATATATATATATATATATATAAATGAAAGCTGTTTAAAAATCATTTAATAAAATATTCTAATAAAAGATAACAAATTTATTTATTAACTAGTTGGCATAGGTGGACTCTTATTACTCACAAACTTTGAATAAACACCATAAAATGCAATGAACTCGCAACAATTGTTTCGGGTCGAAAAAACACACGACCCTTCATCAGGCGAACAAAGTAAGCAGTTTGTGAGTAATATTTTTTACAACGCCAGTTTTGTGGTGCTTTTTTATTAAATAGGTGGACTCTGCTCAGTTCCCCATCATATTTATGTTCTCATAAATTTCTAGTGCGAGACATATTATAATCATGTTAAAAGAAATGAATTTGACCAAAGCTTGATACAGTGACAGAATGAAATCCCCGCCTAATAGGCTATCCACCGTTCACTTCGATATATTTATCTTATTCTAATCTATTAATTTATTTTATTGGGATCAATTCCGTTGTTTAGTTTTCATGCTACAATTTCCAATGCAATAATCCTCAAAATTCATATTTATATGAAAAATTTACAATTTCGCTAGGTTGATAAAATCGTAAATTACGAATAATTTACGAAATTTTCCTATTACAATATTTGTATTCAATCATGTTCAAACAAATATCATAAAAGTTGTCTAATGTATTTATGATCCTCAAAATGGAAGTTTATGCTCAATTTTGCCTTATCCTGAGATGTTAAGTAAATCGTAAATTCCAAATAACTTACGAATTTTTTAAATTGGAAAAATCATAGTTTATGATATTCATGCCAGTATCCTAAATAATATTTCGAAAGTGGTTTGACATCTTTACGATGAAAATATCCCTCAAGATTGACGTTTATGTGAAATTTTGCTCTATTCTGCCATGTTAAGAAATTCGTAAATTTCCAATAACTTACGAAATTTTTATATTGGAAAATTCAAAGTCTTAATATCCATGACAGTGTTCTAAATAATATTTAAAAATAGTCTGACATATTTACGATGAAAATATCTCTAAAAATTGATGTTTATGTGAAATTTTGCCCTATACTGCAATGTTAAGAAATTCGTAAATTTCCAATAACTTGCGAAATTTTCAATGTAGCATATTTATAGTTACTGATGTTCATTCCGGCATCAAAACTGATATTTTAAAACTGGTGTGACATTTTTTCAGTAAAAAGTTTCCATTTAATGCACTTTTAAGTGAATTTTTGTCCTATTCTCCCATGTTAAGAAAATCATAAATTTCTCATAACTTACGAAGTTTTTTAATTCGAATGTTGCAAATGAATAGGGTTCTTGCCAGTATCGAAAGTAATATTTTAAAACTGATCTGACCCCTCTGCGATCATTTGTTCGTGAGATATCGTATACACAGACTAACAAACTAACGCACTAACACACTAACAGACACCCTACAGACAGACACCATACAAATTTTGTAATTTTCCGATTCCACACACCTGAAAACGTGTAAGAAAGTAAAAAAACCGAGGTCGAAAATTTTCACGATTACCTAAGTTCCCCATACCTATAGTATGATGGGGAACTATAAACATAATTTTCAATAACTAATTTAATTGAGATTGCTTAATACTATAGTTTGCACTTTTAATTATCAACTTCTAATCAATTTGGACTTTTAAATATTTCACTAGCTGAGCGGTTTTGCTGTCAAAGCCGGTAGACTGAAAGTGCTGGGTTTGATCTCAGGTGGCGCTCATTGATCTAGCTGTTCGGTGTTTTCCATGGTTTTCTCAGAAACCCATGTGAATACCGGTTTGGGCCTCTTAATACCGCCCCCCTCCCCCCCACTTTCGTAAGGCATATTCCCCAGACGTAGGGCCCGCGTGTTGTTAGTCGGCCTTAACACTTACACCACGAAACTATTTTTAGTATAAAAAGATTATTTCTCTAAATAATTATTTAAAATAATAATAATAATAATTAAAAAACCAATTAGCAATTTATTGCAAAAATAATAAAGATTAAAATATAATTTTTTAATAACTAAAATAGTTGAGATTGTTTAACACTATTGCTTAGGCTTTTAAATAGAAAGCCTGTTTAAATTGCTCTTAAATATAAAAGATTTTTTCCCCATCATTAACAGAAAAAAGGAGATAATTAAAATTATTTTATTCAAAAAATCCAATTGAAAAAGTAATTTAATTATAAAGAATATAAATTTTAATAATTAAATTTGCCGATATTGCTTAAATACTATCGTTTGGCTTTTAATTGAAAAGCTTATTTCAAAATATTTTTATTATAAAAAGATTTTTTCTATGACCTATATTATATACATATATAAAAATTCATAGTGATATTCTGTTTTTGGAAATCACCCAATAATTTATTATATTTAAATTATAATGTTTTTAATCTGACAATATAAGACAAAATTTCATATAAATGACATCATGAGAGTTATTTAGGGAATTTAACAAATGATTATAAACAGGACTCATGAAATGCGATAGCTTGGTCGCCAGTGGCGACCAATATGTATATTATCTTTTCAACGAAAACTCAGCCTTTTTTTTTTTTTTTTTTTTTGAAATGGGCCTAGAATCGAATGCCGAAACCTGTGCTAAACTACAGTGTAGTATCAATTCATGTAAGAAACAAGTAGGAAAGCAGCGACTTATGGCTATCTGTGATAGTTTCGCACTCCGTCATGTTGAACGGATATACCGATAGGGAATTTACGCCGTGTCCCACTATGCATGTTTAACAACCCGGAGTTGAATCGTTCACACCGCTCACTTTGCGACCTAGTGCTGAATTGTTGCACCACCAGACCAGTGTAATGAACTGTCGATGGCAACGGGGTATTGGTTTAGAGAAAATAATACAACCGGTTTGAGGATGTTAAGTTTAAACAGGTGTTTCCTGATGTATAATCTAGTCCTATTTAATGTTTGATTTTTATACACATAATTTTAATTTCTATATTCAAGTAAATTGCAAAACTGAAAATAAATAAATAAAGACAGTTTTCTTTTTACTGGTTACCAAAAATTTTTTCCTGGCGACCAGTTTTTTTCCCAATTCCTGGAGCCCCGATTATATAACACTTATGAATTATTAACATTATATAGCAGTAGTAAACTAGGAAATGATTGTGTGCATATAGAACCTGGAATATAGTCTCCATAGAAATTGCATTGTAGTAGCGCCACCTGTTGCTTGATTTGTAACAAAACTTGATAACCACTTATTTATGTCAAGGTACAACTACATATAAATTTATATAAAATTATGTGTAGGGATGAAACGGATATCCGGTAATTATCCGGTATCCGGCCTATCCGGCTGAGTTTTAAATATCCGGCGGGGTACCGGATACCAGCACACCGGATACGGATATCCGGCAATTTCAAGCTGGATATCAGACGGATATCCGAGGGAGAAAATTCAAGCTTAAACTCCCATCAGATGAAAATTTTGCGACAATTTTTGAATTTTTTTAGATCAGTTGTAGTTTGTAAAGGATTTTTTTTTTTTTTTTTTAAGTTGGCTTCTGCGAAAATCGATTTTGGACTCATTAGCAAACAAATTTAGCCAAAAGTAGCTTCAGGTATAAGAAATATAGAAGCGCTATTTTAATTTTGTACAGAGTTAGCTAGGTTTTTCTTCCAGAGTGATCTATAACATTCCCCCTAATCTTCCCCATAACAATAAAAAGAGCTGTTCATTGTTGTTCCTGAACAAATGATATTTATTCTCTGCAGTTGCAGTGTATATATAACTCTGTTTTCATGTCTTTTGCTAATATGTTGTTAGATTGTTTAATATTGTTAGTCTTGGGTGTTAAAATTGTTCGATTGTTTCGAGAATGAGTCAAATAATGTGCATTTATTGACTAGAACCTGTTTATTTACAATCCAGTTTTCCATACACAATAAAGCTGTTGTTTTTGTGACCATATATTTATACTAGCAGAAACCTGGCATTACTTGCACCATCTATCTATTCGATTTGGATTTTTTTTAAAAACCCTCCAATTTATATAAATTTGCATTTTTAATGGAATATCTTACTAAAGCACCTGAATTTAGAATTCCCTGTTGCGTTGCATAGATATATCCCAAAAAATTAAAATTACTTCAAATAAAAGTACATATTTAAATTTTCAGAAAGTCTGTACTTTCACTTTCATATTGTTCACAAGAAAAAAAAAAAAAAAAAAATCAGTTATTTAAAGTTTTTAATTTTGTACTGCAGAAAAACTTCACTTACTTAAAGAATTTTAATAACTAATGTAAAATTTTCTTTCTTATCTGTACAGAATATAAAAATATAAAATAAGTAAAAAGTATAAATTCATTTTGAATTATTACTTTCTTCTATATTAAATAGAAGGAAGTATTGGATTCGTGAAAATTTTCAACTTCCAGTTTTCGGTGGATTTACGCAGTTTGAGGGAACCAAAACACAATTTGACCATTTTTGGAAAATGTCTATCTGACAAAAATTTTGTGCAGTTCAAGAGTTAATGCACAGAATTTCATATAAATTTATACATAGTTCCATCTTACCAAAATATATATATATGCCCATCAACTTTTGGTGCAAATCACTCAACAGATGGCGCTGCTATACTGTGATTTCTCCCATTTAAAGGAAGACTATATCTCAGCTTATACTGCGTATAATTAAAAAAATAAACTAAGTGTGTCACAGGGAGGGCTATTATTATGAAACATGTTCACTCAATTTCTGTGCATAATGGCCAATAGGTGATTGTGCTATGCTGCAATTTTCCCGTGAATGGGAAAGTTATATCTCAGATTCATTCGTGTATAATTGCTAAAAATTTAGTATGGGAAAGGGTCATTTTTATAAAACATCATGTTGATTCAATTTTGGTGCATATTGGTCGATAGGTGGCTATATTATGTTACAATTTACTCTGTGAATAGGAAGGCTAAATCTCAACATCTATAAAATTTAAGAGATAAACAAGATAAAAATAATATGAGAATAAAAGTTGGCTTAATTTGGGTGTATATCGACCAACAGGTGGTGCAGCTGTTCCTCACCTTCTGTGATTCTCCACATGGCTACATCTAAAAATTTTTTGATTAAATTTGCACTAAACTCAATATCTAAAATCTTTATTGTAAGCAGCTATGATTATGTTTCTTCTGCATGTTAAACAGCATGTAGCGTTGTTATATAGAGAGATATAGAAGAAAGTTTTGTGATGACCATAACATACTAGTTTGAAGCTTTTAGTTTATTTATTTATTTTTTTTTTCTTCTTTCTTTTATGTTTTCTTATAAATGTCTCAAAAGAAAGTATTGGATTCATAAAAATTTTCAACTTCTGGTTTTTGATGAATTTACACATTTTAAGAAGTCCAGAACCTGGTTTGACCAATTTTTAAAAAATGTCTGTGTGTGTGTGACAAAAATTCTGTTCAACTGTACCTCCGGAACTACTGCGTACTACAATTACATATAAATTTATGTGTAGTTGCACCATGACATAAATCTGTGCCTACCAACCTTTGGTGCAAATGGTTCAACAGGTGGTGCTGCCATACTGCGATTTCTGCAACTTAGAGGAAGGCTATATCTCAGAAACTACTGCACAGAATTTCATATAAATATATATGTACATGTAACTTGGCATATATTAGTGCCTATCAAATTTTGGTGCCAATCACTCTACAGGTGGTGCTGTTATACAGTGCTTTCTGCAATTTAGGGAAGACTATATTTTAGGTTCTATTTCATGTAACTACACAAAACTTCATGTTGGAAAGGCATTATGAGAAATTATGCTGGTTCAGTTTGGGTGCATGTTGGCCAGTAGGTGGCTCTGCAATACAGAAATTTCCCCCAAAAGCGGAAGGCTATATCTCTTATTCTATTGTGTATAATTGCATAGAACTTGGTATGTGAGAGAACCAGCCATTGTAAAACACTATTGCGATTTATTTTAGGTGTATATCGGCCAACAGGTGGCAATACTGCACTACAATTTACCCAATGAATAGGCTAAGTTAATCCGAACTTCTATGACATATGTGCATGAAACTTGATATATAAGACAAGTATTATGAAAGCAAATATTGACCTTATTTATGTGTATATCAGCCGACAGGTGGAGCTTCTTTTATGATTTTTCACAAGCGTATATCTCAGCATCTGTTGATTAAAATTGCATTAACTCCTTTTGTAAAATATTTATTGTGAGAAGCTATGGTTAAACTTTTATACGATTTAAACCGTAAGTGGCGCTGTTATATAGAATTATGTAGAAGAAAGTTTTGTGATGGCCACAACATATTAGTTTTCATGTGAAAATAAACCTTCAACTGTGATTATATTAGTAAAATATTTTATTTCATTTTTTTAATAATAGTATTGTAAAAAATATGTAAATAATAAGTTTTAGTTTTATAATTCTGAACAAAACCTATCTTTATGTAATAGTGCTTTTCAACAAAAATTGCAAGTGTAGGAATGAGAATGAGGCTTAAAGTTTTATTCTTCAGGGCAATATTGCACAAATAAATAGAATATTAAATAAATATGTTTAAATAAATTATATTTAAAATGTTTTTAAAAGAATAGTATATGAAATATGTTTATATTTTATTGTTTTAAAATAAAGAAAAAGAAAAGAAATATACAACACAACAAAAAACAAAACTAATGCCGGATATCCGACGGATATCCGGTCCGGATATCCGTATCCGGCAGGCAGAAGAGCTCCGGATATCCGATATCCGGCAAAATCACTATCCGTTTCATCCCTAATTATGTGCAGTAATTCCTACGATACAAAGGGCACAAAATTTTTATCACACACTCAGACACCCATTTCCAAACAATGGTCTAATCGTGTACTGGGCATCTTCAAACGTGTAAATCCATTGAAAACCGGAAATAAAAATTTTTTCGAATGCAATACTTTCTTCTATTAAATTTTCTATTAGTTTTATTATTCACTTAATATATTTCTTTTCATGTCAAAATAAAAAAAAAAAAGTAAAAATTGTTTTTTTATTTGTTTTAGCTTCATTTTTAATTTTTACTTCCATTACCCTACTACCGTAGGTAATGGAAATATTGTATTTGGTCTATTCGATATCGAGATTTCACAGGATTTACACGTTTTAAGGTCCCCTGAGTCCAAAAAAAGTGGTTTTTGGCAATTGGTCAGTGTGTGTGTATGTGGAGAATCTTCTGGCTATTATAGCTCGGAAACTAATAAAGATAGAACTACGAAACTTTAGAATTGAAACAAGTCTGGTGTACAGATGAATTTTCCATATTTTGGTGAAAATTGAAAAACAGGAAGTGGAACATCGGAAACCGGAAGTGGGACCGTAAGTCCGTAACTCAAAAACAGCTCTTTCTTCAAATTTGCTATATAAACACTCTATTAGATGTCCTTTCGAATGATATAATTGGTTAGTTCAGGAAAATTGATAGGCGTCCTGTATAAATAGCTCAATTTCAGGTCTCACAAGGGAGTTCCTTTAAAAACGGCTGTACGGATTTTTTTCAAACTTGCCATATTAACTCACTTTTAAATATGATTTTGTATGCAATTATTGTTTTCCTGTCAATAATTGAGTTTTGGTAAAAGTTGATATCTCAAAAACGGCTCTAACGATTTTCTTGAAAATTGTTGTAAAAATCCATTTCTTTCTTATGTATCACGTAGTTATTTGAGGTAAATTAACAGCTACCCTGTTTAGGTAGGTCAGAAGTTCAGGTAGATCTCGAAAATTGGTGTTTCAAAAAATAACTCTACCATTTTTTTTTTCTTATTTTTTACCTCGCTATGTGTAAGCTTCGTTTTATATGTCTTTACATGTGTATAAAGTTTATTTTACTACAAAAATGTTAGGTTTCTATTTCTTTAGGTCACTTTTATATCTTCTGATCACATTATCTCCAAAAAAATGCATATAATATGTGTAATAGTGGGTAATGGAAGTCGTGTGGTTGTTTCACACCAGATTTTTTTTTTTTTCCTTTTTATTTCATGGCTGTTATGAGGTTTGATTTTGAAGCTAAAATTATGTCAATTTAATACGGTGGAAATTTAATTTTTGACTTAGCTTTATATTAGTTTTATTATTTATTCACGTGAAAATATATTTCTTTTCATATGAAAAAATAAACTAATTAATTAATAAAAATAAAACTAGCATGTTGTGGCCATCACGGAAACATTCTTCTATATTTTCCTATACAAATTCACGCAGTAAAAATCATTTGTTATTACTTCCGTTACCCTACATAGGTAATGGAAGAATTGCATTCTGTCCAGAAATTCGATATCGAGATTTCAATTGATTTACATGTTTTAAGGTCTTCTGAGTCCAAAAAAGTGGTTTTTGGCAATTGGTCAATATGTATGTGTGCGTATGTATGTGGGAAATCTTCCGGCTATTATATCTCGGAAACTAATAAAGATAGAACTACGAAACTTTAGAATTAAATCAGGTCTGGTGAACAGATGAACTTTCCGAATTTTAGTGAAAATTGGAAAACTGGAAGTGGGATATTCGAAACCGGAAGTCGGGCTGTAAGTCCGTATCTCAAAAATGACACTAACGATTTTCTTCCAAACTGCTGTAAAACACGCTATTAGATGTCCTTTCGAAAGATATAGTTGGTTAGTTCAGAAAAATTAATAGGTGTCCTGTATAAATAGCTTAATTTCAGGTCCTGCAAGTGCATTCCTTTCAAAACGGCTGCATGAATTTTTTTTAAACTTTCCATTTAACCATATTTTAAATATCATTTTGCATGTAATTGTTGTTTTCTAGTCAACAATAATCATGCCAAGCGTTGGTAAAAGTGGGTATCTCAAAAACGGCTCTAACGATTACCTCGAAAATTGCTTCATAAACCCATTTTCGATATCCTTTCTCATGCTTTACTTGGTTATCACAGGAAAATTAATAGTCATCTTGATCAGATAGATCAATTTTAGATCACAGAACTTAATGTAAAAAAAAAAAAAAAAAAAAAAAAAAGTGTAAATTTTGTTTTATATGTCTTTACACGTGTATTAAATTTCTCTTACCAGAAAATTTTCAGTTGTCTATTTCATTAGTTCCATTCTATGTTTTCTGATCTCCAAAAAGTGCATATCATCCGTGCAATAGTGGGTAATGGAAGTCGGGTGGTTGTTTCACACCATATTATTATTATTTTTTTTTTTTGTTTTTTATATCCTTTATGAATGCAGACGATTTTCATCCGAGAAAGGTATTATACTAAATATCCAACGGAAGTGAATTTTTGCGGTGCAGATGACATTCTTCCCATTCTGGGATAAAATTGCAGTATATCTCAGCCCCACTTATATTCACCCAGTTTAATCAGTATAATGTTCATAATGTAGGGATGAAACTTTTCAGAGGCTACCCTTGAATTCAGGGTTTTTGAAGATTTTACTGTGACTGAATTCCATGATAAATTATTTTGTTTTTGTCAAAATGTTTAAATGTAAATGTTTAATTTGCCTTATAATGTATTAAAAATTCTCAAAATACCATTATTTATAGACAGCCATACGGTATATAATTAATAAGTCTCCTTGATTTGCATGTAAGTAGCAGTTTTCAGAGTTTTGACATGTTAGGAAGTTTCACCCCTGATAATGGACTTTTCATATATCTTGATCGATTATACGCAATAGAACCTGAGATATACCCTTCCCTTAAATCACAGATATCATTGTAGAGAAGCGCCACCTGTTGAGAGATTGGCACCAAAAGTTGACATAAACTAATTTATGTCTACCTGCATCTACATATAAATTTATATGCAATTCCGTGCAGTAGTTTCTGAGATATAGCCTTCGCTGAAATTGCGCATGTATAGCAGCGCTACCAGTTTTGCGATTGGCACCAAAAGTCGATAGCCACTAACTTATATCAAGGCGCATCTGCACATAAATTTATATGCAATTTCGTGTAGTAGTTCTTGAGATATAGCCTTCCCTGGAATTGAGGAAATCGCTGTCTGACAGGGACAGTTGAGTGATTAGCATAAAAAAAAAAAAAAAAAAAGATGGACACAAATTTATGTCAAAGTGCATCGATAAATTTTTATATAATTCTGTGCTCTGGTTCCTGAGATACAATCGCCACAATATATTTGCCATACACACGCAGTCAGACCATTTTCTAAAAATGGTCAAACCGTATTCTGGACCTCTCAAAACGTGTAAATCCATAGAAAACCGGAAGACGAAAATTTTTATGAACCAATACTTTCTGCTATTGAATACAGAAGAAAGTAAAAATTTATATATATATATAAAACAATGTTTGTGTGTGTGTCTGTAGTGTGTCAATGTTTGTGTGTGTGTGGACAGCGTAGCGCAAAGACGGTAGCTCGGACACTCACGTGTTTCGAGGTCCTTGTGCACCTCGAAGCCCGATTTTCGAATTTTTGATTTATTTTCTTTTAATTAATTAACATATGAAAATATTAACCTAATTTATCTTTTTTTTTTTTAAAAAAAAAAAGGCATTTAAATTTTATCCATAATTTAACTGTTGCCAATAAATAAATAAATAAATAAAATAAAATAAAAAATTGGGAATACATTTTTTACCGACAGGATAATAAATACGTTTACTTGAACAATAAAAAAAATACAAAATATTAAATTATGCATCTCTGAAAAGTTGACGTCATTATCATGTTGAAAATTTTTAATTTTATGCACATTGATAAAGTGCTAATATACTTTATGATATTGTTACATATAGAGTTCTAACAACCACGTGACTTTATTCTTAGCAACCGTACTTTGCTGATAAGGACAATGCTAATTTTTCTATGCCTTTGGAAGCGTAGTAGTCGAATTTTTTTTATGCTTTTACAAATACATTTACAACACTGTGTTACAATAAATTTGTAACACTATTCCGCTATGATAAAATGGGTCAGTGGGGTCAACTGTCCCTCAGCAAACATGCTCATGAAGTAATCTGTTAGAACTCTATTGTTCTAAAACGATTTTATTTTTTTAACTAATATTTTTTATTTTTTTATAGTCAAGTTGTTATCTTTATATATATAAAAGGCAGTGTTTGCGTGTGTGTGTGGAAAGCCATTTAAATTTTATCCATAATTTAAGTGTTGCCAAATAAATAAATAAAATAAAATAAAAAATTGGGAATTCATTTTTTTTTTTTCGACAGGATAATAAATACGTTTACTTAAACGTGAACAATAAAAAAAAAATACAAAATATTAAATTGTGCATCTCTGAACAGTTGACGTCATTATCATTTTGAAAATTTTAAATTTTATGCACATTGATTAAGTGCTAATACACTTTATGATATTATTACATATAGTTCTAAAATGAAATTTTTTTTAACTACTATTTTTTTTATATTTTTACAGTCAAGTTGTTAAAAAAAAAAAAAAAAACTGCCCATGACGTCACATTCGACTGCGTAGCGTTTCTTTACTACAATAAACTCTATGAACTATAAATTTATTTTATCAGTTTTATTTATAGATCCTACGGGGCGATTTTTTAAATTTTGATGTTGAAATACACCGAATGTTTTTCGCCAAGAAGTTTAATTTAGCAACAGCCCATTTTAATCTCAGTAGCGCATCAAAAATATAAATAAATTATAAAATATTCTTTGACCACATTTCATGAAACCATGGAAGCATCTGCGCAAGTGCTAACTCAACGAGTCCAATGCTAAAATAGGGGTGACAGTCATCTGACTCAGAGAAGATGAGCAATAACAGAACGCGGAATTACTGATGTTTTCCAAATTTCAAACTGTCGGTCACGCTGGCATCCCTCCAACATTTTGGACGCGTCCTTACTGCTAGTTTTAGGATATGTGGCCGCACTGTATTACAAAAAGAAAAAAGAAATAAATAAATAAACCGCAATAGTAGACACACAAATGATCTATTTTTATCTGATTGTGAGTAGATAATTTTATAGGGGGGGGGGGGAAATGCAGTTTTAAAATGGAAAATTTATTTCAGAAAGCACTATTTTAAGTATAAAAACCATTAAAAATATAAACAGAATATGAAGAATTCTTATAAATTGACGAAAATGTGTCCGTTAGAAGTGTCAGCAAAATAGGGTTCCCCTTTTTATACAAGAAATTAAGAAAAAGAAGAAGAAGAAGAAGAAGCCATCGATAATATGGCGTTAAAAATTCAAAAGCCGCCAAGGGAGAAATTTAATAAAGTTGTGTAGCACGATAATGTTTAATTTATTTATTTTTCATACACCAGTCACTACGCTAATTTAGCATAGAAATAAATGAGCTGCTGTGTGTGATTGCACTTGTAAGCCGTCGGGTAGAAATATTTGATTAATTCAAATTAATATTCAAATAAATAAATAAAAATACGTTTAATGGGAGAGATATATAACCATAAAAACATTACTTGTCTAAAATGAGGCAGAAAATAGTGTTCATAGTATATTGTTATAAGGGATTAATTCTTTGCCCTGCATCAATTGTACTGTTGCAATGAAAGCAGTTTTACAGGCAAAGTGGAAGCAGTTCATTCAATTTCAGTGGGGTCAGCCTTAAAGACAAAATTTGTGAGTGGGCGACCAAATTTGGTGAAAAATGGTAGTTTAGAGGGCTCCCGAATTTTCGAAGCTCTCCAACGCAGGGGAGCATAGATCAGGAAGCCTTAAAACGTGTAAATATGCGAAAAACAAGCGATGAGTATTTAGCTTAAAAACATACATTATTTACCATGTCTATGAGGAATTTAGTTCAATTCCTGAACAGCTTTCCTGGACATGGCAAAATATTATAGTAAAGCACTTCCACTAACAATTAAAAAATATACACACATATATATATATATATATATATATAATATTGCTTAAATGTTGGCAGTTCTGTATATCTTTTGAAGATAATGTACAGACCACATGGTGCACCTAAATATAATCTTATAGAAATAATACGCGGCACAACCTGAAGTACACTTCCATCCATTTTCAACTATAATCTAGTTCTTTTGTGTAGCCCTGTAAACCAACAGTGAATGTTTTCCCTACCATATTCTTCATGTGAAACATGTTTTTACGGATATAAAAAACATATATTCGTTTCATTTGGTTTAGTGCAGTCTAGTCTATAGAAGTTAAATTCTAGTTATCTGCAATTTTCTCCATAGACGTAATGTATTTGAATTCTCTTGGGTGTTCCTGTACACGAACCGTTGGCTTCATTTCAACGAAAAGCTTAGTGTAGCATCCCTATATAATACACATTTAGAATACCAAGTTTGGGCTTTCTGCTACTATTCGTTCTTGAGATATGCTGATAACAGACAGACACACCGACACATACACACAGACCAACCGCTAAAAACATGATTTTCGGATTCAGGGAACTTCAAAACGTGTAAATATAACAAAAACTCACTTTCAAAAATTTGACACAAAAACAATACTTTCTCTACATTATGGGTAAGAGAAAGTAAAAAGAGAAACATTTTATCGGTTGGGAATTTTCTATAAGCGAAAATAGAATTGAGAAAAAAGAAAAAATTACATTAGGTAATGAGCAATTTCTAAAACAAGTTTCTCCATAGAATAGCGTTAAACTGCCGATAAAATTAGGTGAAGTATCCTCTTAAGGCTAATTGTCTACATTAGGGATACCGGCATAGTAAAATGATGCCATGCTTGGGGATCTATTTTAAGGATGTTAGTGTTTGGGTTGTGGGAATTAAGTCCGATTGACTGCACTAGGGTCCTAGACCTGAGGGGAATGACTTCCGTGGGGTCTTTCTAAGGGGTCCTAGCCCATATTTACGCAAGTTTAGGAAAAAACCACGGAAAACTCCGAACGGTTAGACCGATGAGCTCGACCTGAGATCGAACACGGCACGTCATATCTACCAGCTTTAAGCGCAGAACCGCTCGGTTGTTGGTAAGCGTTAGTTTTCATTTTAAGGTCAATTGTCTAGACTAGGGAGCTGGTCCTAAGGGAAGACGCCATCCATGAAGGTTTTTCTAAGGGCTCTTGGCCTATTTACGCGAGTTTCGGAGAAAACCACGAAAAACTACGATTGGCTAGGTCAACGAGAGCGACCAAGAATCAAATCCGGCACTTCCCGTCTACCAGCTTTTGAGCGGAGAACTGCTTGGGGCTCGGCTACTAGGTGTATATTAAAATTTCGATTTTTTCCCCCTAAAGTTAATTATAGCCTATAGCATTAAGGGATAGTGTTAGATTTTGATTAATGAAAAATAATTTTAAACCTGTTTTTTAATTTCAGATATTACCCTTACATGCATATAAACTGTACGGCTTAATAATGTTTACAGTGGTCCCACTAGAGTAAAATATAGTATTTCTTAGAAAAAATATAAAATATTTATTAAAAACACGTAAAATTACTGATATACAGGAGGATTCAGATTTGATAGTTCAAGTATGGTGAGAAAGAATGTAATAGAAAATGAAAGCTGTGTTTCAAGCAGAGTATATATATATAAACATAATTTCAAAATCGTTTTAAAATTTACCAATTAAAAGATATATGATGATACCAACATCATACATATTAAGTTGATGGCATTTATATTTAATTATTCATTTGTAGTACCAGTTAATTTATAAAACCATTTTAAAATACTTACGCTAACTTGAAATATATATATATATATATATATTTAAAACATATGGGTAGAATCTATAATGCATTGTATTGATGAGGATGCCGAAGAACTCTGGGACTGAAAATAGTCAGTATCACAAAAATGGCTCTAAAAAAATTCTTCAAATTTGCTACATAAATATCTTTTTAGATTTTTTTTTTTTTTTTTTTTTTTTTTTTTTTCGTATATATTACTTGGTTATTATTGGTTACTAGTGCAAGAAAACTAATACCCACCCTATATAGTAAGAAAGCACCACAGAGCTTGCCTTTTAAAGTAATAAGTACAAAACTTTGAAGAAGTTATTACATTTTATGATGTTTATATAAAGTTTTGTACTTATTAATACCCACCCTGATTACGTAGGTCAGCTTTTAGATCCAAGAGAATTGTGTCTCAAAAAACAGCTCTACCGATTTTCTTTAAATTTGCTCTATAAATTCTCTTTTATAATGCATGAATCAGTTCATTACTACAGGAAGATTGCTTGACATTTGGTTAGCTGAATTTTATTTATTATCTTCTGAGCACACTATCCCCCAAAATCTGTATAATATTTACAGAGTAACGGGTAACAAAAGTTAATTGCTACACACCAGAATTTCTTTAATTCCTCGCATTTGTCTAATAACCTTTAGAAAGGGGCTCTTTTGAAATCCCATGGTGAAGCGTGACAACTGCTGTCACAGCCCCTCTCTAAAGACAGTTTCTAACTTGGCTGAAGCAAGACCTGCGCAATACGCACCTCAATCATATTATTATATTCTATTGCTTTTCTGTATAGTTTGATTCTGGAATCAACTGCTTTTACTTCCATAACCCTACTACCGTAGGTAATGGAAGTATTGTATTTGGTCCAAAAATTCGATATCGAGTTTTCACCTGATTTACAAGTTTTAAGGTCTCCTGAGTCCAAAAAAGGAGTTTTTGTCAATTAATCAGTGTGTGTGTATGTGTGGAATGGTACAGGTCTGGTATACAGATGAATTTTACAAATTTTGGAGAAAATTGGAAAACCGTCCGTATCTCAAAAACGGCTCTAACGATTTTCTTCAAAGTTTCTATACAAACACTCTATTAGATGCCCTTTCGAATGATATAGTTGGTTAGTTAAGGAAAATTGATAGGCGTCCTCTATAAAGAGGTCAATTTTAGGCCTCGCAAGTGCGTTCCTTTAAAAATGGCTGTACGGATTATTTTTCAAACTCGCCATATTAACTTAGTTTTAAATATCCTTTTGTATGTAATTATTGTTTCCGGTTAATAACTGTATATATCAAGTTTTGGTAAAAGTTGGTATCTCAAAAATGGATCTAACGATTTTCTTGAAAATTGTTTCATTAATCCATTTTAGATACCCTTTCTCATGTATTACGGGATTATTTTAATGGTCATCCTGATTAGGTAGTTCAATTTTAAATCTTGGAAATAGGTGTTTAAAAAAATAAATCGATTTTTTTCCCCTTATTTTTTAATTCGCTATGTAAATTCTGTTTTATATGTTTTTATACGTGTATCAAGTTTCTCTTACTGGAAAATTCCAAAAAATGCATATAATAGCTTCAAAACATGTATACAATACGTGTAATAGTGGGTAATGTAAGTCGCGTGGTTGTTTTTTAATCTTTTTAAATTTATAGAAAATTTAAAATTTCTGTAACATAGCTGAATAGAACAAAATTTAAAATATATGTGCATTATGAGAATTATTGTATGATAAATTAAATACAAAATTGACATCTGATCTATAAGATTAAGCAGCATTAAGGTAAATGTGTCTAAGCGGGTGAAGGATAGCTTTGGTGGACGGGGCATTTCATTTGCTAATTGGAAAATGACCATCAGCAGAGTTCTTGGCTCTAATCTTATCTATATAAATAAAGAGAAGTGTCTGTGTATGTGTGTCTGTCTGCGCTCTGGTGCTCACTCACACTACTGATCACAGAGCTTCCAAATTTGGCATATAGGTACCTGGGATCCTGCAGGTGTGCACCTCATGGAGATTTTTTCGAATTTGAATTTTTTAAATTAACATTTTTTCGATTTTAAATATTGGCTTCTTTGTTTCATTTTTCACAGATTTATACTTTTACTGTAATCGTCTACGTATCTTATAAACGGCTACTATGCTATTTATTTTTTATTTAATACATTCGTTTAAAGACAAAGTTTTTTCTTTTTTTAACTTATTATATTTATTGACAATAAAATGGTAATGCAGTAAAATAAATTCAGAATATTAAATTTAAAAATGTATTTATAACTGTTATGTTTATGTATAATTTTTATAGTATAACAACTTTTTATTTTTCATTTTTAATTAATTCCTTTAAAAGAGTTTTTTTTTTTTTTTTTTTATTATTAGCAGTTATCGGAAAACAATGGTAGTATATAGTAGTTAGGATTAAACTGATTAAAATTTATCTGTTTCTCATGTATTTAATTCCTTTGGAAAAAATATCTACTTTATTTTATTTCGTTATATTGGTCGGAATCAAATTGTAAAATAGTGTAAATAGCGGGGACATAGTTCAAAAACTAAAATATTTAATAGATGCTGAGATACAGTCATATTTAAAATCATCGTTTGTAAATAATAGCAGATCCACCTGTCGTCAATAAATATCCATATTGAAATGCCCAGGAAAGAGCTTTCTGCAGACAGTGGAAACCTGAACCCGATGCAGTGCGGACAGAAAATAGCTACCATAGGCAGCGGGTACCCAAAGTGATGTTTATAGCGATTACAATGTAATTTTTTTTTTAGTTTTTATTTATAATGTGATGTAAAAAAATAAATATTTATCCAATTCTTTTGAAAATCCATTTAAATATTGTGACCAGCGAAGCTGGCGTAGCCTGCTAGCATACAATATATTCCATAATGAGTATTTATGAGAGTAAATATATAATGGAGAATTGACAAATATTATCTATGCCAGTTAGTTTTTGGTTGTAGCACTACTGTAGTAAGAATCTGAATATAATGTTAAATCTTCTATCTGTAAAAATTATAACTCAAAATAAAATTAATTTTTTATGTAAATTGTCTGTTTTGGAAATAAATAAATAAAAATTTTGTAAATAAAAATTGCTTAATATTTTTCTTAATTTTATCGAAGAATATCTTATAAAATTGAAAAAAAAAAAAAAAAACCTTTAATGTGGGCAAAATGATAGTTTTTTCATTTTTTTTTTAAACCCGTTGGAACAGACCAAATGGTCCAACCAAGGGTAAGCAGAAAAAAAGGTCACCCGGAATTAATATATTTTGTTTTGTCATCGATTAATATATTTTGTTTCCTATCATATCAATTAAATAAGGGTAAAATATGAAAAAAAAAATAATAATAATAAAATAAAATAAATATAAATAAATAAATAAAATAAATTAAATAAAATAAATTAAAATTACAAAAAACACATATGGTTTATTACTTTCAAATTATTATTAGGTAATAGTGAGAAAAAGTTGTTTTTTTAATAATAAATTATTTCATTGTAGAAATAAATCAATTACATTTTTAAAGTTTCGTCGTATGACATTTTTAAAGAAATCTCCATTAAAAAAAAAAAAAAAAAAAAAATACTACTACTACTACTAACAATAATATAAAATATTTATCAATCTGTACATATTTTTCATTATAAATCATACTATAGTTATAAGGATCTTAGGCAGTGATAAAAATGTTCAACATCGCTTGTTTTTACATTTCTACACGTTTTGAGGTGTGAGAAATGGAAATCTAAAGATCATAAAACTGATACAGTTTATAGTGTTGTTAGTTTATTAGTATATGTGTACACGACATCGCGAAAACGATATATATTTTTTTAATTAAAAACTTCTTATACTTTAAGAAATTAAAAATTAATAAATTTTTATTATTGCTTATAAAGATAATTTTTAATTTTAAATAAAATCTTAAAAATTTTGAATTTTTATATTTCAATATATACATATATCTTTCAAAAGCATCTATTAATACATACACACACACATATATAATTATAAATCATTATTTTTAACTCTGTAACTCATAACATATATGAATGATTTAGTTCATATAAATTTGGTTTATAAATATCAGTAATTATATATATATATATATATATATATATATATATTAAGGGGAATCTCTACCTATCGTCTCCGAAAGCCGAAGCCAATGTTATTCCATGAGAAATTTTGCCCCATTATAATTCATTAACTAGTACATATTTTTAAATTCCGTTTTCACTTTCCGAAAATTCACAACTATTAAACAATTTATCGCTTTCTAAAAATTGATTTTTTTTTTTTTTTTTTTTTTTTTTTAAGATTGCATTTTTAAGCTCAAAAATGAAAAATTTCACATTGTGAAAATTCACATTTTACAACATCAAAATAAAATATTAAAAATAATTTTTAGAAAGCGATAAATTGTTTAATAGTTGTGAAGTTTCTGAATGTGAAAACGGAATTTAAAAATATATATTAGTTAATAAGTTATAATGGGCGAAGTTCGCCATAGAATAACATTGGCTCTGGCTTCTGGGGACAATAAGTGGAGAGGCCTCTTAACCTAAGAATAAATATAATTTAATCCTAACCTTTTCTGACTTATAATATGGTCTGCAGAGATTTTGGGGAAAGTTAAGCGACAGTAAAATTTGTTTATCCTGCTCCACCCGTCTTAAGCCGTGGTGGCCTCTGCTCTTTCTTAGTTTTGTTTGAGTTTCATTTGTTTGAACACTGCCTTTATTTCACATAGTTTTCAGTTATACTAAATATAAGTACTCGTCACATACTCACTCTAAATTAAAACATTCTTACAAGCTTTTAAAACACATTTTTATCTATTTATTCTCTTTTAATAGATTTTTTCTGGTGACTTTTTTTTCGCTTGACTTTCTTTCCGGTGACTTTTTTTTTTCTGCCAATCCAATCCTGTTTTATTGTCTTCATTTTCTTTTTTACAACTTCCATAACAGTTCTTATCACGAAGTAATAGTACATACTAAATATTACCCCATGGCTCTTATACATATTGCTATAAAACTTTTGTAATAACTCCACCTCTGATTTAGATTTTAGCTTAAACTATACGAAGATTACTTATGGTTTCTCATTCAGTAAGGCAGAAGATGTTTTAACAAACTGTCAAGGTGTCACATAATTTAAAAGACACATTCTATATTCATGATAGAGACTTAATACTGCTTTAAGATTTTGAAAGTCACAAAATTTCATATCTTCCACTTTTTTTTTTTTTTTTTTTTTTTTTTATAATTATGTGTCTTGCAATCTGAGGAATTATCCTTACCACTCGTGTTATTAATCTAAAAAATAAATATAGGATATGCACTGAAAATATAGGCCAAATTTTAAAAATATAGGGCATGGAAGAGTGAGTGGCAGGAGGCCTATATTTATATAGATATTATATCTATGTTTATTATTGAAAAACACGACACCCTTATCATAAATATGTGAAAAGGCAAAAAGGGGTCTTGAGGAAAAATTTCTCGACAAAGAGAATGGGATAAAAGCATGAAGAGCTTCCTCTATCTTCATGGATAAAAGTTGAAAGCTCTAACAGAAAAAATGTCTGGTGTCGCCCTCTATTAATAAAAATGAACTTTAGAAGTTTTTATTTCGCTTTTAGCATTAAATTATTCTACTAAATATATATCTTAAAGAAATAAATAAAAAGGTTTTCTGTTTTTCATTATAGTTTAGGTTTAAGGTGAGAAAAAATTAAGACTCAACAGTTAGAACAAAAAGGCAAAGCATCTAATAAGTTTTGTTGATAAATAATAGAAAAAAAAAAGTTTATTTATTAATTTTGGGGGGAGAATTTTTTGCATAATTTTATAAACAATACAAAAAATATAAGAAATAAAAATAATTGATAAATAAAACCATCATTTCTTCACAGTTAATCTGCAAAAAGATGTGTTGGCTATTATAATACTTTTGACAGATGTGCAAAAACACCATATATTGACAGTAAATGATTAGTAAATATTTGAAAAATGTCACAGTCTCAAAGTACAAATTAATTTTTAAAATATCAGAGGAGGAAAAAAAAAAAAAAACTTGTTACCATTGAAATTTTCCAAGAATTCAATTTCTTTCATTCAGATTTAATGTGGATTATACATTATAGATGCTCACAGATTAGGCATATTTTAATATGTAAAAATACATTTTAATTTAATCTTAATTTTTTCTTTGCAAGTTAGGATAATAACATAGGTTACAAAGTTTTATACTACAGTTTGTCACCATTGAAAATTTTCAGGAATCTAATTTATTTGTTTTCTTTCAAATTCAGTTGGTTCAATAATATAATTATTATTAGTCCATATTATAGTAATATAGACAAAATAAGAATGAAAATAACAAAATTAAAATTGTAATGCATTATTTTATTATTTCTTTGCTATTTATATTTTAGAGTATACAATACTACATATTATTGCTTTTAAAAAATTTGTGTTTAATAACAATATATCAATATATTTAAAATAGAGAATCAATTTATTGAAGTTGACTGATAAACAAAAAATTTATGTAGACAGAAATTTAAAACTATTACAGTTAAAGTAAAATAAAAATATTCACTCATTATAAATGAGGAAAAATTCTAAGTACGGAGAGGGGGGGGGGGATATCATACATGAAACACTTTTTGGAAAAGCTTCCTAATTTAACTTTTAAAATCTACTCAATATAGAAAATAATCAAATTGTGCAAAATAATGAGGTTTCAATGTAGCATACTTTTTTATTTATTTATTTATTTTTTTTTTTTTTTAATGTAGCATGTAAAACCCAATTAAACAAACATTTATGATGGAATTTATGAAAAATATATTAACATCTTTCAACTAAACAAATTATTCAAATATGAATGTGTTTAACAGAAAGATAGGGTCAGGTGTTGTAAAATAGATCAAAAAACAGCATATTTTACACATGCACTTAAACAGCAGAAAATGTATTGGTTCCATTTGTTAAAAAATTGCACAAAATATGCAAATGAATATTCCTTATGACATCTTAAGAGAAATACCTCTCAAAAAACAAAAAAATTTGTGCTGAAAAATAAATTTTAAAATATGCTGTTTGTGACTTATTTTACCCCATGGGTTGGGGTAAAATAAGTCATCCTTTAAAACTGTTTTAAATTTTAATACAACTTACTTCATGCAAATAAAATTACACATACATATTCCTTTTTTTTTTGATAAAAACTTGATTTTGTGTTCTTTCAAGGGAAAAAAATGTCTGTATGGTCCATCATTAGCTCAGGAAAAACATTTAGAATTTATGTACGATGCATCTACATCAGAAATATCTTTCTCTGGAAAATTCCAGTAGGAACTTCCATTTCCACTTTTATTTATCACTTCAAATTTTTCAGAATATTCATGATTGGGCGAAAGAATAATGCCATGAAATATTTTCTTTGATCTTTCCCCAGGAAATTCTACTTTAACACATTTTCCAACTTTTACGAATTGATTAGTACTGATGCTGTCCAAATTTTCTTCTTGAGAAAGACTTGCTTTTTGTTTCTTTTCCAATTGTTGTTTCTGTGATTTTAGCATCTCTGTTGAATTTTTCATCATACAATCAATTGAAAAATAAGTTGGTTGTTAAAATTACTCCTGATTTTTGTGTGCATTTTCCAAAGTATCTTTGGAAGACAATGTTTGATTGGGTGATAAAGTGTTTATAATAGCAGATTTTATGTACTTAAAAGGATAATATATAAATAGTATCCTCTTCCATGACTGTTGAAGTCGCACTAGAATTAATTTGTCAAATTGGAGATTGATGATCTAGATTCACCCACTCTTGCATTTTAAGTTGATGCTAAACTGCAGAGTTTCAGGAGAATGCTGTGTCCTGCCTGCCATTTGTATGAAAAAGTGGCACCTTTCTTAAATAAGCTGGAATGAAACAACTTTTTGAATTACACCTACAAACTGAATGCTTTGATTCAACTTCAATATGTATTGTCTTTTTGTTTTTCCCTCTTAACATAAGCCTAACATGATTCAACAATTGACCTATTTTACCTCACATGTGTTTTTTTACTCCAAAATATTAATACAGTAGAGAGTCAAAAATCTGCACAGCTCGTGACCAGAGGTTGTGCAGATTTTAGGATTTTGTGGATTTCGGGGCCCATAAAAAATGATTTTCACTTTGAAAAATAAAAACAGAATATTATTCAAACTAAACACATACTATACTAGTGAATAACACTGAATATTAAATTACTAGGTACATAAGAACATTTACAAAAATATAAAATAAAACAATAAATAAACATGAATAAAATATTTGTCAAATTTAGACACAATCTGTTCACATATAACTAGTTTTAAACTAAATTTGAACCTGCATGATTTATTTATTTTTTTATTTATTGTAAATAGTAGGAACACAAATTTATTTTTCTACGAATTTTATTGAGTTCTTCCTAAAAAATTATGCCTTTTTCAGAAAGCATTAAAAAAAAAATTAGTTTATTATTATTTACCTGATTGATATCATCATATCACAATAATCATTATTTCCTTTTGATGAATTTAAATATACTGTCAATTTCATTAGCAGCAACTTGGCTCTTGCAGTCTTTCATATTATTATTATTTTTTTTTTTTTTTTGTAATCATAAAATGCAAACATAAAATCTGTATTCAAGATCTTTTTAAAAAATTCTGATTTGCAGTTTTGTAATTTATTAATAGTGAATTTCATTGTTTGTATCTGACAAGCTGTGTGGATTTCGAACTTCGGCGGATTTCTGGCTCTCTATTGTATATACATTTTTTTTCTCACGGAAGTTTAGAAAATTCATCTTAAAAATGTGCTTTTTGGAATATGATAATGAAAAACTGTAAAATTTGCTTTTGAATTAGTTCAAAACCAAAGTTTTTCTTAGCAACACATTCAAGTTACTAATACGAAACACACAAATAATTACTGGCTGTAACTAAAACGTATCAGTTACAGTTAATTTTGTATACAAATGAAGACTAATTTAAATAATATTATATGAAACCAGCAAAATTATAATTTAAAAAATATTTGGATGTTTTTTTTAAGTTTTTTTTTTTTTTTAACTGACCTATTTTACCCCACCTGACCCTATGCAATTTAATATTTTAAATTTACACAGATGATTATAGGAATAAAGAAACAGCAAGTGTCATGGTTTAAGTTGAGTTTAAAATTTATTTAGCAAAAAATCTTAAATGATTTTTTTTTTTAAAGCAAACAATAAGTTTATGAATGCAAGCTAGCATACTATTCTAGATTTCTCTATATGTTTCACTTTAATTTGTAAATTTACTTTTAAAATTTAGTCATGACATGCTGAAAGAATTATTATTACACATCAATAAAAATAAATTTGAAATGAAAAAATAATTATCACACTGTTTAATAAGATACATTAAAAGCCTAACATCATGGAACAATAGGGCAATATTTTATATAATGCATTATAACTGAATAGTGTTAAATTTTAACTCAATTTGAACATCTTAGTTGTGTTTGATTTATAATCTTTTTGAATGGATATACATATAGTTAATGTTGTAGTAAAAAAACTGCTTTATCTCATGCTTATACTGTACTTTATATATAATAATATAGTACAAACGAAGCAAATAAAAAAATAAAATAAATAAATGAATAAAACTTATTACTGAAAAAGTTTTCTTATTTAGATATATATATGTTCATGGCAATCAGTTTTAGAAATTCTTCTTGAAAATTAAATCCACTTTCAGGGCCTTCAATAATAATATACATCTTTCATAAATGGCTTACATTTTTTAGTGACAGCCTGTTTTCAATTTCTATTTTTTTACTAAATTTATGTGACTGAAACGCCTTTTTCACAATCCGCGATTGTAATGATCGATAGATGGCGCTCTCTGAACACTGCAGTTGTTAGTAAACATTATACCACGTGTGTTCCATTAGTGTTCTTTTTGTTATTCTAATTAATATTCGTACTATAATTTCTCCGCCATTACATTATGGAAAATTGATTGCTTTTGGAAAAAATACTTCAGTTTATTCAAAGTTCGATCAGAAGTAGATTTTTAACTGAAGTTGAACAAATATTAATTTCAAATCATCTGATTAATTCTTTACTTCCATTAGCCGAAGCAACTGAAATTTTAAATTTGTCATTTGGAAATAAATGGAAGCTCAATTCTGGATTTCTTGATAATTTGGAGTTACACTGTGGCACACAAAAGTATGTGTTATCTTTTTTACCGTATTTATTCATTTTTATTCAATAAATATATGTGAAACTAAATATCGGCAAGCAATGGCGGCTGTATGGAATTCGAATTAAACCATGTTTATTGTAATTTCACCTTAGCCCACCAGAGGGCGAGCATTTCATTACAATCGCGGATTGGTCAGAAATCCCAATACTTAAAAAAAAAAAAAAAAAGATTCATCTTTAATTGTGACATTCTCGGCGAAGATTTTTTGAATAATAGTAGTACTTAATGAAATTCTATGGTAAAAAAGTGAAAAGCTTGTTCTTTAGGTATTGCATTTTGGATAACTTTTCGCATTTTGCAAAATAAAATGACTGTGATAGAGATAGTGATACAGCAAGCACATTAATACTTTATTTAAAATTGTTTTTCAAACTACTTGTAAGTGATATGGTTATGAAATTTTACTAAATTCTGGAAATAGTAAAGAGTTCCTAATCATTTAGACAATTTTACATTTTGAGAAGTCTGAAGTATTTAAATTCATAAGGAAGTTTCTTTTTAAAAACTTATGCTGGGGGGGGGGGGGGATTAATCATACATGAAGCACTTTTTGAAAAAGCTTCCTAATTTAACTTATAAAAACTACTCAATATAGAAAATAATCAAATCATGCAAAACAATGTGGTTAACTTTTTTTTTTTTTAATGTAGCATAACATGTAAAACCCAATTAAACAAATATCTATGATAAATATATAAACATCTTTCAGTTTAATTTAGTTGAATATGGGAAGTTTCTTTTGAAAAAACTTATGGGGGGGGGGAGGGATTTAATCATATATGAAACACTTTTAAAAAACTTCCTTTAGTTTATAGGGAGTTTCTTTTTAAAAACTTATTGGGGGGGGGGGATTTAATCATACATGAAACACTTTTTGATAAAGCTTCCTAATTTAACTTTAAAAAACTACTCAATATTGAAAATAATCAAATCATGCAAAACAATGTGGTTAACTTTTTAAAAAATGTAGCATAGCATGTAAAACCCAATTAAACAAATATTTATGATGGAATTTATGATAAATATATAAACATCTTTCAGTTTAATTTAGCTGAATATGGGAAGTTTATTTTTAAAAACTTATGGGAGGGGGGGGGGATTAAATCATACATGAAACACTTTTTGCAAAAGCTTCCTAATTTAACTTTTAAAAACTATTCAATATAAAAAATAATCAAATCATGAAAAATAATGTGGTTAACTTTTTTTTTTTTTAATGTATCATGTAAAATCCAATTAAACAAATATTTATGATGGAATGCATGATAAATATATAAATATCTTTCAATTTAACTTAGTTGAATATGAGCAGATTTCAACTGAACAAATTATTCAAATATGAATATGTTTAACAGGAAGATATGTAATTTAATATTTTAAATTTACACAGATGATTATAGGAATAAAGAAACGACAAGTGTCATGGTTTAAAATTTATTTAACAAAAAAGCTAAAATCAGTTTTTTTTTTTAAAGCAAACAATAAGTTTATGAATGCCAGTTAGCATACTATTCTGGATTTCTCTATATGTTTCAACTCTAATTTGAAAATTTACTTTTAAAATTTAGTCATGATATGCTGAAAGAACTATTATTACACATCAATAAAAATAATTTTGAAATAAAAAAATAATTATCACACTGTTTAATAAGATACAGTAAAAGCCTAACATGATGGGACAATAGGGAAATATTGTATATAATGCATTATAATTGAATAATGTTAAATCTTAAATCAATTTGAACATCTTAGTTGTGTTTGATTTATAACCTTTTTGAATGGATATACATATAGTTAATGTTGTACTATAAAATCTGCTTTATATCAAGCTTATACTATACTTTACATATAATAATATAACAGAAGCTGAAAAAATAAATAAAACTTATTGAAAAAGCTTTCTTATTTAGATATATACATATATTCATGGCAATCAGTTTTATGAATTCTTCTTAAAAATTAAATCCACTTTCAGGGCCTTCAATAATAATAATATATATCATTCATAAATGGCTTACATTTTTTAGTGACAGCCTGTTTTCAATTTCTTTTTTTACTAAATTTAGGTGACTAAAAAGCTAATGGTCAGAAATACTTAATATAAGTGAAAACTTGTCCTTTAGCTATTGCACTTTGGATAACTATTTTGCAAAACAAAACGACTGTGATGGAGATACAAAAGAACACTAATACTTTATTTAAAATTGTTTTTCAAACTATTTTTCAGTGGTAACTTGTTTATGAAATTTTACTAAATTCTGGAAATGGTAAAGAGTTTCTAATCATTTAGACAATTTTACGTTTTGAGAAGTCTGAAGTATTTTGTATTTAAATTCATAAGGAAGTTTTTTTTAAAAAACTTCTTTTTACTTTCAGTATCTAAATTCCTTCCAGAATAGCCTGTTTTTCACAAACTCCAAATAAAGAAATTGTTACCTCTCATTCATAATTATAAGCTATAAAATGCATTTATATTGTGTAAAATTATAGTAAGAAAAAATCAGGATATTTATTGGAAGTAATATGGACGAAGTAAGAAGGATAAATAAAACATTTTTTGAAAATAATAAAATTTAAATTTTTAATGTATCCCTTTCCTATTTCTTAGTCATTTTAGTGTTTTTACAATACTGCACATTACTGCTTTAACAAATTTGTAAGTGTTAAAAAGAAAAAAAAATGCGATTGTTCCATTTTTAATAACTTTTACCTTCAAGCAGGGATCACAGATTCCTGTAAACAAACAAACAATAAATAAAAAAAATAAAATACAATACAATAGCAATCATTGTTTGAGCCAGATAGTGATACATCATAATATCTATCAACCCTACTCCTGGAAAAGGAATGAGGTTACCGTAATCAACTTTTTTCTTCATATTTTCTTTTTCCTCCATTGTACACTTTTCATTGGCTAGCAGAAAATCTAACCAAAACACAGCGAAGCGCAGTAGCCTACTGCGTCGGCCGGTCAGGGAGACCGGAGATCTGGAAAACCGGACCAGCCGGTCGCGTAGTCACGGCCTCAACGAAGCAACAACAAAAGTGAAATGTAAACAATACATTAATACGAGTTGAGAGTTTTCAATATTTTTCTTTTTTAAGGATATGAGATGAAAAAACACAAATATTGATATTTTGTATGATATGTCAATTTACTAATCTCTGTAATTTTTTTTACTTCATAATGCATTATTTATAGCTAAAAATTTTTCGGCTTCGAGTTATTTACGTTTTCCGCATATGTCTGTTTTTTTTTTTTTTTTTTTTTTTCCCGCTTTTCAAGCAGACGATTATTCAATCCATATCTATGCGATCAACCCACAAACCATTCCCTCATTTTCCACTACCGATTCCGATAAAAAATCAGTTTTTCGAAGTTGTGTGTTTAAAAAGAACATTAGAAACAGATTTTTCTTTTTAAGGTGTAATTTACTACTTCTTTTTTAATGAAATCTTGTATTTACTTAAATTGTTTTAGTTGATTTGCTTGTTTTTATCAATAATCAATATCGTTTCTTTTTTTTTTTTTTTATCCTGCTATTAACAGTATATGTTTTTACTGCAAAAGTTTCCTCGAAGTTCTATGTATAAAAAGAATATTACAAGTAGATTTTTATTTATTAATTAAAGTGGTATTCGAATCATTTAAAAATTTCTTAATGTAATTTACATTTTAAAAAGACTGGAATTTAGTTCCAGCGTCTTTTTTTTTTTTTTTTTTTTTTTTTTTCGTATTGCATGTCTCTATTAGCGTGTTAGTTTGCTAATGATTGCTTCTTCATTTCTACTGCCGATACGTCTTTTATTTATTAGACTATTAATTTTTAACATAATTATATACAAATAAGTTTTATGTAATATTTAATTATCTAAAAGATCTGTTTAGTAATATAACAATATTTTATAAATAAAATTTTATTTAAGTTTTTATTAGACATAAATTAAACAATACATTTTTGCAGATTTCGTATCGGAACCTGTAGGTTTGTGTCAGGTAGCAAGTCAAGAATCCTCTTGTGGGTAGAATTCAACGAGATGTAAAATTCACCCAACCTATGCAGAACTCTACTGTAGCAATAATATACATGCAAAAATAAATCTTTAGAGATAAGTTCTGTTAATATAAATGTATTGCTAGCTAATTAATCAAGTTTCACGTATCTAGTCGGGCTGCGAATGTGAAAAGCAAAATGACAGTTACAATAAACCATCAGGGTTCACATTAGAGGGTGGGATTGCAAGAATCCCGTTATATTTAAATAAATCCCACTTAAAAATAAATCACAAGAGGCTTTTTCTCCCTTTTTTTTTTTTTACATTGTCCATCGAGTAGTTCATCAATTTTTTAGTGGCATTGGGTAATTATTATATTGCTTTGAGGCTTGTGATCCCTTTTTTAACTGTTTCTTAATTAAAAAAAAAAAAAAAAAAAGTGGTAAATTTGAGTAATCATTTCAAAAATGAAGATGAAGTGTATATTTTATTAACAAACAAATAAAAAGTGTGGAAGCTAGATTGCAGTTATATATGAGAAACAATTTCAATTATTCCAGTTACTACACTTCTGTCGAACACTCAAAATCAAATTAAAAATTAATTTTGAAACTAATTAAATTATGATAACTTGAATAATTCTTTTTACATTTCTGGTGAAAATTTAGATTCTGAATATTGAAGCAAAATCGGCCCTTAATCACAAAAGAGTAAAGAAAAAAACTTATTAAACTTCCATTTTTAACATTTACTTGACTTTTTATAATTTGTAATTCTTAAAAAAGAAGTTTGAAAAATCTGGTGTGGAACAACCAAACGACTTCCATTACCCGATATTACACGTATTATATGTACTTTTTAGAAATAATGTGATCAGAAGACATAAAATTGGCCTAACGAAGTAGACATCTAACAAATCTTCTATGAGAGAAAGCTGATATAAAGACATCTAAAACAGAGTTTACATAGTTAAATTTACAGAGTTTACATTACAATTACAAGTAAAACAGAGTTTACAGAGTCAAAAAGTAGGGGGGTGTGATGTAAATACATCACCTCTTGTTTAATTCCTATGCCAAAATACATCGTTTTGCAGGCATCTCATCGCAACCGTTCGTTCCTGGCTCAACGCACCCTGTAAAGTTTGCTTCCCGCGACACTTGTCAACGGGAGAATCGGCGATTGTTTCTCTTGCGTGCGCGTACTGTTTAATTGGTTACTTTTGAAGTCCGATTAACGAATCCAAATCGCGTATCCATGATTTTAGGTGTGCGGACCTGTTTTTTCTTTAGGAGCGATTTTTGAAATTTAAAAATCAGTCAGTTGGTGTTCCACCTGTGTACAGAGAAGAATGGCCGGGCACTTGCGTCCGTACGTTATATTTTACCGTTATTTTTATATATGTGGTCCCACACGGTTATTATGACTTGAAACGAAATTGTGACAGTGACCGGAGCTGATTTTTTTTTATATAAATAATTTGTTATAAGTATCTTGAATTTATTTTAAAGAAGCATGGCTATGTATTAGAGATTTGAGATTTATAACAGTTGTCCGGATTTCTGCATTCTTGAAGTGGGAAAGCAAATTAATCTTAATAAATACTTTTAAATTGGAATTGAAGACTGCCTTTCCTTTTTTTCAAGACCGGGTATGTTTTATTCTAAACTTTAAAATATCTTAAAAAAGTAAAGATTGAATTTATCTTATACTTGGTATGTACCCATGTATGATCAGATCGAAGCCTAGGGTAATTCATCATTATTTCATACGATCACAATTTGTTAACATATTTTGTTTTAAATTAAAGGCAACCTCTATCCATTATTAAATAAAATAAAAAGTACCACCACATATGGTGCCGATCGTAAAAAATTAAAGATTGCATGAGGTACATTGCCAGTTTTGATCTGAAAGTGCTTTATTTAAGAAATTATTGGAAAGATGTATATTTTTGTTATTATTCATATTTTCATAGCCATAAGGGCAGTAATTATTGAAAGTAGTACTGTTTGTATGGGTAAAATTTTATTTTAAGATGCCTATTAGCCATTTCATTAATAATAGTAATAATAATAAAATGAAATAGTTAAATAAGAATTCATATATTTTTTCAAAAACATACTTTTGAAAAGTGGTTTTTCAAAAAAAAAAAAAAAAAAAAAAAATTCCATAGTGGCATATTGAACTAAGTATTATAATCTAGTCTGTTGAATGTATTTAAACAAATAGTTTATTAAGAATAATAATTAAAAGCTTACTTTCACATTTGAAGTGTAATATTATTGGTATGTATTTCTGGATTATATAGGGTATTATTCCTTTGCAAAATAAAAATACTGTTTTGATTTAGAATTAATGCCAAGATAATAGAGAGAATATTTTGAAAATAGGCTGTATGATATTTTTGTATTTGAAGGAATAACATGTTATAATTTATTGTGTTTGGGAGTTTGCTATCACTTCTAAAAGATATACCTAATAAGATGTGTCAACTTCAATTAGTATGAAAATTTGTTATGAAATATAATAAGATTAAAGTAGATAAGTATGTCTGCTTGATATTTTGAAAATATATGACTATGCATTAACTTTTTTTGTCTCTGCAAAATTTTGACAAATTTTTCTTAAAATCATGAATGCTGAAAAATCTTATTGTCTTAAATTCACAGTAACACCATTTAATGGTGATCCAGATCTTTTGGATTTTTTTATTGAACAGGTGCAAACTAAAATAGATATTTTTAAATGGCATCCTAAACAGGCCCTTATTTTTATTAAATCAAAACTTTGCGATAGGGCTTTAAAATTTTATACATCTTCAATCCCATGCCAAAGAGCCAAGTCTCCTGATGAATTATTTCAGATTTTACGTAAGAATTTTAAAGGTGAAACAGAACAGAGTGTAGCATTACAATATAATGCCATTAAATTTGATGGTTTGGAGAATATCCGAAACTTTGCTAATCGGCTCCAACATCTTGTTTATAAGAGGTTTCCAAAATTTCCACAAGAATCAATGGACCAACTACTCATTGCAAAATTAACAGATACTCTCACCCCCGATTATAAGTTACATCTTTTAACGAGAAAGTGTAGTAATTTTGAGGAAATGGTTGACAATCTGGCTGCATATCAGGAGGTTGTCCAATCAGGTGAATCTTTGGCTGTTTCCCAGCCATCATTTTCAAATATAAATCTTTGCATGATTGCTGAAAATGCACAGCACAATGCCTCGGATCGGGACTCCCAGCTGCATCATCTTGAATTAAATTCAGATCGGTCCTCGCGGTCTGATGGTCATAAACCGACATGTCAGTGGTGTTCTCGGG
Organism: Salticus scenicus; assembly: GCA_963930645.1. Lineage (NCBI taxonomy): Eukaryota > Metazoa > Arthropoda > Arachnida > Araneae > Salticidae > Salticus > Salticus scenicus. The sequence goes on along the minus strand of OZ005654.1, from coordinate 15,714,071 downwards.
TTGGACACACTGCCCGATTTTGTTACAAATTAAAAGATTATCAGGGTGGCAGAAGATTTGACACAGATCGACAGGGATTCAAATCATGTCAAAGAAATAAAATTAGATCCAAATATAACCGTAGACATTCTCCTTCGGATGGACACTCCTCTCACACACACCCCCGGTCAGCACAGGCTCAATCGGAGTCAGCAACTTTTGAACATAAACGTAAAGGGCTCAACTACAAAAATCGTCAGTTTCATAAAGACTGACAAATTTCTGGGAGAGGTCAGTCCTGCACTTCCTCTCCCATTCATAATGAACATTCGAATGGTCTAAAAATTTGTGGTCAGGATATAATCCTAAGATCACCAAGCACTAGATTAAAATTTCCTATCTCATCAAAAAGATTGGTCAGTTCAGTAAGTACTCAAACCATTGTTCCTGCAAATATATCATCTAATGCTACATCCCAAACAGAAAATCAGCCTGATGAGGATGTTATTTTTATTCATTCATTAAGATTTCTATTGTACACTCAAGCTGCCAGTCCTCACTTACCTATTGTTAAGTTAAACATAAATAAGTCATTACAAAACTTTCTTTTAGATTCAGGTGCAAGCATTTCAGTTTTAGCCAAAGGCTATTTCGATAAATTCAGAAATGAATTACACTTTAAAAGAGTCGCTACAAAAGTTAAAATTGCTACTGTCAATTCAGCGGTATTTTGTGCGGGATGTATCAATCTATCATTCAAAATTGGCAAATTTTTTTTTCAGACATACATTTTTTCTCATAGATATTCCTACAGACTCAAAATTCATTGGTATATTGGGATTTGATTTTCTGAAAACCCATAGGGTCCTAATTGATTTAAAACAAAATCTCGTACAAATTAACGATTGTCATGTTGACATTTATAGCACAATTCCTGAAGATGAGTATGAGATTCCTGAATCCAAAATTAATTGCCTCCAAAATTTACCCGCTATTCCTGAGACCAGTACTTCTACCTCTAATCCTACTTTCGTAAACGATAAAAATTCACAATTTGACTGTCAAGATGAAGTTAATAAATGTACACTCAAAAACAAAGTGATCATTCCACCGCTACAAACAGTTTATGTCTTTGTTATGTGCAAACAAATATATGCTGATAAACAGGTAATCTTTATTCCCACACTGAATAAAAACAAAGGTATAGGTTTGTACACTGCAATTGTCAACCTTGAAGAGGGTTCACATAGTAAAAATATTGAAGTAATGTCATTTTCAGTTCCGTTAACAAATTATTCTAAAGTAGATCAACATTTAAATAAAGGTACCAAGCTTGGAATAATTCACCAAATTGAAGAAATAGAGGAAATTAAACAAGAGCCCAGAGCACAAGTTAATCTGATTCAAGCATCGGATGAGATCATTCAACTCCGAAAATCTGAATTTAGTATTGATAATTTTTCCTTACACCATTTGTCTACCAAAGAAAGATTGACTATCCAGAAATTGCTTATGGAGCATCAAGTGGTTTTTTCCTCATCACTTAAATCACTGGGACACACTGACCATGTGACCCCGCATATACAATTCACAAGTGATGTTCCTGTAAGAACGTTGCCTTATCCAGTTCCTGAAGCTATGCAGGAGGAGATAAAGAAACAGATTGATGCTCTACAAGAGGCTGGCATCATTGAAAGGAGCATTTCTGAATGGGCGTGTCCCATGCTTGCTGTGAAGAAAAAACCCACATCTCCTGATGAAAAGCCATCTTTTCGCCTAGCCCTTGATCTGCGACTCATCAATGCCATGATAAGGAGTTCATCGTATCCATTGCCCCGAATTGATTATATCATTAATAACATTTCAAAGTATAAATACTTCACCACACTGGACTTCCCGTCTGCATATCATCAAATACATCTCCCAAAGAAGTTCAGAAAAAGGTTATCATTCACAACTCAGTGGGGGACCTATTCATTTAGTCGTTTAATGTTTGGACTAAGATCTGCAGCAAGCAGTTTCCAAATGTTGATTGATGCGATAATTGAAGAAACAAAATGTCTTGGTATCTTTGCATACCAGGACGATATCATTGTAGGTAGCAATTCATTTCCAGAAATGTTAGAAAAACTGACTCAACTTTTCAAAATTTTACTAAAGTATAACATCACCTTATCTCCGAAGAAATCTCAATTTTTTAAGAAGGCTATTGATTACCTTGGATTTCATATACAAGACCATACTATAAGTCCCATATCATCAAACATCACCAAAATAACAGCATTTCCAACTCCCAAAACAAGAAAACATTTAAAGAGATTTTTGGGTTTATGTGGTTTTTACAGAAAAATTCTTCCAAATTATGCAAAACTAGTGGATCAACTAACACAGTTAACTTCAACGAAGATCCCGTTTAAATGGACACATCAACACACAGAAGTTTTTCAGAAAATTCAAAAGATATTTTTTACTAAACCATTTCTAAATTTACCTGATTTTAACAAGCCTTTCTTCCTGAATACCGATGCTAGCAATGTAGCTATAGCTGGGGTTCTGTTGCAAGAACGCAACAATGTATTACAACCAGTTAGCTATTTCAGCAAAACACTTTCTAATTCTGAGAAGCACTATCCGGCACTCAAGAAAGAACTTATGGCAATTGTTAAATCAGTTCAAGCATTCAGGTTCTACTTATATAATAGACAATTTACAATTTTAAGCGATAGCAAACCCATAGAATTCTATCGCAGTACTACTTCACCTGTAGATCTTACTACAAAATGGCTAATAGAGTTGTACACATATGATTTTACATTTCAATACATTAAAGGTCAATCTAATGTTCTAGCAGATTATTTTTCACGTGATGACTTTTCAGAATCCACCCAAAATTTGACAACAAATCCAGAGTTAATAAATGATGAAAACATCTTACCTGTATCATCCAATTCACCCAGCATACAGTTGCACAATATAAATCACAGCAACCTAAACCTAACTAATAGAAAAAATAATGACCCAGAACTACAAGTTTCACAAGATACTTTATTTATTGAACAAAAACATGATGATAATTTATTGAAAATAGTACAAAATATTACGTCTGAAAATCCAAAACAGAAATTCAAAAATTATTTCATTCATCCAGATACAGGTCTATTGATGATAAGAAGAAAATTTAATAGCAAACAAGATAGTAATTCCTCCAAGATTCTTGTACCAAATTCACTAAAACCTAAAATTTTAAAGATAGCTCATATGCCACATTTTGGTATTTATAATACATACCGTAAAATCCTGAAGTCATATTACTGGAGAGGAATATACAGAGATACCAAAAATTATGTGCTTTCTTGTAAACTGTGTATCAGAAATAAGCCTCACAAAATTCCTGCAGCTCCCTTACAGGAAATGTTCATTCCAAATAAACCTGGTGAACTGGTATCTATGGATTTTGTTGGACCATTCTCCAACAAAATGTTTGTACTTACCTGTTTTGATCACTTCTCCAAATTCTTAGAACTTTTTCCAATTAAAAAACCCACGGCACAGTCTGTTGTAGACTCCCTAACAAAATATATCACATCATATGGACGTCCTGCAGCATTAATGTCTGACCTTGGACCTCAGTTTACAGCAGATATTTTCAACCATTTCACCAAAACCATGAAAATAAGCCTTGTTCATGCTTCGTCTGCACATCCACAGACGCAAGGATCTTCTGAAAGAATAAATACTAGCATCAAATCATCTATTGCTTCATTAGCAGGTGAAGGCTTCAACTTCAAACAAGCCTTGATGATACATAAAAGTATATACAACACTTCTATACATTCATCAACGGGGTATTCACCAGCATTTGTACATTTTGGTAGGTCAGTTTCTAATATATTTGATGTATGTGAATTGCATGAAATGTCAAATATGGAATTCCCCTTTGAGTATTATCAATACATGAAGTCGCTAAATAGAGTTTATGAAAAGGTACATAGAAATATGAAGGATGCTCAAAATTACAGAAATCAAAGACAGCACCAGAGGGCTTCCCTCAGAGTGTTCAAGACGGGCGACCTTGTTTACATGAAAACACGAGACACTTTCAAAGCAAGGTTTATCGGGCCTTTTATTGTCACTAAAGTAATTTCTAAGGTGCTGGTTCAAATTAAAGAGTATGAAAGTGTTACAGCAAAACCGTTCCACATTAATATCGACAGACTTTTAATTGTCCCAAAAAGGAAACAATATCTTATACAAGACAATACAAATTCTCTGCTTACAAACAATAAATTACCAGTTCTAGAAAATAGTCAATCTCCTGCTCCTATTGTCAACAAGAAAAATAACACTTGTATACCAGATAGCTCGGCCTCCAGGTATAACCTGAGGCCCAGGAATAAAAAATAGTAATCTTTAACAATATATATATATATAAATATTTTTTTTTTGCTTTCTGTGTCTTTCCGGGAGTGCTTCAGAATAGGACTGATCAACCTGCTTGGGAGTACTCTTAGAGAGTCACAGCCAGTAAATTATGCTTTATAAAAGAGTTAATTTTTGAAAATATAATATTAATATCTCAAGATTATCATAGTAAAGTATACAAAAATTTAGAAAAAAAAAAAAAGTGTTCAATGTGTTAGATGGTTGGATTTTGCTGTACCACACTTCTGTTAAATAATTCCTCATTCATATATGTATATATATATTTTTTTTTGAGTATTATTCAGATATAGATATATATATGTGAAAATAATTGTGTAATAGTAGCAAGTCAATTGGAAATAGCATTTCTTTTTTTTTGTAAAGCACATTCTTTTATTTTCATTTTAGGGTTATTATTTTAATTGGGTTTTAATTTCGTTTGATATTTTCTTGATCTATTTCCAAGGGGCTTTCTCACATGTAATAATTGGGCCCAAATATATTGCTATTTATTTTATAAACAATTCTTATGTTACTGGTAACAAATATAATATTTCTTTCATGACATGTCACTTGTGTAACATGATTTCATGTTTATATTCATACTTATATATATTAATAGATATCTATTTTCATGTGCTGTGTTTACATTTAAGATATTACATTTATATTTTATGTGTATCTTATTTTTCTATAACAATTGAGATTATTTAATTTTATGAGCCATGTTATTGTCATTCGCATGATTTCCTTTAAGGAGAAATTAAAAAAAAAAAATCTGATGTGGGCACCACATGACTTCCTTATACACTTTTAGAAATATACATAATGTTAAAAAACATTGTCACTGGACCCGAAACAGTTGGCTAAAAATATTTTTAAAAAATGCATGCATACGTAAAAAAAAAATAAAATAAAATAAAATAAAATTGTGCCTTGAGGGGACTCATGTCAAAGTTGTGCCTTGGGGGGACTCATGTCAAAGTTGTACCTTGGGGGGACTAATGCCAAAGTTGTACCTTGGGGGGGACTCATGTCAAAGTTGTGCCTTGGGGGACTCATGTCAAAGTTGTACCTTGGAGGGACTCATGTCAAAGTTGTGCCTTGGGGGGACTCATGTCAAAGTTGTGCCTGGGGGGGGACTCATGTCAAAGTTGTGCCTTGGGGGGGACTCATGTCAAAGTTGTGCCTTTTGGGGACTCATGTCAAAGTTGTACCTTGGGGGGGGACTCGTGTCAAAGCTGTGCCTTGGGGGACTAATGTCAAAGTTATGCCTGGGGGGACTCATGTCAAAGTTGTGCCTTGGGGGGGGGGACTCATGTCATAGTTGTGCCTTGGGGAAGTTTTAAATGTCTAGCTGGTCGGGAAGTTAGTTAAAAATCGATTGCAAGATTTGTACTGGTAACGCTGCCGAAGGCAGCAGGAACCCTACACAGTTGGCTAAAAGTATTAAAAAATGCATTTTCACCGTGTTCTGATCTAGTCTGAAAGTTTCAAATGTCTAGCTAGTCGGGAAGTTAGTTAAATAATTTTTCTGTTGAATCGCATAAACGCTGATGAAGGCAACAGGTATCGGAAACAGTTAGCTAAAAATATTTGAAAAATGCATTGTCAACGTGTTCTGAGCCTTTCTGAAAGTTTCAAATGTCTAGCTTGTCGGGAAGTCAGTTAAATTGCAAGATTTGTCTAAACCGTTTCTGAGTTATTACCGTTTTTTGATACATTATGGCCAAAACCTATGTATTTTTGTCATTATGAACCTAATTTTCCTAAATATCTCCAAAACCGAAAATCATAGAAAGTCCAAAAAGGGAGGTGCACAACTAGATGTTATAACAAACATATGTACCAATTCGCAACTTTCTACGTCCAACCGTTTTTGAGTTATGCGACATACCCACACACACACAGACACACACACATACAGACGTCACGAAAAATCGTGTAAAAACCCTTATATCTCTAAAACGAGAGCTCGTGTTAAGACGACACTTGCAGGTGTGCAACTAGACATCATGACAGTCACACGTATAAATTGGCAACATCCAGCGATCATTCGTTTTCGAGCAATGTGAAATACAAAATCCATTTCGCAAATCGGGATTACTATACTTCCTTATACTTTGTATAAGGAAGTAAAAAAAGAAATTTTTTTTTCTCACGTGAGTGTTTTCAAATAACAAGCTCATGTGTTCAGTGATTTTTTTTTGTTGATATTATGATTATATTATTTCTTCTTATAACAAGTTCGTATGTGTAATAACGATAAGTTTCTTTTAGTTGTAAAATAATTGATATATATGTTATATTTAGTAATGTTTCTGAATTTTTTTTTATATTATTCTTTTATACAATTTATTCACAAAAAATTTTATGTCTTTTGTCAACAAAAACCGTCTCTGGCTCTGTTCACAATTTCGCCATATCCGGTTCATGTTTCCAGTGCCATAAAATTTTTTGTAATTGGTCATGTGGGGATATGTGATGTAAATACATCATCTCTTGTTTAATTCCTATGCCAAAATACATCGTTTTGCAGGCATCTCATCGCAACCGTTCGTTCCTGGCTCAACGCACCCTGTAAAGTTTGCTTCCCGCGACACTTGTCAACGGGAGAATCGGCGATTGTTTCTCTTGCGTGCGCGTACTGTTTAATTGGTTACTTTTGAAGTCCGATTAACGAATCCAAATCGCGTATCCATGATTTTAGGTGTGCGGACCTGTTTTTTCTTTAGGAGCGATTTTTGAAATTTAAAAATCAGTCAGTTGGTGTTCCACCTGTGTACAGAGAAGAATGGCCGGGCACTTGCGTCCGTACGTTATATTTTACCGTTATTTTTATATATGTGGTCCCACACGGTTATTATGACTTGAAACGAAATTGTGACAGTGACCGGAGCTGATTTTTTTTTTATATAAATAATTTGTTATAAGTATCTTGAATTTATTTTAAAGAAGCATGGCTATGTATTAGAGATTTGAGATTTATAACAGTTGTCCGGATTTCTGCATTCTTGAAGTGGGAAAGCAAATTAATCTTAATAAATACTTTTAAATTGGAATTGAAGACTGCCTTTCCTTTTTTTCAAGACCGGGTATGTTTTATTCTAAACTTTAAAATATCTTAAAAAAGTAAAGATTGAATTTATCTTATACTTGGTATGTACCCATGTATGATCAGATCGAAGCCTAGGGTAATTCATCATTATTTCATACGATCACAATTTGTTAACATATTTTGTTTTAAATTAAAGGCAACCTCTATCCATTATTAAATAAAATAAAAAGTACCACCACAGGGGGGGGGGGGATAATTTTATTTATTTATTTATTTATTTATTTTTTTTTTTTTGAAGCACCAATTTCCGAGATCTAAAACTGACCTACCTAAGCAGGATAACCATTAATTTTTCTGTAATAACCACATAATACATACATAAGAAAGAATATCTAAAACTGATTTATGTAACAATTTTCAAGAAAATCGTTAGAACCGTTTTTGAGATACCAACTTTTACCAAAACTTTGCATCCTTAATTTATTTATTTAGTATTTAGATGGATAATTAATTAGAAATTAATAAATAATAAATAAATAAAAATAGAATAAAATAAAAATTATTTCTTCTCTCCTTCTTTTTTTTTTTTTTGCGTGTATGTGTGTTCGTTTCTTTTGTTTTTCTGTTTTTTTTTTTTGTTTTTTTGGTTATATTTATCTCTGATTGATCTTGTTGGATGCTTCCTATTGGTTTGTTATGTTGCTCCTCCTCCTACTCCTCTGGTTTTCGCTCCGCTTTCAGTGTTGCTTTTGCCTCCAAGGCAGTAGCACGTGTTTTTTTTTTTTTTTTTTTTTCATCTGAAGAAGAAAGGTCACGTCCTTTCGAAACCGGTTGTGCTGTCTTCAATTTTATGGTGTGTGAAGAAGTTTTAAAGCTTAAATATTGGTTGTACACCAGTTTTGAATTTAGTTTTGTAAATACTGTAATATCCGTTGCTATACGACACAGACAATGGACTTTATCCGCGTTACACAATAAACTCTTGACGCGTGACTACTACTGGGAAAAATAGAGAAATATAATGTTTGCATTTCTGTTTTATGGGGAAATGTTTGCATTCTATTGGGAAATATTTGTATCCTAGAGGGAAATTCATAGGTAAATGGAGTATCAGAAGTCACATGTTGAGTATGATTTAGCCTTGAACCCAAGAAAACGGATATTGTCCATTGAAATGAAAGAATAAATTTTAAAAAATCTAACAGAAAAGTAAATGGATAAAACTAAAAAGATAATTAATAAAAAAAAAATCAAATCCGAAAACAGAAAAAAAAAAAAAATCTCAATGAGATGACCTCTGGATGGTCCAATTCACCCCTCTGCCAAGTGCCAAGTTTTGTTGCTCTGCAATCAGTAATCTGAGCTTCAAAGCGCAGACAGACACTTTTCTTTATTTGTGCAGAAGAGAGCAGTGGCATCGCCAGAGAAGTTTCCGCGGAAGGGGTAAACTTAAAATTACAAAATTTTCTTATATTTTAAATGAATCCAAGAGACTTATTGTCTAGTGTATTCAAACTCTATTTGCAGGAAAAGGTTAGAGCCAACCTGTGAATTCAGGACGAGTCAGTTTGGCTCTAATTGGCTCTATGATATAAATTTTATTTGGCTAATCATTTTAAATCTTATGACATAATTTTAAAGATTTAAATGCATTTTTTTTTTTTTTTTTTTTTTTTTTTTTTTTAACTTATTAGTATTTTAAAGGAGGGATCGAGTGGCTAGCCCTCCTCACCCCTATGTGCCGATGTCTATGGAAAAGAGATTTTTCTTTTCTTTTTTGAGTAAAGTAAATATGTGCCTCTAATAGCAGAATTTTTAGTGTCAATCTGCAGTACCATTATCCCACATAAAACATTATCTGCGAATGCGATTGAAAAGATGTTGAATCAAGCCCATTATCAATGAAAATAATATCTGAACTAAACAAAATATTTGGTTATGACAGATATAAACAATACACAAAGAAATATATCATAGTTAAAATTGAATCTGCATTTACTATAATATGGACAGATGAGAAAGGGGAGTAAAATCAACTGTAAAAACAACTTGGACTACAGGTTCCTGTCAAAATAATATATTGTATTCTTCACTGCTGTTGGTAAAAGTGTGGTAAGCAATTTTCTAAACTAATTAGAATTTTATTATTTTCTTTCTTTCAATAAAAATATTGAAAATAAAACATATTATATATATTTCAGGCAGGTTTTTAAATTTTACCTAATATGAAATTTACATGTCAGCAAATTTCTATATTATTCTCTTGCTTGTTAATTTACTACACAATACATTTAGATCTTAGATCACACTATGGAATTAAGCTGCAAGGTCTGAAATAACCTGCAGTGACCGCTGCTATGCTACATAGTATTTGCTGTTGGGAATAAAAGCATAAAACCAATAAAACTTTTCTTTTATATATTACATTAAATAACTTCCATTTGTTCTCTTTTATTCTATAGATAATTAATTGCAAACTGCAACATGGAAAACAATATGTCTAATGAGGAGAATGAAATATTAAAGGCATTGGAGTCCATTCATTTGGGTAATATTTTTAGATTTCGTTTATTTTTTAATTAATCTGTTGCCTTCAATTATATTCACACAACCCAGAATAGTTGTTTGATCTTTAGATTTTTGATCTTCAGATTTTTGATCTGAGACTGAAATTTTTTGAAGATTAGATTTTTTGAAAAGTGCAATCTCCTACGTCTTATAAATCAGTTTGTTGTATTCTTCATAAACATGAAATGGATATCCAGTATCCGGCTTATCTGGCTTAATTTTAAATATCTGACAGGGTTCTCGATAGCCAAAGTTTCGAAATTTGAATTTTAAAAATCCTCCACACCTCCACCCTTATTGAGAGGAGGTGAGGATTTCATATTTGGAGTGGATGGGGGGGGGGGGATTCTGAATATATATGTGCAAAAATATACTAAACTGAATACTAGAACTGAATGAACTAAATTTCATTTAGTCCTCTTTCTTCACACATACAAGAAAAAAAAAAATCCTTATTATGGCACTGACAAGTACTATAGTTAAGTATGGACTACCACCATAGAATTTAACTTCCCCTTCTGTACATATTTTTCATTTATAGGGCTATTTATTTATTTTTGTTGTTGATGTTGTTGTTTCTGATATGGTATTGCTGTATTCTTAACAATTTAAATTCTTTAAACCTAGAAATTATTTTAATGTTCTATAAATTTCTTGTGTTCAATATTGAGTACTATATACCTTTTTTTTAAATGGTTAATGACATTATTTTAGAAACCCAGAACCTTGAACATTGCCTGAAAAAAACTGTAACTACAAAAAGATTACTGGAAGCTAAATGGAATTCAGGTACTTGAAAGATGTTTCTGTAATATTTATTGTAATAAGCAAATTTTGTTTTTTGTTATTATTATTTTAATTTTTGTGATTATTGTTAATAATATAGGGTTTTTCTTTTAAAACTACAAACCAAGTGTATAACTCTTTTTGTGTGTGTGTGTGTGTATGTGTGATATAAAAATATGAATACTTTCAATTAAATTTTGTGTTTGAACTTTCTATAAATTTGATAAAGTAGTAAAATACGTAGATTATTGTATTTATGCAATGGGTATTCTTGTACATAATTCCAATGAAACTGAAATGGCATCAACATTATGCTCAATAAACTTTTTTTTTTTAATTGGTACGACTTATTATTTTCCTCTGAAATATGAGTACATAATAATAAAAATTCAGTCAGTGAAGAAATACCTCTGATGAGTATTTTCAAAAATAAATCACTTTATTTACCCTGCAGATGATTTTTACATTGATTCCAAGGGTTACGTGCCGATCCCGACGTGTCAATCCCGGACATAATCAGAGAGGGTAATATAGTAATCCATCATTCTATTGAAGGAATATATCTTAAAAGGATTCTTGTATACTTCGACCACTTTCTAAAGTCTATTGACGGGAAATGTAGCCAAGGTGAATTTTGGCGATAATTTTAACTAGTTGTTTATGAAAGCTAATGCATTCGTTCATGTGTAAAGTGAAAACGTAAATTTTTCGAGTGCATAAATTTTAAAATATTGATTATTAAAAAATAAAAAATAAATACATAAAAATAAACTTTGGATTTCGGTTGTTATTATGCATTTAAAAAATACACAACTGCGCGAAAATTTTGCATTTGTATTCTTTTCCCCCAAATTCTTATGTACTTGCTCTCATCTGGAACGGTAAGTAGCTAAGTCTGTTTGCGAATGTCATGCTAAAAAAAAAGGGGGGAAAATAAATTAGAAAATAAATCAGAAATATCAGTCGTATCGTTCCAACGGATTAAACAGCTTATCGATAAGACAATTAGATTTTTTTTAAATTTAACTAAAGTATTAAATTTAGGTGGCATCAGCAAAAGATTGTATGGAAACCGTTTGGAGAGAAAACAAAACATCTGCTACTTATTAAGTCATGTTTTTGAAGAGGGATTAAAAGTTGCAGTTTTCAATTTTTTTCAAATTCTCTTTCACGAACACAAAAATTAATATTACAGCTTGTACAACACACGACCAACTTGCAGTTCAAATTTCATCAATTTTGGTTAATAAACAAAAAATTTACTTTTTTTTTTTTTTTTTTTTTTTTTTTTGCAAATTAAATTTTATTCTAACTTAAAAAAGATTTATGTGATATGATACATTAAGAATTTGGGTTTTAAAGGTATTTTTAAACAGATTATTTACTTTCTTCTATATATCTATATATATAAAAATGAATTGCTGTTCGTTAGTCTCACTAAAACTCGAGAACGGCTGAACGGATTTATCTTATCTTAGTCTTGAAATGTTCGTGGAGGTCTAGGGAAGGTTTAAAAGGCGAGAAAAAATCGAATAATTTCCGGGAAAACCCTAAAAACAGCCCTTTTCTATTTCCCATACAAACGTTTTCTAGAGTCAATTTGAACTTTATTGCTAGCAATTTTGTAAGCTAATAATAGCAAAAAAATTTATCCATAATTTAATTGTTGCCAAAAAAAAAAAAAAAAAAAAAAACGAATTTATTTATTTTTTTCAACAGGAAAATAAATACATTTATCTAAACGTGAACGATAAAAAATTATAAAAAAAAAATTATGCATCTCACAAAAATTCACGTCATTTTTAATTAAAAATTTCTTTTACACATTGATAAAGTGCTAATACGCAAGCGAAGTGATGACGTCACTGGCCGTTCGTGTATGCAAGAAAAATATTTCCTATGTTAAACGTCCATTGGATTTTTTGTAAAAAATTATTAAAAATCGCGGAAAATTATTTCCCGATTTTAATCCCCATATTTAGGTATAGGTATGTATTAATTATCATGTCCATGCGTTAGATTAAGTTATTTTTGTTGTAAAATTGACAAAATTTGAATTTTTAATTTCAAAACTCTAGGGAAAAAAAGAAAAAAAAATGGCAAATTTCCATATTCGATTGAAAACACAAGCATTTCATTTCAAAAGATGATATTTACACAATAAATATCCAACTAATATACTAATTAAAAGGAAAATGATAAATATTCTATCATAATTTGAAGTCAAATTTGTTTTCAAATGTCTAAATAAAGTATCTGATATAAGATACTAATATGTTGCAGCGGAATAGATTTGATATCGGTCATCCTTAGCAGAAAAAAAAAATATCGCCAAATTATTTGGCGAACATAATTTAATTCCTTTCAAAAATCATGGTTATTTTAACAACTTATATTAAGAGAGTAATGAATAATATGAAACAATATTTCGTACAATGCATATTACGAAAATATACATTTGGCATGCATATTTTCGTATTACGTTTTTGATAACCAAATACAATAAGCGCCAAGAACGACAGAGTTTTGAAATTCAAAATGAAAATTTTGTCAATTTCACAGCAAAATAACTCAATCTAACACATGCACATGATAACTAATCTATACTAATATTATAAATGCGAAAGTTTGGATGGATGTTTGTTACTCAATCACGCCACAACGGCTAAACGGATCTGGATGAAATTTTGTTCAGAGATAGATAATAGTCTGGAATAAGACATAGGCTACTATTTATACCGGAAAAAATGTAAATTTTTAATTAATCTTCTATATAATATAGATATTTCTTCTATAGTAAAATTTTAAAATAATTTATTTTAATTTTTAATTGTTTCCAAAGAATATTTCACGCGAATAATAATAAAAAATAATAATAAATATTAAATTTGCTTAGGCACATAACGTCATTATCAAAATTAAATAATAAGAAAATGAAAGCTAATTCAGATCTGTATTAAAGAGCTTTATTAGTTGATAATCCTGGGTATATTTTTAATTTTAATACTGAAGTAGATAGGACATTTTACGCCAAGGACTCTATTTTTGTGACAGCAACCTTAAGTCAAGTAGTCCATAAAAAATATAAACAAATCTGTACATATAAAAGAGTAAACTCATTGATTCACTGACTCAACACTGCCATGACGATTCTGTGGGAAAGAGGGTCACAAATTTTAGTGACCAGGTTGGTTTTCGGAGCCTGACCCCCAACTAAGACGGAACTTTGCAAAATACCCCCCTGTCCCCCTTGGGGAGCAGAAGGCTTAACTCGGCTCCAAATTACTTAACGGTGAAGAAATTGCAGATGGAAAGACCAGACTTGAGTACAAAAAAATTATTTTCTGCGATTTTGGAATTTTGGATTTTTAAGGGGGGGAGGGAAGGGAAAAGGTTTTAGAAGAAGGGTACTCAACACACGAGGAAATCGAACTGAACACACACTACAAAGGGATTTTATGAAATTCCACCCTACCGCCCTTTGAAGAATGGGGGGCAAAAACATGTATTCATACGTAACGCTGCACTAAATTACCTAAGGTTGGAAATTTTTTATGTAAGGGACGATTATATGTATCTAACTCATAGTATGAAGAGATTTTGCGAAATTCCCTGCTCCTTCCCTCCTTTAAGAACGGGGGAGAGATTAAAAAAAAAAAAAAAGTTTTAAAGCATAGCTCAGCTTTAAATAATTTCAGGATCTCAATTTTTTGATGTGTCGGTTAGGTATGTGTATGCAACATGCAATATAAAGTAATTTTGGAAATTTACCCCCCCCCCTTCCTCTTGGGGCGGGCGGGGCAAAAACCACATTTTGAAGCTTAAATCCGTCCAAATTACCAAAGAATGGTGAATTTTGGTGTGTGGGTGTTAATTAAGTGTGCGAAATATGCACTTTGATGAGATTTTGTAAAACTTTCAACTGTAACCGCGAGGGAGGGGGAGTAAAAAGCAGGTAAGAGACTGCCGAAGGCATTGGGGCTCCAGACTCGACTGTGACGAGCGGGAATACCGCGACAGAAAGTAGCAGGAACTTAAAATTAGATTTTGACGGATTTCAATGATTTTTTTTTTTTCTTTTTTTTAAGATATTTTATTATTATTAATGATATGCTGTTTTGGGAATTCATTTCAATATAATGACCAGCGAAGCGGGCAAAGCCTGCTAGTATATATATATACATATATATATATATAGAGAGAGAGAAAAAGTATTATTGGATTCGTGAAAATTTTCGAACTCCAGTTTCAGGATGTTCGTTTTAGGATGTCCTGAACGCAATTCGACTGTTTTTAGAAAATGTCTGCCAGTCTGTCTGTTGTGTATCACAAATATTGTGGGCACTGTATCTCACGAACCAATGAACGAAATTTAACTAAACTTGGTATTTAGTTGGACCCTGACACAAACTGGTGCTGATTAGATTTAGGAATCCATCCTTCAAAAGATAGCACTGCAATAAGATTTTTTCTAAATTTTTAACATGGCAGTATAGGACAAAGTTTCTTATAAGTGTACATAATGAGATTTATTTCTAATGTATAAATTATTTATAGTAGTAGTAGTAGAGTAGAGGAAAAAGTTTGTGTATGTGGGAGTATCGCTTCCCCCCATGGGCGTCGGCAGAATGGGGCAAGGGGGGCACTCCCCCCCCCCTGGAAAATTCTACTAAGCATTTTTTCTTTAAATTTAAAACTATGCTATCAGAATTTTATTTAAAAAAAAAATATTTTTTCAGGTTGTGCCCCCTCCCCTGAAATTTTTTCTGGCGACGCCACTGCTTCCCCCCCTCCCCCCTGGGGGTAAAAATTTTCAATATGGATAGCTTTCGAAAGATCTCGTCAATATATTTAAAATGAATGGTTGAACCATAGATCTGTTATAATTTAAAACAATGTTATCGTTTTTTTTTCAGTTTTTAACAGAAAAAACATAAAAAAAAAAAAAAAAAAATCATATTCCTGTTTACATTTGCGAATAATTGGCTTTCTTTCAACACTTAGTGATATATAATTCTGTCAGATAAAAACCGTCTGCATTTATCAAGGAAAATAATTTACTAAATAATTTGTATTACATGAATATTCTGTAAAATAATACAGAAGAAAGTCTTGTGGTGGCCATACTTTTTCTAGGGAAAAAAGTCATGCTCAACATTTTTTAACTTCTGAAACTTTTGCATATGTAATAAGTATAAATTAAGGTGTTTGAACTTTTATAATCTATAATAGTAAAAGTCTATAATAATAAAAGAAGATGTCTGTCTGTCTGTCTGAGCATCTATACGTTCAGCCCCTACTGAACGCAGAAGTATAAAATTTGACATACGAGTGCCTAGAAGCCTTCCCGAGGTGGTAGTGAAAACAGAATTTAAAAATTTTAATTAGTTGCGGAGATATTAATTAAAATGTAGACCCATGTCTAATCAGAAAGCGATCTCAATAACTGAGAATTCACCGCGGTTACATAAAAATAGATATTTTAGCGAAGTTAAAAGCAGAAAAAGTGGAAAATAAATTAGAAATATTAGTCCGATCGTTACGAATTTGGTACTAAATGAAAGGGGAATTTTTTCCGAACCTAAGAGTGCAAGCGGCTTATCGATACATCAATTAGATTTTTTAAAATTAACTAAAGTATGAAATTTAGTTGGAAACAGGCAGACGATTGTCTGTGATGAAAAAGGAAATGGTTGTAATCAATTAAGATATCACGTGTTTTATAATATACTAGCAGGCTATGTCCGCTTCGCTGGTCACTATTTTTAAATGAATCATTATAATTAGTGAATTCTCAAAATTGCATTAATTTTTATCATGTGAAAAAGAAAAAAAAAAAAAAAAAAAAAAACTCTGATCGGGAAAAATGTCGCACCGGGTCCCCACTGCCTTCGGCAGCGTAGACCCGTGCGTGATGCGCACGCGCGAATGCATATATATGGGCGCCCTAATAATTTTACAAATTCGAAAATATCCGCAATCGATTTGTAAGTATCAAAAACCTCTATGCACCGGTTTTGAACGATCTATCTCTATCTTTATTTTTTTGCCCTACCGCTTCCTCCCCCTTCCCACCCCTCCCAATAATTTTAAAAATTCAAAAATATCCGCAATCGATTTGTAGGTATCGAAAACCTCGATGTACCAATTTTGAATGATCTAACTCTATTTTTTTTTTGCTCTCTGCCCCCCCCTTCCCGTCCCTTCTAATAACTTTACACTTTCGAAAATATCCCCATTCGATTTGCAGGCCTCTAAAACCTATCTGTACCAATTTTGAACGGCCTAACTGTATTTCTATTTGTTTTTGCCCATAGCCCCCCTTACCGCCCCTCCTAATAATTTTACAAATTCAAAAATATCCGCAATCGATTTGTAAGTATCGAAAACCTCTATGTACCAATTTTGAACGATCTGACACTATTTTTATTTTTTTGCCCCCCCTCCCCTCCCCCCTTCTTGCCCCTCCTAATAACTTTACACAATCGAAAATATCCCCATTCGACTTGCAGGCCTCTTAAACCTATCTGTACCAATTTTGAACGGCCTAACTGTATTTCTATTTGTTTTTGCCCCATAGCCCCCCCCCCTTACCGCCCCACCCCCTACCCGCCCCTCCTAATAATTTTACAAATTCAAAAATATCCGCAATCGATTTGCAAGTATCGAAAACCTCTACGTACCAATTTTGAACGATCTGACACTATTTTTATTTTTTTGCCCCCCCCTCCCCTCCCCCCTTCTTGCCCCTCCTAATAACTTTACACAATCGAAAATATCTCCATTCGACTTGCAGGCCTCTTAAACCTATCTGTACCAATTTTGAACGGCCTAACTGTATTTCTATTTGTTTTTGCCCCATAGCTCCACCTTACCACCCCACCCCCCTACCCGCCCCTCCTAATAATTTTAAAAATTCAAAAATATCCGCAATCGATTTGCAAGTATCGAAAACCTCTACGTACCAATTTTGAACGATCTGACAATATTTTTATTTTTTTGCCCCCCCTCCCCTCCCCCCCCCCCTTCTTGCCCCTCCTAATAACTTTACACAATCGAAAATATCCCCATTCGACTTGCAGGCCTTTAAAACCTATCTGTACCAATTTTGTACGGCCTAACTGTACTTCTATTTGTTTTTGCTCCATAGCCCCCCCCCTTGCTGCCCCACCTCGGGGCTGAATTTCTAAAATTCCAGAAATTGGTTTTTAGATAGTTGCATTAGCTATATTTTAGAGCAAAAATTTCACGTATATCTATTTTTTTTTGTTTGAGATATATAGGATTATGCGAAATCACGTTTTACGCATGTGAAATCACGTTTTGCCCCCCCCCCCGGCCCCCCTTGGGGACCGAATTTCAAAAATTCCAGAAACCGATTTTTAGACATTTGTATTAGCTATATTTTAAAGCAAAAATTTTACGGATATCTGTTTTTTTGTTTGAGATATGAAGGATTTTGTGAAATTACGTTTTGCCCCCCCTCCCCCCCTTGGGGGGCGAGTTTTGTAAAATCGCTTGCGGCGTTGTCTTTCTCGGGTCGTAAACATTAACCGTGCCAAATTTGGTCTCGCTCGGTGAAATGGCCTAGGATTCTATAGCGGACACACACACACACAGACTCTGCTCTTTTATATATATAGATTTTGTAGTATTTTAAATTGAGATATACCGTTGAAATTTCGTAGTATTTGGTTTTAATCAACGAGATATATAAAGTAGAGTGATAAATGGTAACCATTGAGAAGGTCCAAGATGAATCATGTGACATGCTCTCCTTGCACCTGCGTATTCGGTGGTTCCCTTGGTAACAGCTTATTTTCAGTAAATTTCTATGGCAACGTTTGAAGATTGTTCTTCGCATAAATCATAAACGCCAATGTTTTTGTTTACTTACGTAGTTTAATATTCTTTTGTTCTAAATCATTTTGATTTTACTTCTTTTTTATTTCGTGTAGATGAACTTTAACCGACAAAATGCTTAAAAATAGTTGAAAAATTTTTATTTGTTGTTAAATTTAGCTCTCTAAAAGTTTAAATTTTCTTTTATAAACACTTTTAAACTTTGTTGGGAAACGATAAAAAAAAAGTATTTTATTATTTATTAAAATGTGAAATATGTGTAAAATTATTTTAAAAACAATTTATTTCGGTCATAGGACTGTCATGTTACCTAATAATAATCATAATTTGTCGAACTGATATTTTAAATGCCAAAATAGCGATAAAGGGCCAAACACAGCAACCTATTGGAGCATGTCACGTGATTCATCTTGAACCACGGAAAGCTAATCCTTCATCCATTCAATCAGCACTCTAATTTATATATGTCGTTGGTTTTAATGCCTGATAATTCGATTGTGAATATTTTTGAAAGAGTATGATTATTAGGGAGGGCTTAAGAGAGGGAGAAAAGGGGCAAAAAAAAAAAAAAAAAAGAGTTACGGCGATCAGCGTTTGTAATGATCGATAGATGGCGCTTTTTCAGCTTTTGTTGTTAGTAAATATAATAGCCACGTGTATTTATTATTGTTCTTTTTGTTATTCTACTTAATATTCGTACTATAATTTCTCCACCATTACATCATGGAAAATTGATTGCTTTTGGAAAAAAATATTTCAGTTTATTCAAAGTTCGATCGGAAGTAGATTTTTAACTGAAGGTGAACAAATATTAGTTTCAAATCATCTGATTAAGTCTTTACTTCCATTAGCCGAAGCAACTGAAATTTTAAATTTGTCATTTGGAAATAAATGGAAGCTTAATTCTGGATTCATTGATCCTTTGGAGTTACACTGTAGCACACAACAGTATGTGTTATCTTTTTTAAAGGATTTATTCATTTTTATTCAATAAATATATGTGAAACTAAACATCGGCAAGCAATGGCGGCTTGATGGAAGCCGAATTAAAGCATGTTAATTGCAATTTCACCTTAGCCCAGCAGAGGGCGAGCATTTCATTACAATCGCGGATTGAAATTGGTTAGTATATTTAGATTTTAAGGCAAGGTAAATCGATTGCGGATATTTTCGAGTGTAAAATTATTATTATCGACGGAAAGGGCAAAGATGTAGAAAATGAACGGGAGTTTCGTTGAAAACAACGAAACACCTTTATTCTTAAAAATTTTTGCAGAGTTTCGAATTCCAATTTCTGCTCACATATCGTACTAAGGATTTTTAACGTTATATAGCCCGGAATTATGCATATTTCGGAGAAAACCACGGATAAGTCGGATTACTGAGAGAAATTTCAGAGAAAAAAAAAATACATTTTAATTTACATTTAATTGCAAATAAAATTTTATTCTAATATTCTAATACGTGTATTTCAAATTCTAATTATGATTAAATTATTTTTAATACTTCATTCGAAAGACATTTTGAAATACTTCTATATTATCAAAAGTGGGGTTCGAGACTTCACTCAATTTACACGTTTCAGGTATCCTGAATCGGTTTTCTTTTGTATCTCAGCTACTAATTAAAATAATTTCATAAGTAATACATCATTAGAAAGCTTTGTTGATTTGGAATCGAACAGTAGATTACAGAAATTTCTACCGCCAGATGGCGCAGTAATATTTCAATATTT
The DNA here is from genome assembly GCA_963930645.1 of Salticus scenicus. Taxonomy (NCBI): domain Eukaryota; kingdom Metazoa; phylum Arthropoda; class Arachnida; order Araneae; family Salticidae; genus Salticus; species Salticus scenicus. The sequence goes on along the minus strand of OZ005654.1, from coordinate 15,693,660 downwards.
CAAATTCTAACTATGATTATATTATTTTTAATGCATCATTCGAAAGATATTTTAAAGTACATTTATATTATCGAAAGTGGAATTCGAGATTTCACCTGATTTACATGTTTTGAGGTGTCCTGAATCGGTTTTCGTTTGTATCTCAGCTACTAATTAAAATAATTTCATAAGTAATACATCATTTGAAAGCTTTGTTGATTTGGAATTGAACAGTAGATTACAGAAATTTCTACCGCCTGATGGCGTTGTAATATTTTAAAATTTCAATATTTCAAATTCTAATTTTGATTAAATTATTTTTATTACATCATTCGAAAGATATTTTAAAGTTCTTTTGCATTATCGAAAGTGGAATTCGTGATTTTACCCGATTTACACGTTTTAAGGTCTCCTGTTAAAGTTTTCTTTTGTATCTCAGCTACTAATTAAAATATTTTCATAAGTAATACATAATTTGAAAGGTTTGTTGATTTAGAATTGAACAGTAGATTACAGAAATGTCTACCGCCAGATGGCTGTGATATTTTAAAATTTCAATATTTTAAATTCTAATGAGCGAGGAAGGTGTTGTATGTTCTAAAACGCGCCTAATAAGGCGCCGCAGGCTCCACCGAGCGGAACTTTGCTAAAGTCAGAAATTTGAAAGATCATAATATGGTGAGTGAACAGGCTGTTTCAGATATTGAAAGTGGAAGAAGGCGCCGCGGGCTACCGAACGGGAATTTACTGCGATTAAATTTTTCAATAAAGCTATTTTCACTATATATCAATAAGCTGTTGTAAGATCTGAAACGGGGAAAAGGCGCCACTGAGCGGGAGTTTCATAAAGTCGGATCTTTCAAGGATCGCGAACCAGCTGGTCGCCGAAGGCGGCTAGTATTAAATAAATAAATAAAAAAAATTGAAATTTTTTTTTTAAATTGCTGCTATCTTTGTTTACACCATGTGTTTTTCTTAATAATTATAGAAATATTTTTTTAATTTTATTTTGGCAATATAATTAATTTTATACACATTTTACCGTTGCATTTTACTGCATTTTACTAATAAAGACAATTTCAAATTCTAATGGACTCTTCCCACCTGCCGTCAGAGGTCACATGATAGAGGAAAAACAAATAGCAGACGAAGTCTTGTTTATCTATAGAGCCGATTGCTAAAATAACATATTTTCTATTTTTATTTTTGATCAATCGTATTTAATCTGTGTTATTTTTACACATCATCATTTTTAATCCATTTTATATCATTATTCATCATCTTTTGTTTGCTGTATACATTTACAATCATCATTTAGTTTATACCTGTTATTGATGTTCATGAAGACTTGTTTAAATACTCTGATTTTTGGTACTTAAATCAGTGATCGTGCAATATCGTACTACGTAAATCCATTTAGACCAGTAACTAAGTTAATTAACTTGTTGTAACACCTTTATGCAATTAAATTAAATGAAAACATTTTAAAATTTCAATTTATAATCCGTAAACATTCCACAAGAAGCTATTATTTATTGCTAGATCAGTTAATGTTACAGTTACACTACAATATACAAAAATCGATTCTTACAGGTAAAAATAAATAAACGCATAAAATGTTTTTTAAAAATTATTAAATTTACAAATACAATTATTCTACTGTTTACAAATGCACAATATTACTTTTATTTTATTTTATATTAAATATTAACATTTTTGTTCTTAAGAACAATATTTAATTGAATTCGATTCTCAGAATTCGATTATTCGTTTTCCTCTATCACGTGATTGAGCAGACGACGCTGGGAAGAGCCCATTACACATACACACTATAATAATCTTTTAAAAGAAAGCTTTCGGGAGAAAGAAAAAAAAAGTAAGCATCCCCTATACTAATTCTGCCGTAAATTATAATTGATAAATGAAATTGGTATCGTCATATATTAATAATTTTTGCTTCATACTTTAAAAATTCATCTTTAGGGGATTATTTCCATGTTAAAATGGATATAAGCCTTGTTTAATTATTATTATTATTATTTTCAGTTGTAGCCCTTTAAATTTGATAAAAAGTAATGTTGCACCTTCAACTATCCTAAATATCTATATTAATAAAATCAGACTTTTGTTTGTAAATTTCTCAGAATTAAAAAAATTTGCGATATCTTCACGTTTCACACACCATGTAAGCAAGAAATGACTTCAGAAAATTTTGTCTGTGTGTGTGTGTGTCATGGTGTCCGTATGTCTGTAACGCTATTTTTGTCCGGGTATCACTTGAGAATGGCTGTACGGAATTCAACGGCGCTTGGCAGAAATTTAGATCTTTACCCAACTTAAAATTATATCTATCAACATTTTTGAAATTTCCCTCCGTTGACACCCCCCCCCCCCCTTGGGTGGCAAAAGTCAAAAACACGTTTGTAAGCATAACTCGGCTCCAAATTACTTCCCAGTAAAAAAATTGCACATGGGGAGACTAGACATGAATACAAATAAAACACTATCTGCGATTTCGGAATTTTCGATTTTTAAGGGGAGGGACGGGAGAAATCGATTTTTTGCGGAAAATTTCGCGAATTTCGGATTTTTGAGTAGAATTCTACTAAAAATGGAACAAAGATGTTGAAAAAAGGTATGCGACTTTCTTAGAAAAATTCCAAAAACACATTTTTGATTTCTTGTGATCTGCGATTTTTTTTTTTTTTTTTTTTTGGGGGGGGGGAGGGGTTACAAGGGGGCAAAATCGAGACATTCCTTTTAGCGCTAAATTTTTCCTGAGAAATCTATGGGAGCTGCGGTCACGAATTTTGGTTCGCCAAGATTTAAAGAAACGGGATTTATCGAAATTACCCCTGTTCCCCCTTTGGGGGGGGGGACAGAAGGCAGAAACCCATTTCTAAGCATAACTCGGCTTCAAATTATTTTACAATAAAGAAATTGCACATGGGGAGCCTACACATGAGTACACCGCCCACCCTTCATGATTTTTTTTTTTTTTTTAATCTTACTTTTATATTTTCTCTCCCCCCTCCTCTCTCTCTCTATATATATATATATGTATATATATATATATCTATATATATATGTATATATATATATATATATATATATATATATATATATAACAAAAACCATAATCCTACTTTTCTTTCCTACAGTTACAAGCCACTTGTCATCATTTTTAGAAGAAAGTTATAATTTACAAGGTAATACATAATCTATTTTTGAATTTATTTTCATTTTTTTATTTATTTAATAAAAAAATGTAGTGAAATATATTACATTGAAATAAACATTATTTCCTATCCTAGAATTTTTTTTTTATAATGAAACAAAAAGAAAAAACCATCTGTAGTTTTTATCATTGATATATGTATATATTTTTTATGGATCACCCTTTAGTATGCCATTTAAATTATCATCATGTTATCAGTATAATTGAAATCTGTCCTTAATCTGCGTCTTCGGGATTTACAATAGCATCTAATATATAAAATTTTGCTTTAAAACAAGTATTGATATGACTTAATAGAAATCTACAAGGAGAGAGAAAATCTTATCAATACAATTTAAAAATGAATTAAGTAATCTTACGAAATTATTTGTTTATTTTTTCCCCTTCCATAAACAATATCTAAGAAAAAGAATCATCCGAGCCTTACTTTATACTCATCCATTGTAAGTGTAAATTGTCTTGTATCATGTATTTAAATAAATAATCTGGCGTGTCACTCACACGACTTTCTCTTACCCTGCATTTCAATATTATAAATATAGGTTACAAATTAAAACATAATATTAATAAGGTAAGGCAGTAAAATTCAAACTACTTTTAAAATAATCTAAAACAGGTTTAGGGACAGTATTATTTGATATATAATTCTATGTGGGGGGAGGGGGGGGCTACTGCCTCCCTCAATTCCCTATTCAGTTATTGCGCCTACATTAATATATAAATTAAGGCTGTTATTAACTTGCCTTGAAACTTGCAATCTTGATCAGACTTTTCAAGTGGCAACCTCACATAAACTTCAAAGTACCAAATTCGAATTTCCTGCATTTATTTCTTTTTAGATTATCCTGTTAACAGACATACATACAGATTAGTCACTAAAAATTTTACTTTCGTATTCCGGGCACCTCAAAACATGAGATAACGCAAAGATAGATTTGAAAATCAAACTTCAAAAAATAATTTGTTTACAGCGAAATTAATTTTCCTTCCTAAGCAATGTTCGTCGACATAGAACAATGTAACAAAGCATTTCTATCAATTACATTCAGTAGAAAAGAACGTTTAGCTGAATTTTTGGTAGCCCTGTATATAAACTATATACACATCACATTGTGTACTTAAATGTAGTTCCATATGAAAAACACATAACACAAAATGAAATACAGTTCCAAAAATTTCGAACTATAACCCCAACCTATCTAAATACTTTGGGTAGCCCTGTAAACAAATGACGAATGATTTGCATGCCACATTCTACACAAAACTTGATTTTATGCATAAAAAAGTATATGTTCATTTCAATTTGTTTAACTCAGCATTTAGATGTTTGTACCTGTCAAAAATTTGGCCCATACACGTAATGTGGATTCTCTTGAATGTCCCCCCAAAATAATCTAACTTTTGGAACTTTTTCAATTTTATCCTTCATTACTAGATACTGATTTGAACTATATGAGAGATTAATAATGCTATTTTGTTTATATATATATATATTAATCCAGAAAATTCTTCTTTAATGACCCTATAATAGGTAGGATAGGAAGATAAATAGAAGCTAATCTGGCGATTATAGTGCCTTATTAACTGCTTGTTTTTCTACAGGGCTTGCAGCATTCCTAAAATTTTACATTCATTTTTTTTTTTTTTATAGTATCATTACTATTTCAGAACAATCATTTTTTAAATAATATTATAGCATTCAAATTTTTAAGATAAATTTATTTTTGAAAATAGAAATGACAATATAAGAAAATGCACGTAAAGTTTTAGAAATGCTGCGAACCCTTCTCCTGCTATCTTCTTTATTTTAATTTTCTGTGTATTTTCATTAATGTTATTATTATTATTATTATTACTATTATTTTGCACACTTGTATTTATTTATTTTACTTTTTTTTTTTTTTTTGCTATTTTTCATGCAATTCTATGCTGGGGTGTTTATTAGTATTGGGAAGCTAAATAGATGTGATCATCATTATCATGTTAAATGGCTTATGTTGGGGAAGCGTTTTCGTTTTGGTATGAAAAAAGTGCGTGTTCTAAATTCTTTCCCCAAAATAACCATCTCATATGTTATTGTAAAACATTTGGAGTGACTCCACTCGACTTTCCGAACATTAAGTAATTAACGGTTGTATAAATGAATTAAAGCAAGAGAAGTCATTAAATAAACAAAAGAGAAAATTATAATAAGGTATATGAGTATTTTTCTCTATATAGTAGGGGAGACCCGTGTACCTAGGGCCATCATGTACCTAGGGCCACCCCACTTTATTTGAATAATATTTAATTTTAAGTTTTATTACTCAATTGGGCGAGTAACAACACCAATTGCTACTTTTACAACTACTTTAGAAATTTTGAGGAGAAAGTTTTGACAAGTTACATGTAGAAAACAAATTTACATGGTTTGAAGTAAAATTTTGCAGCTCATTTCTTTTGCTATTTTACTAAGGCAAGCGAAATATTTTTCTTTCATTTCTAGTGTATAATTTTGCTTGTTATATTGAGTAATAAATGATACATTTAATTAGTCCTCTCTGCATGTGGATTTTTTAGTGGAAGGCATTTTGAATGAAGTTACCAAAACTTGTACCTAGGGCCGCATAGCTACCTTAGGGCCAGTGTGTTTGAACCCTTTAACACTTTTGCAACCGTATGTTTTTGTCTTTTTGATATTAAGGTGCGCTTGTGGGAGTTTTTGCCATAAGTTACAAATTTTCAAAACAAAATTTTTCGTATTCACATTTATAATACAAATGGATATGCATTATAATCATACCCTCTCTAATCAAAGTATTTGCATACATAGTATACTGATTGTACAAATATGAATATTGTGTATATTTTTTAGAAACAAATAACATACAAATTGCAAAAGAAATGCCCACTGGTGGAGTTTCATATTTTCAAATGACGTGAATCTACGTCAGCTGTCGCGAAAGTGTTAAGAAACACAGTACAGCCTCTAGTAATTGGATGCTGGCAAACCCTGGTAAAAAAAAATCACTATATATGACGTTGCTGAAAGTATTGGCAAGTCCTATCCGTCGGCCTTTACTCCTGTAAACATTCTATCAGGCTTTCGTGTATCCGGCATATGGCCAATCAATCAAAACACATTCACTGAGGATGAATATTTAAGTTCAAATGTGACTGAAAGACAAGATCCCTCCATAAATTTAAAAAAAAAAAAAAAAAAGATTTTACAGGAAGAAAGTGAACCAACAATGATAGAACTGGATTTCTCTGTTTCATGTCCTGTTGAAAATCCGAAAATTTCAACATCTAACATCTTTTCGTGTGTCATACAGGGTACAGTTTAATGGGTATGAACCTAAGCAAAACCTCCCTCATCAAAGAAAAGATGTGACTGAAAATCAGAGAGATCTAGAAATCCAAGAGACACTCCAGAAAAAAAAAAAAAGAAACTGAAGAAAAAAAATATTCTGTTTGAATATCCCAAAGAAAAAAAAAAGAAGTAGAAAAAGAAAGAAAATGTGTTTCAAATTAAGGCAACAACATGATAATTATTATATGATAAATAAATATATTACTTGATATTGTTTCTTTTATAAAATACATGTTTATATGCTCATTTTCTATTCATTACAAACTGAAATCTAAATTTGAGAGTATGGCCCTAGGTACAATGAGGTCTGGCCCCAGGTACAATGAGGGTGTTGTACCTAGGGCCACGAGTGAAGTTTTTTTTTAAAAAACCTTCTATTTGTCAGAATTTATTATTTTAGGTATTTATATTAATCCCAATTGGAAGTAATTAGTGCTAAAAATATATACATATCAGTTTGATAATTTTAAACAGATCAAGGGCTCTGTTTTTGGGCATTTAAAAAAAGCGGCCCTAGGTACACGGGTCTCTCCTATGCTGTTTAAATTAACGCTATTGCCCTTCAAATAATTTGAGCCCATAGATCATAATAATAAAGAAATTTTTGTTGTGCCCCTGTAAAAATCTATAAAAGTAATCGGTAAAACTAAAAAAAAAAAAAAAAAAAAAATCTATACAACTCGTGCGACGTTGACCTATAACAATTATATGATTTTTCAGCTCAATCGGATGAAGCGTTTAGACGCTATATCGCACTTTAAATAATTTGAGCCCATAAGTCACAATAATAAAGAATTTTTCTTTGTATTCCTGTAAAAAGACTATAAGAACCAGATACTCCAAAATTCATACAGCTCGTGTGAAGGTGATCTATAACGTATCTAATTTTATTTTTTTTAGCTCAATCGAATGTAGCATTTAGACGCTATTGCACTGTAACGAATTTGAGTCCATAGGGCATAATAATAAAGATTTTTTCGTTGTGTCCCTGTAAAAAAACTATGTGTGCTAAATTCACCAAAATCTATGTAGTTCGCGCATATGGTTCGCGCGATCTGTAACATATGGTAATTTTTCAGCTCAATCGAATAAGGTGTTTAGACGCTATCGCACTTTAAAAAGTTTGAGTCCATAGACTATAATCTATATATATAATAAAATAAGATGTTTGTGTGTCATTATGTATGTACATCTAGAGCTTTTTAGGAAAACGGCTGATGGCAGAGCAAGGAGATTCGTAATGACCTCTCCTGATGCACCTCGAAGCCCGATTTTCGAATTTTTGATTAGTTTTTTTTTAATTAATTAAAATTGAGAATAATAACCTTCTAAATTCTGATAAATTAGCCATTTAAATTTTATCCATAATTTAATTGTTGGCAATTTTTTTTCGAAAGAATAAAAAAAAAAAAAAAAAAAAAAAAAAGTACATTTACTGGGCGAATTTTTAAATTTTGGTGTTAAAGTACACCGAATGTTTTTCGACAAAAAGTTTAATATAGCAACAGCCATTTTAATCTAAGTAGCGCATCAAAAATATAAAAAAAAATATAAAGTATTACAAAAAGAAAAAAAAAAAAAAGTAGTCACATAAATGATTTATTTTTATAGAAAGTTTACAGAAAAAATGCAGCAAATTTAAAGACAGCAAATTTATTTCAGCAAGCACTATTTTAAATCTAAAAAACACCATTAAAAATCTAAACAGAATAGGAAGGATTCTTATATAAAAACAAAAAGGTGTCTGATAAAATTATTAGCAAAATAGTCTTCCCCTTTTCATTAAAAAAAAAAAAAAAAAAAAAATTCGTCGCTAATACGGCGACAACAATTGAAAAGCCGCCAGTGGAGCAACATAATAAAGTTGTGTAGCACGATAATGTTTACCTATTTATTTATTTTCACTTTCCGAATATGCATATGTAAGGAAAGTATTGTAATCCTGTCGAAAATCCGAATTCGAGATTTTGGTGTTTCTATACGTTTTGAGGTCCCCTGAGTCCGTTTTCACTATTTTTACGATGGTGTATGTATGGGCGTGTGTATATATGTGAGTGAACACGCTAGCGTCTAAACGCTTCGCTCGAATGAGCTGTAAGTTATTACGCATGTTGCAAGTCACCGTAGCACGAACCTTATTGATTGCGGTGAATCTGGCACTTATAGTTTTTTTACAGGGACATAAAGAAAAATTCTTTATCATTATGGCCTATGGGAGCAAAATCTTGCGTGTGTGTGTGGAGAATCGTCTGGCTATTATCACTCGGAAAATAATAAAGATAGAACTACGAAACTTTAGAATTGAAACAAGTCTGGTGTACAGATGAATTTTCCAAATTTTGGTGAAAATTAAAAAACCGGAAGTGGGACATCGGAAACCTGAAGTGGGACCGTAAGTCCGTATCTCCAAAACGGCTCTAACGATTTTCTTCAAATTTGCTGTATAAACACTCTATTAGATGTCCTTTCAAATGATATAGTTGGTTTGTTCAGGAAAATTGATAAGCATCCTGTATAAATAGCTCAATTTCAGGTCTCGCAATGGCGTTCCATTAAAAACGGCTGTACGATTTTTTTTCCAACTCACAATATTAACTAACTTTTAAATATGCTTTTGTATGTAATTATTGTTTCTCTGTCAATAATTGAGTTTTGGTAAAAGTTGGTATCTGAAAAACGGTCTAACGATTTTCTTGAAAATTGTCATATAAATCCATTTCTTTCTTATGTACCACGTTGTTATTAGAGAAAAATTAACAGCTACCCTGTTTAGGTAGGTCAGAAGTTTAGGTAGATCTCGAAAATTGGTGTTTCAAAAAATAACTCTACCATTTTTTTTTTTCTTATTTTTTACCTCGCTATATGTAAGCTTCGTTTTATATGTCTTTACATGTGTATAAAGTTTATCTTACCAGAAAAATGTTAGGTTTCTACTTCTTTAGGTCACTTTTATATCTTCTTATCACATTATCTCCAAAAAATGCATACTGGATGAATAAGATGTATTTATAGCCAAACAACTCATGTTTTACTGTTTTTCAGATGCAAATATTATAAATTGTGAGAAAATACAAGCAATAGAAAAAGAAACTGAGAAGTAAGTATAATTTATTACACTTTAAGTTATTATTTACTTATCTCACCAATAAAATTTATTTGAAAAATTCATAATTAATAAATATTTCTTGTAATTTTTTATCTTTTCACAGTAAGTAAATCAGATAAGGAAAACTTTGAAAGCAAAAAATAAAAAATAAATAAAAGTAATTGTTTAAAACACTTGTGTGCAGCTAATAAATTTAAACAAACAGCTTTTAGTATTTAAATCAAATTATATCTAATCCAGTTCAGTTCAAATCAAATTGTCATCTCAAAAAATACCTACCAATCTATATCTTAATTCAATTTATATTATTGATGTCAGCACTCTTCAGATAATTAGTGTTGTGTATAAACTGTATAAACTGTAACCATGAACATTTCTGAAATAACGCTGTTGCAATATGTTAACGGCAACCGCCAACTGAACTAAAAGACTAGATAGTTTCGGTTTAGGTTTCGAAAAGCAGCTAGCACGCAGCTAAGCTATGATAGCTATTTAACTACTTGTTTATCTATTAAATTGTATATAATTATGTAAATAATATGTGTTACTGTAATGAATCGGTGCTGTAGTTAATAAAGATAAAAATATGCCAAAATATAAACAAAGCTTAAAGTATTTCTTGCCGTATGCATCACACACATACAGAGCACAGTAATGACAGCTGGCGGCGATGCGAATAATGGATTAGGGCTAAGCCGAAGTCCTCTCAAGGTAAAAAAGATTATTATTTTTCTTTGATCGGAAGTAATGGAGGAGCAAATTAAAGCGTTGCTTGAACAGAATCATGAACTATTAAAGGCACTGCAGAAGAAAGATTCTTCGGTGCAACAGAAAGTAGCGGTACAGTTTGAGAAATTTAATGATGAAACGGAAAATTTCGATTGCTTCCTGGAACGCTTCGAGACATATCTTGATGTCCAACAGGTTCCAGAGGAATTAAGAGCTAAAGTTTTTATTTCATCTTTAAGCCCAAAATTATACCAGTTATTGAAAAATTTGTTAGCTCCTGACATTCCTTCCGACCAAACTTTGAATAAGTTGAAAAATGTGTTGAAAACACATCTAAATCCGAAACCCTTGATAATCCCTTCACGCCATAAGTTTCTTAACCGTAAACAACATGAAGGGGAAACTATAAATAACTATATGGGTATGGCTGAATTAAGAGCCCTTGCCTTACATTGTGATTATGATACTAATATGTTAAATATTATGCTGAGAGACGTTTTTGTAAGTGGGTTGCGGGATAAAACTATTCTCGATAGATTGTTTGAAGAGGATAATATAGATCTCGGCAAAACATTACAGATAGCGTTAGCTATGGAAAAGGCTTGTAAAGGGACAAATGATATTATGGGCAGGGGAATAAATGCGTTGCATGCTGGGAAGAAGGGTAAACAGAAGTATCAGAAACAAACTTTTGCGGAAAGGCAGAAAAAATCGGAATGTACGAGATGCTCTGGCACGGACCATATTAGCAATAATTGTAAATTTATTGCAAGTAAATGCAATTATTGTTCTAAAATCGGCCATATCCAAAGGGCGTGTTTTGCTGCAAAGAAAGAGGCTGCTAAATCGGTCAAACAAATACAGGTAAATTTGAGTAATGTTATTGAGAACAAAAATCAAGTACCTTTATTTGAACTACAGGCTGAGGGATATACATTACGGGAGAAAGAACCAAGGCAATCCCCGATAATGGTTAACCTAAAAATTGAGAATAAAAACTGCCAAATGGAATTGGATACTGGTGGGGCCGTGAGTGTTATGAGCATTAGAAATTTTAGGAAAATCTCTAATAAGAAAATTCGGCCTACTAATATTGTCTTCAAGACATATAAGGGAGACTCTTTAATGCCAATGGGGTATGTCACCGTGAAGATTGAGTATAAATATGAATGTTTGCAGTTAAATTTATACATAGTAAAAGAGAATTTGGATACGATCCTTGGCCGTGAATGGCTCCATAAAATAAACCTAGATTGGAACGCTATAAAAACTGTCAGAGCAGTAAGTAACATAAATTTAAACAAACTTTTAACTCAATATAAGGAATTATTCGATGACAAATTAGGAGAGATCAACAATTATGAGGTTAAGCTGGAACTGAAGCAGGGGGTTAAACCAATATTTCGCAGATTCAGAACGGTACCGTTTGCTCTAAAAGAAAGAGTTGAAAAAGAAATTGATAGGTTGGAGAAGGATGGAATCATTGAGAGGGTGGAGAGCTCAGAGTGGGCTACGCCCGTGGTTCCGGTAGTTAAATCAGACTGCAATATTAGATTATGTGCTGATTTTTCTGTAACGTTTAACCCTAACTTGGTCGTTCCGCAGCACCCCTTACCGAAACTGGAAGAAATTTTTTCAAGCTTAAACGGGGGTAAACAGTTTTAAAACTTGACTTCAAACATGCATACTTACAAATGGAGGTACACCCCGAAAGCCAAAATTTTTTAACCATTAACACGCATAAGGGGCTGTATATTTACAAAAGACTAATGTACGGCTTAAACGGAGCACCTGCAATTTGGCAGCACTACGTAGACGGGCTCTTCCAGGGAATGGAAGGTGTTAAGGTGTTTATGGATGATGCACGGATTACGGGGTCTGACGAAATGTCACACTTAAGGGGCCTTGGGGGAATTTTTCAAAAAATGTAAAGAGCACGGTTTGAAATTGAATTTAAAGAAAAGTCAATTTTTTCAAAAAAGAGATAAGTTTTTTGGGACACACAATAGATGCATATGGGTTACACAAAACTGATGATAAGATTTCAGCAATTTTAAATGCCCCTGTTCCGAAAGATGTACAGGAGGTAAAGAGTTTGACCCATCGAGGGTAAAAGTCCATCACTGGGAGTACCCTAGCTCGCCATGGGAAAGAGTTCATATAGATTTCGCTGGGCCTATCTTTGAACAATGTTCCTTCTTATTGTCGATGCACATTCTAAGTGGTTAGAAGTTTATCCAATGAAAACAACTACCGCCCATAAGACCATAGATTGCCTTCGAGATTGTTTCAGCCGATTTGGTTTACCTGTAGTACTTGTAAGCGATAACGGGCCTCAGTTCACTTCATACGAATTTGAAATGTTCATGTTAAACAATGGCATTAAGTACAAAACATCTGCACCATTTAAGCCATCGAGCAATGGTCAAGCTGAGCGTTACGTATACACTTTGAAACAATCATTACGTGCAATGCAACACTATGCTGGAAGCATAAGTCAAAAATTAAGCACATTCTTGCTTCAATATCGAAAGGCACCTAACGTCACCACAATGCATAGTCCAGCCATGCTATTCCTGAAACGGGACATAAGAACCCGAATTAATTTGTTGTTGCCTGATTTGAAATCCAGAGTGCAAGAAGATATTAGAAAATGTGTTTATGAGTTCAGGGACAGAAAATTTAATGTGGGTGACAAAGTGGCTGTTCGAGATTATAGAGCAGCAAATTCCAAATGGAAATTTGGTCAAGTAATCAGCCAAGATGGCGCGCTACAATATACTATTGATGTTTGAGGGACATTGGTGCGAAGACATGTAGATCAAATCCGTCAGTTGGTGATCAGGTACAAAACGTTGATTACTCAGTGCGTGGTCATCATTGGACTCCATCTCAGAGTTTCCCGGTTGCTGAGGATTCTAAATGAGGAATCCAATGTTCAACAAACACCTACGGAAACTTCAACCAGATCATCTGCACCGACTGAAAATGTTCCGGCAGGAGACTCATCAGTTGCAACACCATCAATAAAAGACAGTGAGCTTACTACGGCGAGTGTGAGTTCCCCGACAGTGTTACAAAATCCAGGAGCCACGCTACAACGTTCTGGAAGGATTCGTAGACCCCCCAAAGATTTGATCTCTAAGGGGAGAGGAGGTGTTGTGTATTAACAGTAACCATGAACATTTCTGGAATAACGCGGTTGCAATATGTTAACGGCAACCGCCAACTGAACTAAAAGACTAGATAGTTTCGGTTTCGGTTTCGAAAAGCAGCTAGCACGCAGCTAAGCTATGGTGGCTATTTAACTACTTGTTTATCTATTAAATTGTATATAATTATGTAAATAATATGTGTTACTGTAATGAATCGGTGCTGTAGTTAATCAAGATAAAAATAAGCCAAAATATAAGCAAAGCTTAACGTATTTCTTCCCGTATGCATCACACACATACAGAGCATAGTAATGACAATTAGAGTCTCTAATGATAAAGAATTTTTTTGTGTCTTTGTAAAAGAGCTATACGTCACATATTCATCAAAATCTACACAGTCTGTGTGATGGTGATCTATAACATACTTACCAATTTTTCGTTCAATGGAATATAAAGGACTTTAGATCTGACTACACTTTGAATAATTAGAGTGCATAGGCCATAATGGTAAAGAATTTTTCTTTTTATCTCTGTAAAAAAACTGTAAGTCATACACTCATCGAAATGCATACAGTTTGTATGACAATGACCTATCATTAGTATACCAATAACAATTTAATGTATCAACTGTATATAACTGCCACTTTTCAGTTCAATCAACAAAGCATTTAGATGTTATCATTTTCACTCACACATATGACTTATGGCTTAAAAAGAAGGGAAGCCCCTAGCAGGACACCGAGAGCTAGGCACAGTGACAAGAGGTCTGTTGTACTCACATGCAAAAAGCATCCCTAAGAGAAAAATCTTGTAGCTGAAGCAAAGTTCAGCAGACACCTCATAAGAATATCCTGTAGCTTCCAAGGCTCAATGAGATGACGACCCAGATGTTCAAAACTATGAGCAGAAAAAGCCCCACAGTCACATAAAATGTGCTAAGCAGCACATCTTCTAGACAACAACCACTACAAATGGGATCAGAACTGATGCCCATAAATGTTCAGATGTCTCAAGAGAGTACAATGACTAGTAAGAAGGCCAATAACCTTCCTCAAACCATTTCTATTAAGCTTTATAAGATTTTTATGACGCAAACGGGAACAATGACAATTAAACTCTTTTGCTTGCCTTTGCACTGACACACACATACGTATATATAAGTCACGTATATAATACGTAATAATTCACTGTAAAAGTAACAAAAATGAACTTAGGAGACCTCAAAATGTATATAGGTACACCAAAATCTCATAGTCAATTTTTTTTTCCCGATTACAAAACATTCCTTACATATAAAGCTTGTTTGAAAAATGTAAAATGGCGCCCTTGGAGAGCATTCCACATAGGTTTAGGCTACATGTAGACAATCAGCCTTAATCTATGCACTAAAACCTAGAAAATATAATGCCAAATGTTCTACATGATAGCAATGTACTTGTTAGAAATCTTATTTATTTATTTTTAAATAGCACTTATTTAATTGTTTAAACGGAATAGTTGCAAAAAGTTACACTAATTAGCATTCTTTACGGGGTACCTTTTTGCTCAGAAGTACTGAGCATACCTTCTGTTCAGTTTTTACTCTCTTTATGTAAAAATGACATACATTTTAATTTACAAATCGTTTAAGCAAAACTACCTAGGGATTTTTTTTTTTACAGTTATCTCTCAGTTATGCGCCTCTCGATTGTACGCGTCTCTCAGATATACGCGAATTTCGTAAGGTCACGTCACGAGTAATACGTAAATAATGCAATAGCTCTCTCACTTATGAGCGCAACTTTGAATTATCTCTCTCAGTTATACGCGGAAGTAAAACGCAATTCTCTGTGTGCAAAATCCGACTTTTTTTTTTTTTTTTTTTTTTTTTTTTTTAATCAAAGAATGATTTCTGCGCACATCAAGGTTAAAAGACCGTTCCACAATGGCTTGAGAGGGAGTGTTACTATTCGATCCTCTCCGTTCAATTCTAATGGATTCTTCTTTTTATTCTCTCTCTCTCTCGCTTTCCGTTTTATTTTTTATACAATTTTATCAAGTCACGCAGGCGCGCTCTTTTCGCTTTGTTTTTGTAGGTTTGTCTTTGAAAAGTTGTATGTTTCAGGGCTCCTATAAAATTACATTTTCGTCTAGATGTTTTTTCGATAAAAATTAGCAAAAGAAAGACCTTAACAATTTCATTGAAAATGGAAATTACACAAGCAGCGGAAAATGATCCTAAACTGTCAAAAAAAAAAAAAAAAAAAAAAAAAAAGGTTTCGCTAATAAATTCGGTTTGCCAGAATCTACGCTCAGAGGAATTTTAAAGAACAAGGACTCGATTAAAATAATGAACAGTGAATATTCTACGCAAGCGAAAAAACGATCAAGAATTCAGAATGGAAAATTTTAGATTTTCGAAACCCCTTTGATACAGTGGTTTAGAGAAATGAGTGCTTCTAATTTATCAATTAGCAGAGAACTTTTTAGAGAAAAGGCACTGACTTTGTCGTCAAAAATCGGAATTGAAAATTTTTCGGCTTCTTGGGGATGACTAGAAAAACTTAAGAAAAGGCACGGTTTAACAAATCATTGCAGTCGTTTTAGATTCAACTGTAATGGATCGCTGACCTTCCAAATTTAATTCAAATCAAAACTTTTATACTAAGGATATTTTTAACTGCGATGAAACAGAATTATTTTATCGTCTATTGCCAAACAAAACGCTGGATTTTAAAGGAGAAACATGCCATGGTGGCAAACATGGCAAAGAAAGATTGACTGTGCTTTTATGTTGCAATGCGGACGGATCAGAAAAGCTACCTCCAATAGTGGTTGGTAAATCCAAGAAACCGCAGTGTTTTAGAAATGTTAAGAAATTACCGTGTTCTTATGCAAATAGCACTAACGCCTGGATTACATCTAAAAATTTTTCGGATTTTTTGAAGGAATTTGATATGAAGATGGCTAAAAAGAAAGAGAAAAGTTCTGCTACTTTTTTTTTTTTTTTTTAATCAGTGTCCCGCCCATCCTTCAGATCTCCCACTGCTTATATTTACTCGAGTTATATTTTTCCCGGCAAATTGTACCAGCAAACTCCAGCCATTAGATCTCGGTATAATAAGATCGGTTAAAGCGCAATATTGGAAAGCTTTGGTGCGAAGAATGTTTATATCACTAGAGCAGAAAAAGGAATTCAAGAAACTTTGCATTCTGGATGCTATGCATATGTTGGTTTCCTCCTGGAATAATGTAATAGCTACAACAATTTCTAATTGCTTTAGAAAAGCCAGTTTTGTCCGTTCAAATGATGCCGAAGTTATTCCATTACAAGAATATGAAAACAACAGCAATGATTTCAACATAGACGAAGGTGAATGGAACAGCATAAGAAAATAATCTCTTTTTTTTTTTTTTCAAGATTTCGTCAACATTGATGAAAGCTTAGCTTCAGCTGCAGTATAGAATTGAAAATATATAGAGATATTGAAACTGTTTTCGATGACGTGACAGCTGAAAAAGATGATAGTAGTGATGAAACTGATACTGTAATTGTGCCATCTTATGCTACTGCTTTAGGGGCTCTGGACACCTTGAAATGTTACCTTCAAATTGCTGATGTAGCCCCAAACACAATGACGCACTTTGAGGCATTAGAAAAGATCGTTGTACAAACGTGACCTAAGCAAAACAAACAAGCATTGAGGATTTTTTTAAACATGACTAATTGGCATTTTTTGAATGTAAATACTACTTGTAAGTAAAATGAAATTTTTACGTTTTAATTTTTTTTTAAATAAATTTTATAGCGAAAGTTTAATTACTGCTATTATGTATTATTATTAAGTGTTATTAAGTGTAATTCTTATATTTGAAAATATTTTTCTTTCCCATTATGTGTATAAAGAATTGCATATGGCATCCTCTCAGTTATGCGCGATTTTAAACCAGTCCCTTGAAATGCGTATAAATGAGAGATGACTGTATATATTTATGTATATATTTCTTGGTGAAATTTTATATTATTCAATTAAAGGTATTCTTTAAGTTTAATGAGATATTTATATTTTGTGTTTATTCTGAAAACTTACACTATATTTTCTAGACTTGAAAAATCAAAAAAAAATTTAGATGATACTATTGACAAATTGAAGGCAGAAATCAGACAACATAAAGGAAGCTCCGATGATAAAGTGTATGTAAATTTTTATTTTATGTAATTAATCTATATAACATTTGTTGCATAGCCACCTTGCACTGGTAGGCACTTCGGAATTTTTAATGACAAATGCAATTTAATAACCCAAAATATTTTATAATATGAAAATGCAGCTAGAAGAAAAATAATCCAGACAAACAAATTTCTAACCCTTTCTTTTTCAATTTGTTTCATCCATAGAACAACACATCTTATATTTAGTCATAAATATATTTCAAAATTAAATAATGAAAAATATTTTTTTGAAAATAGGAGTATTAGCAAAGTAAGTATCTATATATTAATAGGCAAGCATAAAATTTGTAGTCCCTTTTTAACATATTAATTATGGGAGTAGAGGGTTGAAAATGGTATCATTCGAAAGGTATGGTTAGCCGGAGGATGCGAATACAAATATTATTTTCTTACGATGTCAAGAAGGTATTTAAAAATACAGTAAAACATCTCTAAGTTGAGCACCTACGGTTCCAAGAAAAAGTGTCCAACTTAGAGAGGTGTCCAACTTATAGGGGTTAGACATAATGTTAATGGATACATTCCGTTCCGAGAAAAAGCGTCCAACTTAGAGGGGTGTCCAACTTGAGAGGTTTCACTGTACATTTATTTTTTATGCATTTTCCCCCATTTTTCCGTTTTATACACGTATTCCTTTACATTAAAAAATACCTAAAAGTAGAAAGTTGTTAAATCTGGCAATTTCATAAAGCTCAAATAAAACCATAGACACAGTATAATTTGTATAATTTAGCATCACTATAGAGTTCTAACAACCACGTGACTTTCTTCTTAGCAACCGTACTTTGCTGAAGGACAATGCTAATTTTTCCATACCTTTGGAAGCGTAGTAGTCGAATTTTTTTATGCTATTACAAATACATTTACAACACTGTGTTACAATAAATTTGTAACACTATTCCGCAATGATAAAATGAGTCAGTGGGATCAACTGTCCCTCAGCAAACATGCTCGTGACGTCATCTGTTAGAACTCTATACGCAAGCGAAGTGATGACGTCACTATCTGTCCATGGAGCCATGAAAAAGATTTTCTATGTTAATCGTCCATTGGATTTTTTGTAAAAAATTATTAAAAAATAACGGAAATTATCTGCCGATTTTAATTCCGATATTTGGGTATAGTTATATATAAGTTACTGTCTACATGTGTTTGATTGAGTTATTTTTTCTGTATAATTGATAAAATTTTAATTTAAAATCACGAAAAAAAAAATGGCAAACTTCCAGTTTCGAATGTAAACATAAACATTTCATTTCAAAGGGTGATATTTAAACAATAAATATTCAACTAATATACTAAATAAAAGGAAAATGGATTTGTTACTAACTGCTGCATGTATAAGTAGACGATACGGAAAAAATTCCGATTTTCGTTTTTTGCTGAATTTACATGTTTTGAGCTTTCTTTGCGTTTCAATTAACTGAAATTGGCTACTTATTTTTTAAAAAAGTGTCTTTATTGCTAGCTTTTGTGGGTAGAAGAAGCAAGTAGAAGATACATAAAAACTTTTGATTTCCGGTTTTCGATGAATTTACACGTTTTGAGATTTCCTTGCATTTTAATTAAGTGAAATTGACTACTTACTTTTATTTTTTAAAAAGTGGATTTATTATTCTTTTCTCTGCATATATAAGTAGAAAATATAAGATTCAGAAAAGTTTTAGATTTTCGGTTTTCGATAAAGTTACACGTTTTGAAATTTCCCGAACTCAATTCGACCATTTTTGAAAAATATATTTTTCTTACACTCTACTTTATGAACCAATCGAATTAATTTAACAGAATTTGATACTTGGTTGGGCCTTGGTTTGACATGGTACCTATTAGCTTCTGGGCTGTACCACACAACAAGGGGCGTTTTCACGTTGCGATTTTCTCTCATTTCAGGAAAGACTAACATCTACAGAGAGAAATAGTTATATTAAGTAAAACTCTGCTGATTCAGTTAGAGTGAATATCTGCAAACAATTGCCGCAGCTGTGTTGCAATTGCATTCCGTTTAGGACAAGGCAATAACTTTGCTTTGCCTCGCTTTGCAAAAAAAAAATGGTCGAGTTTCGACCACTGGGCGATACTAGTTAATATAGTTAACAAAGCAACTAAGAGGTGTTTATTTGTACTTAATATAACCACTGATGCCATTTAAGATCATAACTTTTCAACAAATAATAATATCAAAATTTTGAAAGAAATAAATGCTACGACTCATAAAAATACAAATTATAAACATTAAAAAATAATATAAAAAATATTTGAAACAATTAAATCATTTAAATTGCCCCAGAAAAGGAAACTGATTCCAATATTATTATCAGAATATAGTGAAGCATCCTTTCATTCATCCATATAGGGATGGTGAAACTATCGATAATGTATATTTTTTCGTTTGGAAAATGTATATACTACATTATTGTTTATTTTGAACCAGTGTGAGTTTTAGATGGTAAGGAAGAAAATCTTAAATGTTATGATTCCAATTGGCATCACAGGGAATGAAAGAATTAAATTGTTTGTCTTTGTCAACTTCAGTGCCATAGCTCAAGCTTCAAAGAATATGTTTAAAGTTATGCTATTTAACTGAAGCTTTAATTACTTTTTGATAAGTTTTTTAGCCATCTGACTGCCTTTGAAAATTGTAATGTTGTTTTTACTACATAGTACTTTCAATATGCTAAACTAATGCCTATTTTAATTTGAGATTAAAAATTTAACCGTGCACATGGTTATAATAAATATTGCTATTATTATTACTTTTTTTCAGCTTATTTTCTGTGCCATAAACCTTCTGCCGAATCCGGGTTGAAAAGGGAAAAGGGGGAAAATAAATTAGAATATCAGACCTATCGTTACAAATTTGGTACCAAATGAAAAGGGCGATTTTTCTGACTACAGGGGTGCAAACAGTTTTTCGACACGACAATTAGATTTTTTAAAGATAACTAAAGTATGAAATTTAGGTGACAACAACTTTTGTGTAATACATAAAATAAATTAGAAATATTAGTTCTATCGTTACAAATTCGGTATCAAATAAAAGGGGCGATTTTTCTGAATTCAGTGTTGCAAACAGTTTTTCGACATACGTCAATTAGATTTTTTTTTTTTTTTTTTATTAACTAAAGTATGAAATTTAGGTGGTAACACTTCATTTTATTTTTTACATACCTTTTAGTGCGAATCAAGCTATGGAAAAAGGTATTTAATTTATTTTTTTATTTTTTTCCTTTTATTTAAAACCTTTAAACTTGAAAAAACAAGTTCAAATTTCATAATTGTGTAATTTTGAATTTATAAGTGTTTTGTGGAAAAAGGAACAGCTCAGTGACCAGATATATCCGAAAAAAAAAAAAAAAAAAAAAATGTCACACTAACATGGAAGAAATTGACCAGGAAAAGTCAGAGAAAATCAAAAGAAGAAATGCTAACCTATCTCAACAACTTCAAAATTTTGTATTCAAAAATTCCTAAAATTAAGTTTTAGAATAAAAAGTTCTTCCATTTACTTGCAGAGCTCAAAATATTTTTTCGATCCATACTTTGATTAAAAATATGTATAATTCAGAATATTCAGTAAACTAAAATTTTAACTATTTCACTGTCATGCTCATCTCTTCCTGTTGTGCAACAGGTGAAATAAAAGGCCAGTAGGACAAAATTTAGAATTATATGTTGTTATTTTTCAATAAATATCTGGGTTTTTCAGTCATGAATTTCCATAGTCATACATGCACAGCCTTATTAGTTCCCCATCATACTATAGGTATGGGGAACTTAGGTAATCGTGAAAAATTTCGACCTCGAGTTTTTCACTTTTTTATACGTTTTCAGGTGTGAGGAATCCGAAAATGACAAAATTTGTATGGTGTCTGTCTGTAGGGTGTCTGTTAGTGTGTCAGTCCGTTAGTGTGTTAGTCCGTTAATCCGTTAGTTTGTTACTCTGTTTACACGATATCTCACGAACAAATGATCGCAGAGAGGTCAGATCAGTTTTAAAATATTACTTTCAATACTGTCAAGAACCCTATTCATTTGTAACACTCGAATTAAAAAACGTCGCAAGTTATTAGAAATTTATGATTTTCTTAACATAGGAGAAGAAGACAAAAATTCACTTAAACGTGCATTAAATGGAAACTTTTTTCTGTAAAAAATGTCGGACCAGTTTTAAAATATCACTTTTGATGCCGGAATGAACATCAGTAACTATAAATAGGCTACTTTGAAAATTTCGCAAGTTATTGGAAATTTACGAATTTCTTAACATAGCAATATAGGGCAAAATTTCACATAAACGTCAGTTTTGAGAGATATTTTCGTCGTAATGATGTCAGACTACTTTTGAAATATTATTTAAGACACTGGCATGAATATTAATGACTAAGAATTTTCCAATAAAAAAATTTCGTAAGTTATTGGAAACTTATTAATTTCTTAACATGACAGAATAGAGCAAAATTTCACATAAACGTCAATCTTGAGGGATATTTTCATCGTAAAGGTGTCAAACCACTTTTTAAATATTATTTTGGATAATGGCATGAATATCATAGACTAATTTTTCCAATTTAAAAAATTCGTAAGTTATTTGGAATTTACGATTTACTTAACATGTCAGAATAAGGCGAAATTGAGCATAAACTTCCATTTTGAGGATCATAAATACATTAGACAACTTCAAAATTACATTTATGATATTTGTTTGAACATGATTGAATACAAATATTCTAATAGGAAAATTTCGTAAATTATTCGTAATTTACGATTTTATCAACATAGCGAAATTGTAAATGTTTCATATAAATATGAATTTTGAGGATTATTGCATTGGAAATAGTAGCATGAAAACTAAACAACGGAATTGACCCTGATAAAATAAATTAATAGATTAGAATAAGATAAATATATCGAAGTGAACGGTGGATAGCCTATTAGGCGGGTATTTCGTACTGTCACTGTATCAAGCTTTGGTCAAATTCATTTCTTTTAACATGATTGTAATATGTCTCGCACTAGAAATTTATGAGAACATAAATATGATGGGGAACTGAGCAGAGTCCACCTATGCCAACTAGTTTTTATTAATCATTAAACAGATACGCTGAAAAATTGCCTAGCACTAAAACAGTTAAACTAATGAGACTGTCTCATGTTTTTTGACATTGAGATTGATAATTATTGTCAATGCAATCTCTCACATTTCTCAAATAGTCATAACTCACAATGCTCAAAATGTATATTAACTTTTATTTATTTATTTATTTGATTTTAAACTCTGTAAAATTGCTTGCGGATTTCAGCATAAAAATATTGAAAAATTGCTCATAATTTCTTTTTACCAAAGTATATCAAACAAAAATACGATTTGTGTACTGTATTTAATTACGCTGCTTATTTTAGGGACAATTTGGTGGTAGATGCAGATAAGTTGTGCCAATGTTTTCTACTTACTGCAACAAATGTAAGTATATTATAATTTACGAATAAAAAGTCATTTTTTTTATTTTATCAATCACTTATATTCGTTTTATTTTATTTTTATTTTATTATTATTATTTTATTTTCAGTGTGTTATTTAATATTAGCTGCTTTTTGGCAACTAGCTGATTTGTGAAAATTCTGACTGTGTGAAACTATTTCTCGTTAGTACCTGTGGTACTTCATGGCAGGTGTCAACAAGCTTAATACTTTTATTCCAGGTTAAAAATAAGCTTATCTTTAATGCAGTCACTTTGAAAGCGCCATGGGCATCAGTAAATGACAGTTTGCACAGTCAGATATATCATAGAAAGCAAATAGACTGATGGGTATTTAAAATTCATGCACAAAATTAAAAAGGGGGAAATGTTCATTGCATTAGATTAAAGAGTTTTTTTTAGTACGACAGGACTATTTCTTTCAATCTGGCATTTTGCGTCGTTACCAATTTATAGTGTTCCCCTTTAAGCTCCGTTCACATGAAGCAACTTCAACCCGTGTCAAAACGACCCGGGAATTTGAAAAGCGGGGTTATAACAGAGTCAAAATTTAGGCTGTTCACACTATCAACCCTGGTTAAAAATCACTGTAGCAGCGTCATACGTTTCTTGAATTCTGATTGGCTGTTTGCAAGATTAACGCATGAGTTCGGAGAAAAGAAGCGAAACCGTATTGTCCGCGAAAACGTGAATTTAATTTCATGTTTGACTTTGACAGCAGCTGAGAATAAAAGGATTACATACATTATTTAATTTTAGGATTATATATTTTATATTATTCTCCATTATTAATATTTAATTTTACATTAAGTTTTTAATGCAAATTTAATATTACAAACAAATCATTCGGAATTTAATTTTTTAAACATGAAAATTTCAGTATCTTTTTTATATGTAGTAAATATATATATATATATATATATATATATATATATATTATGTATTAGAAATTTAATTATTAATATTATTTTGAATATTAAGATTGTAAACGGGATCGGGAAATAAAATAAGTTTTGATATTAGTTTTATTTATATTGTTATTACAATTAAACTTAGTCAATTGAAATACTAATATAATTAACTTTACAATACTTTGATTTTAAATTAGTTAGAATAAATTATGCATTATAATTATATTAAATCTAAATGCATTAAATAATAAAATAAATGATTAAACTTTTAATTAAGATTTTATTACCTTAAAGATTTAAAGTAATATTACTACATTAATAAATACTAGGTCAGATACTTATTTCATTTCTTGCTATCATAACTAATAGATATTCTTAAAAATATTTCAACATAAATCTTTCATAAATCTTTATCTTTTATTATGCATCGAAATAAGAATTCATAAAAAAAAAAAAAAAAAAAGTATTCTTGTGCATCTGTAATAAAAACTATAAATTAGAGTTTTGTGCATATATATTTTATTATTAAAACTCCTTTTGTAATTAAAAATATTCTGTAACTAAAAGTATTAAAACCAAAATTCAATAGAAAATCACGGAACCTCTTAAATAATCCGAAACTAAAATCCAAACCTCTTAAAATAATTTTGTGGAGGGACCACTTAATTTTTTTTTTTTTTTTTGATTAAATATGTCGATAATTATATATATATATATATATATATATATGTGTGTGTATGTGTGTGCGTGTAAGAACAGTAGCAATGGGATACAATTACCTATAAAAGAAAATTTTCAATGAAATCTCTAATATAGTAAAATATAAAACAGATTATGAAACAGATTATGAAATATATATTATTCAAATCTGTTCCCAAATAGTTTATCTATTTATAACCCACTTCTAAAGTTAAATTTTATACGTGAACTCAAGATATAGGTATTATAAATTTGTTCTGTTTATATAATTAAAATTGCTTCTCTTCCTCCTACCAGGAAAAAAATATATATAGTTCTTATAACTGTTATTAACCCAACAAAATTCGATATATTGGCCATACTATTAGGCGAATAAATATGGGTATCGGGTTCGAACCATCGTCGGTCTGATCTTAATAGTTTTCCGTCGTTTTCCCTAAAACTTCCATGACTATGAGCTAGTTTCCCTTAGAAAGTCCCCCTAAAAGACATTCCACCCAGTCCAGGCTCTAGTGTGTACAATGGATTTTAAATATTTTACAGCAACTCAGAAATATTTTATAAATACATTTGGTTATTACTTTGTAAATTCATTGGTAAGTTAAATCTTTATATATATATTAAAGATTGGCTGATAAATTAATTTCTTAAAATGATTATATATGTATGCATATATATATATATATATATATATATATATTGTTTGAATGCTGGAAATTAAATGAAAAAAATTAATATGCAAACATAAAAACATTTTTCAAAAATTATTTTATCAATTAATAGAGAAAGCAATATTCAAACATGTTTAGAATGTATTGTTAAATAAATTATAATAATGTAAAATAAAGAGAAATGTTAAAAATTGTTTAGCAGGATTAATTTTTAAAAAATATATAATATTTAAATTTAATTTTATTGAATTTAAATAGTTTTTGAGAAATTTTAATACTTAATATTGTTACATTCCAATGCATATGCATACAAAATGTTTATCATTCTAAGAAGTTATTTACAAAAGAAAAAAAAAAATGTGTCTACCATTTCCTTAAATAACCTTTATAATACAAAAAAATTATTCATATTGTAAAACAATATTAATTTACTATATGTTAGTTTACTGAGAATTTTAGAAATTTCAAGAAAAAAGGAAAAAAGAAAAGTGCAAAACACTGTGCCCGTTTTATATTTTTCATTTATATAATATCCACGCATTATTTTAAATTCCTTCCTCTAGTATTATTATTCGTCGATTAACTTCACAGAACAATACGCACACACAAAATAATAATAAAATAAAATAATAAAACAAGTCCTTCCGGCTTATTCGGAAGGGTAGGTTGATTTCTTTTTCCTTATCAAGTAGCCGTCATTTTGTTTCAAAATGGCGGCTACAAATTATTAACGAATTAGTAGAAATATTGATGTAGGCTATCTACATATGGAGTTTTAAGCAAATCGGTTCATAAATACCTTTTTATATAAATTTAAAATTTTCAAGTGGCCGGCGCTTGGAAACAAGATGGTGGGCCAAGTTGACAAATATATCAAATGCATTTGTGAGATAAGACTACTGTACACATATAGTTGGAATTAATTCAGAATCTCAAAAGTCATGTTGAAAAATTAAGTGGCTACCACTTGAATCAAAATGGCAGAGAAAGTTGCTCAGTGAACTAATTAATCTAAGATATTGTTCCAAATTTATTATTATTATTATTATTTCTATTTTTATTTTTTTAATTTTTTCAAAGAGGCTTAGTAAGTTGATTAAATGTTAATATTCTGTATTTCTAGTTTGTTTTAACGTTAAAATAGCCTAATTTTCCCTCAAAAACGCATTAAAAAGCTCCAATATGGCAGGTAATGGATTTGGAGCCAAATTTGGCGACTTTTTCACTTGGCGACATTTGGCGAGAAAATCCATAGTTCCTTAATAAACTTCATTGAGACACTTATATAGTCTATGTATACATCAAAATTCAAACAAATTCGGAATACGCTTTTTACAATTTGAATTTAAAAATATGAAGTGGTCTCCACTTGAAAACAAAATGGTGGAGCAACTTGGTTAAGAAACTCATCCAAGATATCCATAACACAAGTTAAGACGCTGTCCAAATTTGGTTCGATTT
Source organism: Salticus scenicus (assembly GCA_963930645.1). Classification (NCBI taxonomy): domain Eukaryota; kingdom Metazoa; phylum Arthropoda; class Arachnida; order Araneae; family Salticidae; genus Salticus; species Salticus scenicus. Next base: position 15,666,669 of record OZ005654.1, on the reverse strand, counting down.
GGAGTATTATTTCGGAAGTTATCATGATTTTAAATTTTCAAGTGGTAGCCTGATTTCAAGTGGCTTCACTTAAGATATCCGCCACTTTATTAAAAATGGCTGATAAATTTCATTAATAAAGTTCATTGAGACCCTTATGTAGTCTAGATTTACATAAAAATTCAAGCAAATCTTGCTTTAAATACGCTTTTTACAATGTGGGTTAGAAATATTCAAGTGGCTGCCACTTGAAAAAAAAAAAATTTGGGGCAACTTGGTTAACGAACTCATCCAAGATATTCATGACAGAAGTTAAGACACTGTCCAAATTTGGTTCGATTTGAAGTATTATTTCGGAAGTTATCGGGATTTAAAATTTTCAAGTGGTAGCCTGATTTCAAGTGGCCCTGCTTAACTTAAGATATCCGCCACTTTATTAAAAATGGTGGATACGTTCATTAATAAACTTAATTGAGACACTTATATAGTCTATGTATACATCAAAATTCAAACAAATTCGGAATACGCTTTTTACAATTTGAATTTGAAAATTTTAAGTGGTCTCCACTTGAAAACAAAATGATGGAGCAACTTCTTTAAGAAACTTATCCAAGATATTCATAACACAAATTAAGACGCTGTCCAAATTTGGTTCGATTTGGAGTATTATTTCGGAAGTTATCGTGATTTTAAATTTTCAAGTGGTAGCCTGATTTCAAGTGGGCCCACTTAACTTAAGATATCCGCCACTTTATTAAAAATGGCAGATAAATTTCATTAATGAAGTTCACTTAAACCCTTATGCAGTGTAGATTTACATCAAATTTCAAACAAATTCGGAATACGCTTTTTACAATTTGAATTTGAAAATTTCAAGTGGTCTCAACTTGAAAACAAAATGGCGGAGCAACTTGGTTAATGAACTCATCTAAGATATTTATAAGATAAGTTAAGACACTGTCCAAATTTGGTTCGATTTGGAGTATTATTTCGGGAAGTTATAGTGATTTTAAATTTTCAAGTGGTAGCCTGATTTCAAGTGGCTTCACTTAAGATATCCGCCACTTTATTAAAAATGGCGGATAAACTTCATTAATAAACTTCATTGAGACCCTTATGTAGCCTGTATTTACATCAAAATTCAAGCAAATCTTGCTTTAAATATGCTTTTTACAATGTCGGTTTGAAATTTTCAAGTGGCTGCCACTTGAAAACAAAAAGTCGGAGCAACTTGGTTAACGAACTCATCCAAGATATTTATAAGATTAGTTCACTGTCCAAATTTGGTTTGATTTCGAGTATTATTTCGGGAGTTATCGTGATGACAAAATTTTCATTATAGATAGATAGATAGATAGATAGATAGATAGATAGATATATAGATAAACGAAGTGATTGCAATAGGTCGATTTCTAAAGAAATCAACCTAAAAGAACGCAGTTTATCTCTTGAAAATAGTGCGCAATTCGCTGTCCCAGTATTGAAGCAGAAAGAAACAAGCGAAAAGCATTCTGGGTAATTCGCGGGTTATTCCCTCTTATCCCCTAGTATATTGCGGGGTTGATTTCGGAGGAAAAATGACCCTGGTCTAACCCTGCTTTTACGCGGGATGGAAGTATGTGAACAGCTTCGCGAAGATTGACGCGGGTTTGACCCGGGTAGAAACTGCTCATGTGAACGGGGCTAGAAATGCCTTCCAGTATCCAGTTCTACCATTTAATTTCTTTCTCTATCTTAAATCGGTGAGGATCGAATGCACAACCTTCGGGTGCGTAGCTCTGTACTCTGACCACACAGCCAACGGTTCTTGGCTAAATATTTTTGAATATTTAGTGTTTTCAAGTATTTTTAGTACGACAAGACTATTTCTTTCAATCTGCTATTTTGCGTAGTTACCAATTTATAGTATTTCACTACAAAAATGCCTGCTAATATCCAGTTTTATTATTTAATTCTCTAATACTCTTACTCTACCTCTATTTTCTCTGTTACTCTAATGATCTAATTTTACTATTTAATTCTCTAATTTAAACCAACTCTATCTTAAAATATTTTGTGAAATGCGTAAAAACATTTATATATATATTTTTTTTCAACTTGCCATCAGTGAGGATCGAACTCAGAGTCTTTGGGTTCGTAGTTCTGTTCTCTGACCACATAGCCAACGGGTCAGGGCAAATGCCAATAGATTATATTATTAATTAATCTGTGAGGAATTTTGAGTATAATTTAAGTATCGAATAATCTGTTTATATATATATATGTGTGTGTGTGTATATATTTTAATTATGTTTTGTTCTGTAGAAATTGACACTGTTAATTATTAATAATAAATGCGAAATTGTTTTAAGATTATTTTAAAAATTAAAATATTTACTAAATAAGTGTAAAGCAATTAGGGGAAGATACTGTACAATCAATGCATTCAAATTCTAATAATTTATTTGGACTTAAAAATCAATATACTATTTGAATATGTGTTTAGGAATTTTACAGAACGCCCTCTATTATTATTTTTTTTTTAAGGGTGTTAAAACACAAATATCATTAGTCTTGTCGTACTAAATTAAATTCTGTCATAGACAGAATTTCATCCATAGTCTTGTTTTTTTTTTTTTTTTTTTTTGTCTGATAATAGAATTTTGCATGAAAGTAATTGCACATTCAAAACATTTCCAATATTTATGTAGCTGTATCTATTATGAATTCTAAGTATCATTAAATACATTTGAAAGCACAGAAACATACATACCCACCTAGATATTTATTTGCTGTTTAATTTTTTCTTGAAATACTATCGATAATATAATTGGTATATTTGAAAGCACTCCTATAATGTCTAAATACTTAAATAAATCCTTTATTCTCCTGTTCCTTCTTATCTTTGAATAGAATGAAACAGTTGAAGAAGAATGTTTACTCAAGTTGGCAGACTGTATTACTAAAATGAAAAGTGATAGTAAGTATTTGGTAAAAAACTGTTGTCACAGGTTATATATTAAAATAACATTTTGTCTAATGTGATTCGAATGATTGAGAAATTTTGCAATCTATTTAAATTAACTTTTTTCAGTCAAAATTATAAAAAAAAACTTATTTTATTAAAAGATCTGATTTTATATATAATCATCTTGGGCTAAGAATTTTAATTAATTAATTTATTCTTCTCAGTTCTACTTTATTTGTAGAGAAAATAACTAATGACTGGTACTTTCGTTGGTACCCGGTTTATTCATTTTAGAACACAGTGTTGTGATGTATTCCTTCTTTCCCTGAATGATAGTCATTGCATGAAACTATAATAAATAAAGCGTAATTTTATTATGTTAAAAATGTATGTAAAAATAAAATAAACACGCATATATGCATTTGAAATGCTTTACAAAAAGAAAGTAATGAAATAATTTCAGTTCGTTTAAGGAAAAGTTGTTCTATCTAATACTGTATATATAATTTAAAAACATAGTGCTTTTTCAAAAAATACGGATATAATTCATTTATTTATGTTAAAACTCATTATTTCAATTTTTGAGCCAGATGCCTTTTGAAACTATAGTAGTGTTATAGTTTCAAAATTCATCTAATTTTGAATTTTAGTTTCATCTAATTTTAAAACTATAATTTCTATTTATATAGGAAATATTCTTATATAAATAGAAAAGGGAAACAATAAATAATTAAATATGCAAGCTAAATATGTGTATCTAAAAATTTGTTCCTCCATTTTTAAATTAAGAACTCAAAAATTTTGAACGTGGCTGGTGATAGGAATTTCTCAGAAACCATTTACAAATCCATTAAAAATTATATCAGTACACAGTGGTTTAAAATTACACAGAAAATAAAATCATTCAGAAGAATGCTTTTTTTTTTTTTTTTTTTTTTTTTTTTGTATGTGCCTTTATAAAAATTTACCTTATATAATTTTTTTCTAAAATATTCTCTTAAAATAAAAAATAGTTAAATATTTTCTTACTTATTACTTTACTTATTATTTAGCTTTATTTTAGTTCCTCTTACCACAATATTTGAGGTAAAATGAATAGAGAGAACAATGTTAGATAATATAGATCATGTACATAAATAAAAATAAAAATTGGGCTTGTAGTGATATGACTTTCTTAAACTTCTTCATCACATGATGAGTAGTATTTGCAAAACTTGATGTCCTATTAAAATCATAACAAATTTGTTCCGTTTATTATTATATATTTTCATTTTATAACCATTGTATTGGTTCCCCTTCTTTTGTAAGCTTTTTAGAATATAATAGTCTGCCTTTTTAGAATAGTCATAGTCAACACTTGCTAGGATAATAGTCAACACTGGTAAATAAGTGTAATTTTTTTAGAGCATTGCTCCCATCTATATAGTCGCCAACTTAGCACTTTTTGGCTACTGAAAAATTCAATAAAGATATTTATTTTATTTAATCAGTGAACTGTAACAATTTTCACTAATTAAATAAGATAAAAATGTTTTATTAAAATTTCACGGTAGCCAAAAAGTGCTAAGTTGGCAACTATACCCCTCTACTGTGAAAAAAGTAATGCATTCTATTTGATGGGCTAATATAATAATCATCTAAATTTTGTTAATGAATGAATTTGAAATTAAAATACCATGCTGTAAATGTTTAAATTCATTTTTGATATGTTTGGACGGCTTTAAAATATCATCATTCATCATAAAAATAAATGATCAAAATAAATGTATCAAATGTGCATTAATAAATTTTATTTTGGAAAAATATTTTTGGTTCTTTCTTTACTTCCCCCCCCCCCCCTCGCATTCACCCATAATACACATATACCAGATGATTCAAAATAGATGTTACTAAGATTTTTTCTTAAATCAAGAGTCATAAAAATATACTTCCAATCACAAATACTTTATGTGTACGTTTTGGATATCGCCTTTTTGTACAAGGAAACAAATATAAATAATTATTACAGGATGCCTTCTTTCCTCTCAATTATGTTTAGAAAAATATTGCCTTTCATTTAAGAAGCGAAACAAAACACATCTCATGTCTACAGATGCAATAGTTTTTAAATATGATATTTGTACGACTTTTATAAATCCACAAAATAAAAATAATAATGATAATGATAAATAAATAAATCGTGCATCTGTGTTGCTACTGGCTTCACATATCCATTCTTTATGATTGACACAATGTATCCAATCCAATCTTCTTGAAATTTTGACTTAGATTATAATTTGTTACCAAGATACTGGCTTAATCACTTTCCACATCCTTTTCATTAGATGCTAAGGTATCTTTTTAATGCTGAATTCCCTATTTTTCTTTCATGTTTTTACCCCGACATTTTAGAAGGATACATGAATTTCTGGATGCTCAGAAGACTGACAAAACTATATGTAACCCAAATAACAAATAAATAAATGATTCTCTTGTTGAAAGCTTCATCGTTTAAAAGAAAATACACTATATTAAGCATACTAATAAAATTTTAATATAACTGATGATATTTCTTCTTATTTTCAAGCGAGTCTTTAGGAGTATTATGTGTCCTTCAAATTTTTTATTGTTAACTTACTGCTTGTTAGCCTATTTTAACAATTATGATCCGGCTTACGTGAATAATGCTTCGAGCAACTTATTGGCTGTCATTCCATTAATTTAAAATTATTTTATCGTAGCAATGAATGCTCATACCTAAAATCTGATTATGGAAGATTAGCTAACAGTCAGATTCCCTCTTCCTTTCTTCCCGTGTTACCATACGGGATTTTTGTTGTTTCGTTTTATAAGGATATCTTATTCAAAAATGAAGTTTTCCAATTCTGTTTTTTTGAATATTACTCCTTGAAATATATCGCCTTTTAGCTTAGTGAACAACTTTTTGAAAAAATGATTTAAATATATATATATACTTATATAGTTTCAATAAATAAATTCAGGGCTCTAAGTTTGGACTTCTAAACAAAATATTTAAATTTATTTATTTATTTTCTTTCTTTCTTTCTTTTTTTTTTTTTTTTTTCAAAAAATTGCTCACTAAGCTAAAAGGCGACACATTCAAAGAGTCATATTCAAAAAACAGAATTCGAAAAACCTCATTTTGGAATGAGATATCTTTGTAAAACGAAGCAACACAAATCCGATAGGATAACATGGGAAGGGAGAAAAGGAGCTATCTGACTAATACAGCCCTAAGGAGCTGCATGTTACACTTAGGTTTTTTCAAGGAGTTATTTATTTATTATTTATTTTATTATTTATTTTTTTTTTATAAACTCCTGGTGCTTCACTCTGATTGGTCTCTGCTCACGCGGAGATTTATTCAGAGATCAAAATTCTAAATTCATCCCTTTGGCTTTTAATTATTTTATAGAAAATTATTTTTATGTTTTTCGCATTTTTCGTTGGAGGTAAGCATTGGTTGCGACCAAATGCAGGTACTCCGAAGCACATCGTTGACTTGACGAGGAGATGCATTGGGCAACTCAGTACAAGCTCTCATTACTTTATATTCTACAATATAATACATATTAAGGATGGATTTTGCAATATATTTGAAAGAAAAAATAATAAAAATATAACAAAAAGTGTGTTTTTATTTTTATTTTATTTTATTTACTTATCTATTTATTTTTTCTAAATTTTATCTAGACATGCACTTTTTATTTATTTATTTATTTATTTTTCAAAAACTAATTAAATATCCCTAAATTAAATATCCCCCTATCCATCCCTAATTCTTTAAAGCAGGTTCCATTAAACATAATGATAATAATAATTCTTTTCTTAAATATCTGTAGAAGTTTTAGCATTTTGAAGATCATGAATTCATTAAAAAAAAAACAATGGAAACTGAGAAACACAATTTAAAGTTTCCAAATCTGTAAAATATGTATATAAAACTATAAGAATTGTTGTCTGAATATCTATTTTATTGGACAAACCTAATATAGTTAATTTAAAAATATTAAATAGAAAAATAAGCTTTCCTATAAAACCTATTTCAGTGGAGCCGTAGAAGGTGACAAGTCTCCTTAACATATAACATGTATGATTATTTTATCTTTTGCATATTTTAAATTTCTCTCTCTCTCTTAATTAAAAGGATTTTGTCATTTTAGTAATTCAAATATTTTAAAAATATTTGTGTAGTTATAAAAAAGGAAAGCAATGTATCAAAACTAAAGAAGGAATTAGAAGAATGTGATTTTTATGATTTTCCAGAAGATCCGATGGAATTACAAGTGCCAGTTCAAGATAGGCAACTTATAATGTATGTATGTTGTTCAATGGTTGAGACTTGTAGTTAATCTAATACCAAATATATGTATACTTTTCATCTCTTTCAAACTGAAATACAGTACATATTTTAATAGGTTTCATAAGTAAAATCGGTAGCCTGAAATAAATTGAAAAGTTTCCAAGATAACACCTTAAAATAGATTCTATAATGAAACAATATTTCCCTCACATTAAAAAAAAAAAATAAATAAAAAAAAAATAATATATTGTCATATGCTCACAAATGCCATAATGCCGATTGTCTCATAGGACCATTAATGATTTTTCACAATTTCCAAAAGAAGAAAACTCATTTTTGTAATAAAAACTTTTTCAAAGAATAATACAGTAATAACTTTACTTAGATACTAGGGTGGGCCTTTTTAACACTTTCCAACAAGGTTGAAAAGTGTTTATGACTTTGGTTTGTCACTCTGTCTGTCCTTATGTCCGTCCGTCTGTCTGTCCGCACTCTAACTCCCGTAAATATTAATGGTATTTCTTAAAACTGATATAGGCTATTCAAGTTCACTATCGGACGTTCCCTATTGAAAATGGAGTTTATACCTCTACTGGTTTGGGTACAGGACACCCGAAAGTACGAGGGTTGATCCAAAAAAAAGTTTACAAGCAGAAGCATTTGAAATGTAATAATTGTGGAGCGAATATTTCCACCCAGGGTGGTTGAGAGATGGCGCTAGTTGTCCTACAGCGGTTCTACGAGTAAGTAGCGTCAGTACGCAGACACTTAAGAGCGACAGTAATGGCACAATGTCTAGAAAAGTGGTCTCGCATAGAGGTGAGAGCCGTAATTCGATTCTTATGGGCCAAGAATGTGGCCGCATCCAAAATTCACAGACAAATCGTTGAGGTATACGGGGACAAAGCAATGAGCTTCTGCATGACAATGCCAGGCCCCATACAGCTCGCCAGACTCAGGAATTGCTGCAAAGGTTCAAGTGGGAGGTCTGAAATCACCCCTAATACAGCCCCGATTTGGCTCAAAGTGACTATTTCCTTTTTCCGGCGTTGAAGCGAAACTTATCCAGAACACGGTTCACCTCAGACGATGCAGTGAAAACAGCTGCCGAGAAATGGCTCAATGAGCAGGGCCCTGATTACTACCAAGACGGGATAAACAAGTTGGTCGAATGTTCTGACAAATGCCTAAACAGGTTTGGCGACTATGTGGAAAAGTGAAGGCCAGATGTGTCTCCTGATTCCCATTTGTACCTTGTTTCTATTGTTAATAAATACTTTTTCATTTGCCTTGTAAACTTTTTTTTGGATCACCCCTCGTATTTCAATGCATTGTGTTCTATGAGAGGTATTTCTGTAAACCATATTTTCATACCTTTACTGGAGACATATCTGAATGAAATTGAAATATGTTATTCCAGTTCACTATTGGGTGTTTCCTGTATAAAATGGAGGAAATAACACTATCGGTTTATGTACAGGGACACTCAAAAGTATTCCAAAGCATTGCGTTCTATGAGAGATATTTCTAGAAATCAAATTTTAATAACTTTACTTTCCACGAAGTTTTTGGAAATTGAAATATGTTATTTATATGCACAAAAGAATGCTTTGCACAGAATATTGCATGATTAGCATTAGATTTACAGGGTGACACAAAAATATCCATTTATATTAAGAGCTGCTAATGAAAAATTGCTAGAATTGTACTTTCGTTTACATTAAGCGTTTTTAACACTTTCTAACATTTTTAAGTGTGAATATGATTTCAGTTTGTGTATCTGTCCATCTGTCTGTCTGTCTGCCCGCGCTCTAACCCCTGTAAATATTTATGGAATTTCTCAAAACTCATATATTTTATTGAAGCTCACTATCGGATGTTCCATATTGAAAATGGAGTGAATATCTCTTCTGGTTTGTGTACAGGGACACCCAAAACATTCGAAAGCATTGTGTCCTATGAGTGTTATTTTTATAAATATTTTCCCTATAGAATGTTCCCCATTTAAAATGACATTAATAGGTCCTGTACAACTAGTTTGTTTACAGGGACAAAAAAAAAAAAAAAAAAAAAAAAAAAATTGCCAATGCATTACGTTTTAGGACAGAATTTTTTGAAAGTTATATTTAAAAATCTTTCGACTGTAAAAATTATAAAAATATTGAAGTGTTTTGTTAATATTCTAAAATAATGTTTTGTATAGAATATGATATGATTAACTTTCTGATTTACAGGGCTACACTAAAAGAATCAGAGAGATCAAAAGCTGTAATTATAATCTAATGGCTGCATTTTTTTTTTTTTTTTTTTTTTTTTGCGTTAAGCCTTTTTAACCCTTTCCAAAATGCCTAAGAGTAATTTTAAAATCAATTAGTCTACCTGTTTTTTTTCCAGTCCTTCTGTCTGTTGTGTGATAATGTAGGCAAAGAATATTAAAAGTTATTCGATACAAAAATTACGTACTGATGGAAAGTGTTACTAATCAATACGTACTGCATGTTTTTTATTTCCTGTTTTTTAACACTTTCGAACAAGGTTGAAAAGTGTTTATGACTTCGGTTTGTCTGTCTGTCTATCTGTCCGCGCTCTAACTCCCATAAATATTCATGGAATTTCTTGAAACTGATATATGTTATTCACGTTCACTACCGGATGTTCCCTATTGAAAATGGAGTTTATACCTCTACTGGTTTGTGTACAGGGACACACGAAAGTATTTCAAAGCATTGTGTTCTATGAGTGGTATTTCTATAAACCATAATTTCATACCTTTACTGTAGACATATCTTAATAAAATTGAAATAAGTTATTCAAGTTCACTATCGGACGTTTCCTATTGAAAATGGAGTTTATACCCCTACTGATTTGTGTACAAGGACACCCGAAAGTATTTCAAAGCATTGTGTCCTATGAGAGGTATTTCTGTAAACCATATTTTCGTACCTATACTGTAGATATACCTTAATGAAATTGAAATATGTTATTCAAGTTCACTGTCGGGCGTTCCCTATTAAAAATGGAGTTTATACTTCTACTGGTTTGTGTACAGGGACACCCGAAAGTATTTCAAAGCATTGTGTTATATGAGAGATATTTATATAAACCATATTTTAATACCTTTACTGTAGACATATCTTAATGAAATTGTAATATGTTATTGAAGTTTCCTATTGAATGTTTCCTGTATAAAATGTAGGAAATACCACCGACGCGTTATACACAGGGACACTCAAAATTATTCCAAAGCATTGCGTTCTATGAGAGATATTTCTATAAGTCAAATTTTAATAACTTTACTTTCCATGAAGTTTTAGGAAATTGAAATATGTTATTTATGTGCACAAAAGAATGCTTTGCATAGAATATAGCAGGATTAGCATTAGATTTACAGGGTGGCACAAAAATATTCAGTTATATAAAGAGCTATGAATAAAAAATTGCTAGGATTATACTTTCGTTTATGTTAACCGTTTTTAATACTTTCTAACATTTTTTAAGTGTGAATATGATTTCCGTTTTGTGTATCTGCCTGTCTGTCTGCCCGTGCTCTAACTCCCGTAAATATTTATGGAATTTCTTGAAACTGATATAGGCTATTCAAGTTCACTATCGGACGTTCCCTACTGAAAATAGAGTTTATACCTCTACTGGTTTGTGTACAGGGACACCCGAAATTATTCCAAAGCATTGCGTTCTATGAGAGGTATTTCTATAAACCATATTTTTACACATTTACTGTAGACATATCTAATGAAATTGAAATATGTTATTCAAATTCCCTATTGGATGTGTCCTGTATAAAATGGAGGAAATACCACCACCCATTTAAATACAGGAACACTCAAAAGTATTCCAAAGCATTGCGTTTTATGAGAGATATTTCTATAAATCATATTTTAATAACTTTACTTTCCACGAAGTTTTAGGAAATTGAAATATGTTATTTATATGCACAAAAAAATTCTTTGCATAGAATATAGCAGGATTAGCATTAGATTTACAGGGTGGCACAAAAATATCCAGTTATATTAAGAGATATTAATAAAAAATTGCTAGAATTGTACTTTCTTTTACGTTAAGTGTTTTTAACACTTTCTAACATTTTTTAAGTTTGAATATGATTTCAGTTTTGTGTATCTGCCTGTCTGTCTGCCTGTCCGTGCTCTAACTCCCGTAGATATTTATGGAATTTCTTGAAACTGATATATGTTATTCAAGTTCACTATCGAACGTTCCCTATTGATAATGAAGTTTATACCTCTACTGGTTTGTGTACAGGGACACCCGAAATTATTTCAAAGCATTGTGTTCTGTGAGATGTATTTCTATAAACCATATTTTCGTACCTTTACTGTAGACATATCTTAATGAAATTGAGGTATGTAATTCAAGTTCCCTATCGGACGTTCAATATTGAAAATGGAGTTTATACCTCTACTGATTTGTGTACAGGGACACCCGAAAATATTTCAAAGCATTGCATTCTATGAGAGATATTTCTGTAAATCAAATTTTAATAACTTTACTTTCCACGAAGTTTTAGGAAATTTAAATATGTTATTTATATGCAGAAAAGAATGCTTTGCATAGAATGTAGCATGTTTAGCATTAGATTTACAGGGTGACACAAAAATGTCCATTTATATTAAGAGCTATTATTAAAAAAAATGCTAGAATTGTACTTTTGTTTACATTAAGCGTTTTTAACACTTTATAACATTTTTAAGTGTGAATATAATTTCAGTTTTGTATCTATCCATCTGTCTGTCTATCTATCTGCCCGCGCTCTAACTCCTGTAAATATTTATGGAATTTCTCGAAACTGATATATTTTATTGAAGTTTACTATCGGATGTTCCATATTGATAATGGAGTGAATATCTCTTCTGGTTTGTGTACAGGGACACCCAAAAGCATTCGAAAGCATTGTGTTCTATGAGTGTTATTTTTATAAATATTTTCCATATAGTATTTTCCTCATTTAAAATGACATTAATAGGTCCTGTACAACTAGTTTGTTTACAGGGACAACAATAACAAAAAAAAAAAAAAAATGCATTACGTTTTAGGACAGAATTTTTTGAAAGTTATATTTAAAAGTCTTTCTACTGAAGAAATTATAAAAATAATGAAAATTATTGTTTATATTCTAATATAATGTTTCGTATAGAATATGATATGATTAACTTTCTGATTTACAGGGCTACACTAAAATATTCAGAGAGATCAAAAGCTGTAATTATAATCTAATGGCTGCATTTTCTTTTGCGTTAAGCCTTTTTAACATTTTCCAAAATGCCTAAGAGTAATTTTAACATCAATTAGTCTATCTGTATGTTTTTGAGTCCTTCTGTCTGTTGTGTGATAACGTAGGGAAAGAATGTTAAAAGTTATTCGATATAACAATTACGTACAGTTGGAAAGTGTTACTAATCTATGCGTACTGCATGATTTTACCTTTTTTTTTTTTTTTTTTTTTTTTTAATGGATTAGAAATAATTGCCTTTATACCTTCATATTTTATACTTTATTTATTTTTTTAATATGCTGTTTTGTTCTCTGTCCGTTGAGAAAAGGGCATAAAATAATATTTAGATGAAATAAGATTGATATTAAATACTTTATTTATATTAAAAACAACTCTTTTTTGCTATTACTTATTACAAATATGAAAGTAATTAGAATATTTTATTTTTTTTCAGCAATTTATTTATTTATTTATTCATATCCCTCACCAAAATAATAATAAAAATAAAACAAATACAAAGGAATCTCATCAACTGAAAAAAATATATTACCAGAGTATTGCTTAGAATTAAAAATAACTTTTTCTTGCTAGAACCTGAAATTAAGAAAATAAACATCTACTTTTGTCTTTTCATACAACTTTTTTTATAGGGAGTGGTAGGAACAAAATATATTAAATATTTGGAGAAATATTTTAGTGGGATATGTTGTTTAATATTAAAGACAAAATTTTTCTCCCTTTTACGTATTAAGAATATGAAAGCAATAAATGAAACATTATTTTTGGTAATTTAGCTGTTTTTTTTTCATCATACTTCCTGAGGGGTTTTCTGATGGGAAAAAAGAAAAAAAAAAAGAAGAAAATCTAAGTTTTTACCTCTAGGTAGTACCCCTTTGTTAGGGGTAAAAAAAAAAAAAAATAATAATAATAATAATAATAATTAGTTTAAAAAATATTTTAGTGTAGTATGCCTTGATAATTTTTTTATATTATATATTAAAAATTTAAATTATAAAAGTAATAAAAATCTTTTAATTTTTGGCCTACCCTAATGGATACACAATGCAATGTATATGCTGTAGAATATGATGATCATATATGATGCTTAAGAACATTTATACAAAACATTTTATTGTGTGTTTACAAAGTTCATATTCCTCATCTTACAATACCAGTATTTTATTACATCAAAGTGACACTGCACTAAATTATTTTTAAACAATGCATATTATAAATATGCGGAAATTGCACTTATTCTGTTGCAGTCTTTGTAACTATTTTATTAAACTAGTATGTTATAGGGTCATCACAAAACTTTTTTCTATATTTTTCTATATAAATTAATTCAGTAATTTTTTTTTTTCTTCCATTATGAATGCAGACTATTTTTGTCTGATATAAGTACTATTACATGAAATGCCCAACGGAAGAAATTTTTACCGTACGGATGATATCCTTCTAATTCTCACGGAAATTTTCAGTATAGAAGCGCCACCTATTAGCCGATATGCACCCAAATTGAATCAGCATAATTTCTCATGCGATTATATGCAATGGAACTTTCCCTTAAATTGCAAAAATCATAGTAAAGCAAAACCACCTGTGGCGCGATTGTTAACAAAAATTGATGGGCAGTAATTTATGTTAAGGTGAATCTATATATAAATTTATAAGCAATTCTGTGCATTAGTTCCTGAGATATAGCCTTCCCTGAAATTACGGAAATCGCTATATTAGCAGTGCCACCTTTTGAGCTATTGGCACTAAATATTGATAAACACTAATATATGTCAAGGTGCAACTACATATAATTTAATATGCAATTATGAACAGTAATTCCTGAGATAAGGAGTTCTCTGAAATTGCAGAAATCGCTGTATAGCAGCGCTACCTGTTGAGCGATTGTCACTAAAAGTTGACATGCATTAATGTATATCAAGGTGTAACTACATATAAATTTATATGTAATTCTGAGCAGTAGTTCCTGAGATACAGTTGGAACAAAATTTTTGTCACGCACGCAGGCAGACATTTTCTAAAAATGGTTAAATCATCGTCTGGATATCTTAAAACGTGTAAATCCATCGAAAACCGCAAGTCGAAAACTTTTGCGAATCCAATACTTTCTTCTATTGAATATAGAAGAAAGCAAAAAGAGTAGAGATTGGTAAAATGGATTTAACGTCACACTAATCTATATAATAGACAATCATCAATGTTTTGTGTTTCACCTGGTAAATGCAGTCCTGAGACATGATATCACCGTTTTGGTCTTCTACAGAGGAGATGATTTTCCCACTTTGATAATTCTGAGCAATTTTATTTTTACAGAACATTAAAAAAGAGTAGAAATCTAACGTAACAATTGTTGGGGGAAATTACCACATTCAAATTATCACTAAAATGCATTTTCTATGATAGTAATATGGCTTAAAATTAATTCCAGAAATACTGCATAATCACTAGTAATAAGTGGAGAAAAAATGAGAAATAGTTGCTATCTTTTAAGAAATCGCTTCTGACTCTGCGTATATTGCGGTAAGGGCAAACTATGGGTAGCAGAGTGAAAATCTACGCCTTCATATTTCAATCATATATTTTGTCAATGTAGTTTATGAAATATCATTCCATGAATGCAAAATTACATTTATGCATATAAAATGTTTTTTAACGTCATGGCTGCAAGAAAGGCAATTGATGGATGCAACTGTACAAGTTGACATCTCTGATCACTGCTTTTTGTTTATGAAAAATAATTATTGTAAAATATTTAGCAATGTTTTTAGAACTTTTAAAAAGCATGGTTTTTAGAACACATAAAATGACAGATTTTATTACACTGTTGTAATTACTTACATTGTGACTGCTATTGAAAATTATGTTTGTTTCATATGGATTATTGGAACTGGTATATATGAGCACTCAGTGATTGAAAAACATTAATTTAGTGGTTTATGCTAATGCCAAAGTTTATTTAACTTATTGAATTGTTGGGTAACTCCACAGAGTATCCTATAAAATTTCCGCATATAACTTTTTACTAGGCCCAAATAAAATAATTTAAATAAGGTACTTTTTATGGTGGGTTATTAAAAGTATGTCTGTTAATGATGTTCAATATTTTCAAATGCCTTTTCCTAATAATTAAAAAATATATAATTTGACTGTATTCTAGAGTTAAATTGAAAGTTAGTCAAATTATCGACTTGGCGTGGGATTATAAAAACAAAGCAAACAACAACGCTTAGAACGTCAAATAGAAGTAATAGGAAAACAGACAGCTGTTTCGGTAGCATTTAGCGTACCGTCTTCAACGCATAAAGAAATGAGAGAGAAAAGTGTTCCTACTGTATATAGGAAAAGGATCAAATTCAGCTCATGACGTTCAGTTAATAGGATTACGAGGAATGTAGGTGATTGGCCAATTGGAAATTATGAAACACACTAGTTGTGAAAAATATGGAAGAAATTAAGGAAATGTTGACTGAATGTAAAATTTCCAACAATCAGAATCAGACAAAAGGGGTATAGCGAAATCAAAATTAACAATAGTTTCAAGATTTTTATAAATATAAAAAAGCTTCAAAGAAATTGAGTTCATGACTGGATTCAGGCCTGCAAATTGTTTTAGCTGAATCAAATTTAAAATTATGGTTTTTCTCCCAGCACTGCTTAGAAATAGCCGATTTACTGGCTTCTTGCTTACGGACGTAATTAATATGTTCTTTAAGGCGGAATTTAAGACTGCTTTTAGTTTGGACAATGCATGATATACCACACTGGCAGGAAATGCTATAGATGCACCAAGAATTAATACATATCTATAGGATCTTTCAATTGAGAAAAGGTGAGTTTATTGGAAGGTGAAAAATTTATTTTAAAATCATATTGTTTGAGAATTTTAGCAATGGCATGACCATATTTGGGAAAATAGGATAAAACAATACTGATATTAGAAGAGACTGATTTAGTAGACGAAGTACGAGGAAGTTGTAATTTTTGGATAGCTTTATCTATAATGGAAGGATTATAGCCTCTGTCAATTGCTATGGCTTTCAGATATTTGATTTCAGAATTTAATAAAACAGGATCGGAACAAATATTAAGGGCACGGTTAACAAAAGTATAGAAAGCTGCCATAATTTGGTTAGGTGGGTGACATGAATGCGCATGGGGAGATAGAGAGAATGCAAAAATTTCCACAGTCTATCGTAAAAATTTTGCAGTTTCTCTACCTCAAATATCAGTATTGTTTTACCCTATTATTCCTAAATCCAGTCATGCCGTTGCTAAAATTCTCAAACAATATGATTGGTCATATTGTACAAACATTACAACAGTTATGAGACATTACGCTGATTTAATTTGAATGCTTCTCGGCCAACAGGGGTCTGCTATACAGCGATTTCCTCAATTTAAGGCAAAACTATTGCTCAAGAACCACTGCACATAATTGCATATAAATTTATATGTAGATGCGCCTTGACATAAATGAGTCCTTATCAACTTTTGGTATCAACTGCTCAACAGATGGCGCTTCAAATTTGCTTTTCTGCAGATTTCCTAGATAACGGAAAGACTATATCTCAAATTCTATGGCATATAACTGTACGAAACTCGATATGTGATATAACCATTATAAAAACACATTATGAGTCCCAGACCGTTGCCTCCATGGAGAGCACACACCTAAGCCTAAGACACTTGTGCAGTCATTCCGTCTTAACACCAACACCCAGACCATTGCCAATTACCCACTGCGTAGCTCTAGTGCGACGCAAAATCCACTGACTCTGTGAATGAGTGATTAATGGAATTAACATACATTTTTTAAGTTTCTTAATATCAAGTTTTTTGTTGAAAATGGTGATGAAGGAATTCATAATTTGTTTAAAGGGTTGTACAAAATCTCAATATTTGATGTATTATGCGCAGTAATTTCTGCATATGTATTTTTGATAGAGTAATACACATTTTGGGTAAAGAAAGCAAAAATTTTCAGGGAGAGGAGATCAGAAAGGCTCTCTTATATTGAAATACATCTCCTTATTAAACGAGTTAATCTTATATATAAATAATAGAATATAGAATAAATAAAAGTAAACTGTTCAATAATGAAAAATGCCAATGGGATGCTGCTGGAACTGCCTTATTTGGAGGCTTGTCCTCATAGAGTTTAACTGTCCTTAAGGTAAGGAGTGCAAGAGTAGATAGAAACTCCAAAAAGGAAAAGGTAGAATAGTTTTTCTCAAGTAGAAAATAATACTGTTATTCTTTAATGTACATTCTTTATTAAATAATGATAGAATCTGTTAAACTAAGGATATATTTTGTGTAATTGGTTTTTGCCAATATTTATTTTGTTATTTTAGGAATATGATGGAAAATAATCTTAAAAATACCAGGCAACAGCTTGAAGATCTTTATGAACTTAAAGCCTTTAGAGAAAAGGAAGAGAGTAGCATGTAATGCTTCAATATTTTATGTGAAGCTTCACATTTTGAGTTTTTGAACAATAAATGGTGTTCAATACATTTGTAATAATGTATTTAGGTTAACTATATTTCATGTTTAAAATTACATCCTGTTATATATTATGTATTCATTAAGATTATAAAAATATGAAAAGTGTTAAGTTACATCAATAATGTTTCTAATATGTCACCATTATCAAGGTTCAAGAAAATCTTCACAATTTTAAATAATATAGATATAATCAATGCACATTGCTGCTTTTACAATGCACTTGTGCCTACTTTTTTCTCCTGGTGAAAGGTCGTGCTTACTTAATTTGATCTAAAACAATCGTTGTGAGTTTAATTTATTTATGGTGTTTGCTTACAAAATTCTTTTTCATCATTCAACATCAGTTTTACGGTGCATTTTACTAAAAAATTGCAAGTTAAGGATGCAATTGTCTTATTTGCACGGAATACATGGCGTATATAAAATTTAGTGATGTTTTCTGGTCCTTAATGCTTATTGAAATCATATATACAACTCGAGTTTATTACAGACATTGAAAATAGCATAATTTGTTAAGAATTAAACTGATATAGACATAACTCAAGTTATTGTCTGTTTGGCGAATTTAGTTCCTTGTGATACTGTCATGTGCTCTGGTGCCAAAATTTCAAAAAGTTAGGTATACTACAAAACCAATATTCATAAATGTCAGTATTGAGTGGTGTTAAAATATAAAATAATGTTTGGATCTTAATAAGGCAATTGAAAAGAAAAAAAAAAAAAAAATTGGGCTACAATTCTCTCGAAAAATGTGCACAAGTATATTCCTTTCTTTCTGTCTGCTGTCAAAGATGAAAATTTTAAAAAGTCATTACGCCAGGTATAATGATAAAAGGAACCAATTGGATTGGCCAAGCAGATATGAATTACAAAATTCATACATCATAATCACAACAAATTTATAGAAAATATAAAGGAGACAATGAATAAACAGCAAAGATTTATAAAGATAAATGTTGTAGCAGGCAGTTGAGGGCCAGTTTGACAAACTCCAAATAGCTATATTTTTATTCTTATTCTTATTAAATGAATTAATCTTGTATGTGTCTTGAGATTCCCATACCCTACTTATTGTGTGCGAAGGAAGAACCCTTTTCCCCTCCCATATCACTTGGAAGAATTGATATCTAAAATTTATTCTGAACTTTTAATAACTGCAACAGGTACTATTCAAGGATTTATTTAGTTCTTCTCATATTTAATTGTCATTATTCTAAAAACTGTTTTAATTTCTCAGCTGTAAAATAATAAAAAGTATTTCGCTCTTTATTTGAATTTCTATACAAATAATATATATATTTCACTTTTCATATAAATATTTATAACAATCACTAACTGCATTTCAACGTGTATATTAAAAGAAAAAAAAAAAAAAAAAAAAAAAATAGAAATTAAGTAGACGCATCTTTTAGTTTTGTACATTAAAACGCAATTATAGGAGTATGGAGTAATACAAAATACACAAGAAAATTTGAAGATAAATTTAGTTTCAATTTTTGAAGATAGCGCCTCTTCTATTTCGGAGTGTTTTATTTTTATTTATTTTCTTTAAATGAAATTTTAGTTAAAGTTTAGGCCGTATACTTCAAAATACTGCCTGCTGTTTGCTATGCAATACTGGAAAGGAATTACAGAAGCACTTTATTATTGATAGATTTTATGATTGATTAAACTTTCCCACGCAGAATATCTGCCTGATAGCACCTATATACCTAATATGACTTTCAGAAAAATCTCATAAATAAAAATCACTGGAAAATTTCAGTTTTTTTTTTTTTTTTTTTTCCTCCAATAAGATATTTAAATCTTTTATATTTGCATTATGATTTCAATTTTAGACAATAATTTTTTCCTCTGCTGAGTTAAAAATTCTTAGAATTAAATTACTATTATATTAAAAATCAAATATTTCATCAAATTTGACGTAATTAAATTATCGTATAATCCTACATAACAAAAATTTCATAGTCAATAAATGTATCGACAAAATTAATAATGTTCAATCTATTTGTAATGAATGAAAATCTAGAATTATATATGTATAATTTTGGATTTCAAAACCTTTTATCTTATTAAGAGGATTTCGATTTCGTTCAATAGATGGCACCACCACCGCTCTGCCGAACAGCCAACCATGAATGTGAGACTAAACTGGCTTTAAATTCTATGAAATATACTTCTAAATATGAGATTTCGAACATATATTTCAACACAGAAAGTTGATATTTTTTTTCAGTTTCTTTAAGAAAATGTGCATTTCAAGAGTATTCAATTAAATTACTGAAGCCGAAATCTAGAATAATCAAAACATAAATTCGGCTGGTAATCTGGGTTGACCAATGAGATAGCACCTTACGTCATTATCGTATCATTTTGCCTAGAGCCCCTTAAATAAATAATAGGCCGGCGCATCACCGCCATTTTTTTGCCTCGTAAGAGGACAGCATTTCCGCTTGGCAATTTTATCGCTTCACTGGCGGTTTTAAGAAATTTTCATCTAAAAATAAAATCGGCCAAAAATGATAAGAAACACAAGTAATCTGTTTCTGTTTCTTAAATAATTCATAATATTTGAAAGGGGGAAAAGAAAAAGAGCGTACCAATTAAAATTGGAAAGTTTTTTTAATTAATTTTCTTTTCTCTTCCTCGTATATATATATGATGGAGAAAGTATTATTTTTAAGTTAAATTTTTAAAATTGAGTTTTTGTCACATTTACACGTTTTAAAGTCTCCTGAATCCGAAAATCATGTTTTTAGCGGTTAGTCTGTGTGAAGAACAAGTAGTAGCAGAAAGTCTAAAATCGGTATTCTCAATGTCTATCATATAGGGATGACACATTATACTTTTCGTTGAGATCAAGCAAATAGTTCGTGTACAGTAACATCCTAGAGAATTTCAATACATTACGTGTATGGAGTAATTTCTGATAAGCACATTAGAGGTTTGTACGGGTCAGATTTACGGGCCGGGTTCGGGCCGAATTTTTTAATTTGCTGTCGGGCCGGGCCGGGCTCGGATTCATTTTTTTTGTGTATACTCGGGCCGGGCCATGAGGAAATTTTTTATGGGCCGTTTCGGCCCGAATCTTTTTCTAGCTTCCTCGTTATTCAACGAAAAAGGAAAATGATAAAATCTTCAGTCATTTATTTTACATAATTTTACAGGCCCGTATGTCACACATATATCATGAAAAACGGCAGTTTTTCGAGTGACGCAAGCGGAAGGACAAACGGACGGAAAGCTGCGAACTCATATATACGCCTAGTCTGACATCAAAGAGATTTGTAAAAGCCGACACTTAATATCTCAACAAATAAGCCATATTTTGTTCTGATTTTTTCAAAATAGTCTTTTATCTTCGGTCTTAATCTATCCTGAAAATTTTACATTTCTACATGCAGTATGTTTTGAGATCTGAATCTCAATTTAAAGCGAAAAAGGGAAAATGTGTGGTGTAAACATGTAAGGATGTAATAAAAATATCTCTAAAACCGCACGAACGATTTTAATTTAATTAATATATGTTGTTAATGGGATCTTTATGAATCTAGTAACGTTTTTGTTTTTTTCAGGAAAACTCTTGTTTTTTATATAAATCGCTTTAAATATGGAACTATATTACTCCGCCAATTACATATGTTTCTTCGGGTGAAAACGCTGTTATTCGGTTCTTACTTGTAAGGTATGTGGGTTGGTTTGTTGACCGACTTGAATGCAGCCAATGAATTATTTAGAATTATTTTTTAACGCAAAACTACTTTATTACATGTTTAAAATATTTATTGTATATATACTAAGTCAAATTCACTTAAATATATTTTCTCTTCTGTTATGAAAAAAATAGTTTTGATTTCAAAATTTCATATTTAGTCAAAGAAATATTTAGATAATATTTTAAATAAGGAAGTATTTTGTAATTTTAGATATTCCATTTTATCATAATAATGATGAATTTACAATTTTTTAAAGCGAAAATTTTTTTAATCATTCATGAAAATCGTATTTATAATAACTCAATGATTTGCGATTCCTATTCATGTATCCTTACGCTCGGGAATGGAAAAAAACAGCAAATACAGTTTTGGCGCCATCTATCGTTTTTATTTAAAACATACTCTTTCGTAAATACATATATATATATATATATTTCTTTTTAAAAATTAAAAATCTCTTTTGAAAATACAGTTAGTGTTTATTCATTTATTTATTTTTCAGACTTTAAAATGATACATATTTTAAATATTAACATAATCAATTTTTTTTATTATTATTATTCAAAGCAATGACTAGAGGATGAAACAGTGTTTGCACTGTTTATTAGAAAAAACAGTGTTTTAATAAACAGTGTTTTAATAAAATTCATTTTTCATGAATTTCAGTAAAATTCATGAAAAATGTGTCAAATAGCAATTATTAAAAAACACGTCAAAATAAATAAATAACATCTTTACTTTGAAACCCATAATAATTTATTCTTTCTTTTCTTTTTTTAATTAATTAACTTGTGCATGAAAAATTCTATTTCATAATTT
Organism: Salticus scenicus; assembly: GCA_963930645.1. Taxonomy (NCBI): domain Eukaryota; kingdom Metazoa; phylum Arthropoda; class Arachnida; order Araneae; family Salticidae; genus Salticus; species Salticus scenicus. Next base: position 15,644,131 of record OZ005654.1, on the reverse strand, counting down.
ACAATTACAGTAAACAAAAAATCCTCCTTTAATTTTAAATAACTATTTCTACCTGTTTCTAAACAAGTTTTTTTTTTTTTTTTTTTTTTTTAATGGAAAAAAAAAAGTTAAATCTGTATATATGATTTTCAAAAAAACTACTAGATGGCGCCACTACATTTAATTTATTTTTCTTTAAAAAAAAAAAAAAAAAAAAAAAAAAAAAGAAAAAAGAAAGAAAGAAAAAAACTTTTAATAGCTTCGAAACATGTAGAAATAATTATTTAAAATTAAAGGAGCGTTTTTTGTTTATTGTAGTTGTAAATATATTTATGAAATAGTACTTTTACGCAGAAATTTCATTTTTTTTTAAAACTTAACTTATATTTTCCATAAAATTTTTCTCCAGGTGATTTTATCTTATTTTTAAAATTATAGAAATGTAAAGCTTAATTTATTTTTTGTCTATTTTTCCCCCCAAACGTTTTATATGAAAATATATAGGAAGTAATTTTTACCTGCACTTTTGATGAAAATTTAAATTGTGAATATTGGAGCAGTATACTTAGCCTCAAAAGGGGAAAGAAAATATATAAAATTCCATTTTTAATATTTACTTGATATATTTTTTTAATTGTTTAATTGGTAATTCTCTAAAAAGAAACTTGCAAAATGTAAATTATGTAATTCTAACTTAAATTTGAAAATTTTCACTTACTTTTTTTTTTTTTTTTTAAGAGTTTGAGAATCCCAGTCAATAAATTTTTCTAGTGCGAAGCTTCTCCATTTTGTTTCCAAGTGGCAGGCTACTTGAAAACTTGTGAGTATGATAACGTTTGAAATACTGAATTAATTCACACTAAATTTGTAGTGTGGATTTATCTCAGAAATGTATTTGATATGTTCATTTGCCAACTTAATCCACCCTCTTGTTTCCCTGTGCCAACACATTGAAAATTCCAAGTTTACATTAGAAAGGTTTTATGAACCGATTTGCTTAAAACTCCATATATAAATAGCCTTCATTTATAAATCCACTAAGTCCATTAATAAATTGTAGCTGCCATTTTGAAAAAAAATGGTGACAACTTCATACGAAAAGATAAATTAGTTTACCCTTCCTAGGAGCCAGAAGGACTTGTTTTAATTTTTTGATCAATAACCACTAAAAAGTAATGATATCAGTACAAAAAACCCTTAACGGCTTAAAAGTTTGTGACGCCGCTACTTTGTGGCTATAAGAATTTGAAATATGAGTCTTAAAAATAATGATATTAAATTTTAAGTGACGCTTTGCAATTAGTTAAAATATACATAGATATAAAATATACATAGAAAATATACATTCACTTTTATCTTTTATTTATATTTATAATGCAAACGTAATATTTTTAACTTCAAGATCAGGCAGATATTTAAAATACACTCACTGATGCTTTTTCCTTCACATTTCAAATTCAAAATAACAGTTTTAAAAGGAATGATATAAAAATTCCAGTGGCGCCTCGGTGTTATTTTAAAAGATTTGTTTTTAGATTCCATTAAAATTACTTTTGTTTTGCTAATAACATATATATTTACACATTTAAACAGTGCTTTTAATTTTCAAATATACTGTCAAATAATTATACTTTCACTGAGTTAGCATTATAAAGTAAAATTATTTATTTCAATAAATTGATTTATCCTTTGCGTCACGCTATCCAAAACTGCAAGTAAAATTTGTGTAAATGTTTTCTTTACGTCACACTACCTATTTGAGCAAATTTTCACTTAGTTGGACACTATGATACAATGTTTTGGATAGCGTGATGCAAAAGATAAATCAATTTATTGAAATAAATAATTTTACTTTATAATGCTAACTCAGTGAAAGTATAATTATTTGACAGTATATTTGAAAATTAAAAGCACTGTTTAAATGTGTAAATATATTTTATTAGCAAAACAAAAGTAATTTTAATGGAATCTAAAAACAAATCTTTTAAAATAACACCGAGGCGCCACTGGAATTTTTATATCATTCCTTTTAAAACTGTTATTTTGAATTTGAAATGTGAATGAAAAAGCATCAGTGAGTGTATTTTAAATATCTGCCTGATCTTGAAGTTAAAAATATTACGTTTGCATTATAAATATAAATAAAAGATAAAAGTGAATGTATATTTTCTATGTATATTTTATATCTATGTATATTTTAACTAATTGCAAAGCGTCACTTAAAATTTAATATCATTATTTTTAAGACTCATATTTCAAATTCTTATAGCCACAAAGTAGCGGCGTCACAAACTTTTAAGCCGTTAAGGGTTTTTTGTACTGATATATATATATATATATATCTATATTTTATGTCTGTAACTTCAATTTAATTGTCTATCAGTCTGTTCGCGATCTGATTTTCTACAAATATTTTTAGCATGTCTCGAAATTAATATATTTTATTTAAAGTAATATTAGATGGTTTCCTATTCAAAATAGAATGCTTGCCACTACTAGTTTGGCACATGTACAAACAAAAGAAATTAAATATACGTTACTATGTGCCCTTACTGTGTATGTTACTCTGTGTTATGTCCTATAGTCTGTAGAGTTTAGGTGGTATGAAGCGATGAAGGCTATAAAAATCATTCCGCTTTAACTTTTTCTGTAAGGATCCTTTTTCTTTTCTCCAGGTCAATGGGTAAAAGTATCACCATTTTTAGCATGTGCAAAAGCATCTTTTTAATTGAATATGGTTAGATTAGCATTAAAGTTTTGTTTACTGGATCACATGAAAGATTCGGATACATTACAGTATATAAGAGGAAATGCTTGAAAGTGCATTTTTAGTAGTATTAATCAATTTAAACACCTTCCTATATTTTTTGATGAATGCTAATATTTTTTATTTGACTTTCTGTCAGTCTTTCTGCCTTCTGTATGTCTGTAATAATGAACTTCTGTTTTTATAATTATCTTGTAAGTATTGAACAGTTGTGTTAAAGAACATTCTATTGCTTAGCTATATAAAACCTCTACAAAACACATAATAAAATTATTTTTCATAAAAAAGCATGATTTTTTTTTTTGTTATTTTACATATTTATTAATCGGGTCGGGCCAGATTTTATCGTTTTTTGTCCGGCCCGGGTCGGACCGTACACTGGTAAAAATAAACGGCCTGGATTTTTCGAATTCGTACTGGGCCGGGCCTCAAACAGACCTCTAAAGCACAGTGTAACATCTCTAGGCTGTCTTAAACAAAACGAAATGAATAAATAAATAAATAAAAATAGAAAAAACATGCATAAAACCATGTTTTTTGTTGATTGTGATGTGGAAATGCTTCATCATTCGTTTACAGGGCTACCAAAAGTATTTGGATATATTGTGGTCATACTTGGAAATTGCTAGAATTGTGATTCATTTTGTGTTAGATGTTTTTCATATAAAACTAAATATAAATACACAATATTGTTTATAGTTCTTATTATATTGTTCATAGACAATATACAGGGCTACCCAAAATTGAGCTACACGTTCTATTGAATGTAATTTATGGAAGTACTTTGCTACATTAACTATGTCAGCGAACTGCTCAGCAAGGTAAATTAATTTTTCATGCCCATACTGTGAACAAAGAATTATTTAAAGTTCTATTTTCATTTTTATTTATTTACTTATTTATTTATTTTTAAAGTATAATAACACGATTTGAGTTGCCCTGGTAACGAAAGTCCAATTTTTAGCGCTTGATGTGTATGCATATTTGTTATCAGCATAACTTAAAAACAAATAACTGAAAAAAAAAAAAATCTTTTTTTTTTTTTTTTTTTAACATTAGGTTGTCACTTGAAAAATTTGATCAAGATTAAAAATTTTGAAGGCGAATTAATAACAGCCTTGATTCTTAAAAAAAAATCAATAAATAAATAAATAAATGCACTGTAGTTGAAAGGGAGTTGAGGGGGGTTGCAGTAAAAAACGAAAAAAACTTTATTTTCTTTAAAAGTACTCGAATGAATTTGATAAATATTTAAAGTAGTGTGTTTTTTAGATGACAATTAGATCTTAAATAACCTCATTTTCAGGATAATTGGCGTTCACTGCCAATCTGCGCTTCCCCGGGGAAAATACAACAGAAACCTGATTTCGTTGAAAATAACAGGAACGATTTTGAAAAAAAAAAAAAAAAAAAAAAATAATAATAATAATAATAATAATGATGATAATAAGGGGGGAGGGGGGTAAATGCTTTTTGAGTTGAAAAATCGATTTGTCTTTCTTCTTCATGATTATTACAGTCGCTGGTGACCAGTGCTTCGCCAGGAAGAAAATATAATAGAACCCTGTTTATTTAGGAATCTGCTCAAACGATTTAAAAACAAATTTAGAATTAGGGGTTTCAGATGATAATTCGATTTGAATGTTCCTTATCTCCAGGAAAATTAGCTTTTACTGTTATCCTTCGGTTCATCCAGGACAAAGTGATAAGGAATGGATTTCCGAGAAAAAAAAAAAAAAAAAAAACTAATAGTCCTCCGTTCTAAACTAAATTCTGCTTTTGCCAAAATTTCATCAAAATCATTTTTATTTTATTTATTTATTTTGAAAAGGAAAGAAAATAAAATAAATAATAATCGCTATCGAAATAAACGATATCGAAAAAGGTTTTTTTTTTTTTTCTTTTTTTTTTCCTTTTTTTTTTTTTTTTTTTTTTTTTTTTTATATAATTTTGAATAAGGAATTAAAAAGTGCGCATGAAAAGAGAAAAAGAGAAAGAAAGAAAGAAACAACATAATTAAGTTTATATTTGAGTTAGTAATTTAAGGATGCCATTAATATAGTAACTTAAAAAAATAAAAAAAATAAAAAAAAAAACTATGTTCTAATAAATGCCTACTCATACACAGACAATTTTTTACATTCTAAAGTGGTTCAGCGACTTCTAACTGTTGCCGGCATTTTCGTTGGAAGAAATAGTTTGTTCCTTGCAACTTGCACATTAGTCCCGTCAGGTATAACTTTTTATTTATTTATTTATTTTTTTCATACTACTGTTTTATATCGCTTTCATAACAAAACTTAAAAAAAAAAAAAGTAAGTTGCAGTTTTAAAGGAATTAAGTTACAGGTCATTATTAATATGAATTTATGTACAGTTACGTGATGTATATGTAATATTAATATAGAGACGTTTATTTCAATTTAATGCTTTTTTTTTTTTTTTAAGTTAAAAAAAAAAAAAAAAAAAAAAAGTATGAATTTTTTAATTTTTTCCCTCTAGAAAGTAGACATAAATTGTAATATGAAATTAATATCTCAAGAAAAAGAAATCTAAAAATAGAACAAAATAATTAATTAATTAATCAAAAGTTCAATTAAAAAATATATATTAGGTGTTTGCATAAATTCGTGCGGTTTTTTATTGCTTCATTTCATAAAAATACATCGAATCAAATGACAATTTTTAATCAAAATACTCTCCATTACTTTCTACAACATTTGCCCATTTTTCGGGTAACAAATGTATATTACGGCGATAGAAGCTCTCGTCTTTGGAGGCAATAAAATGATCCGCGTCCGCACAAACTTTTGCAACGACCTAATACTATCAGGACACGGAAACAAAACAACTTTAGCGAACCAAAAAAACATCGCCAAGACTCTATAAACACACAGTAAAAAAGCGTTTCTTAAAGTAATTTATGGTTATTAAAATACATATTTAGATTTAAATAATACTTTTTTTTAAAAATTTCTTTACTTTATAAATGTCAGAAATGCAAAGAAATGTATAAGTGAATAACAATAACACTTACTATGCAAAGCTGTGCATTAGGTCCCGGGATCCAAGAATCTGGACGACAATTCGTTGCCCATTTTCTCCTTGCATTATCCGAAGGAAACCTAAACATTTTGTATCCTTTTCTGGGGTGTTTACAGCAGTTTATCGCTGAACAACCTCCCATATTGCAGTTTATTTCACTAAAATTACGAGCAAGACGGTAGAAACAATGGCTGCCGTTTGTTTATCACGCTGGGTACATGCGGCAACCCTAAGGCAAAAAAATGTCGGATGCGCCAGCTCGTATATATAAGAGCCTTAATTTTGCCACAATTTTATCATAACCGGTCCACGTCAGAGAAATATTGTAGAGATATTTATTAAATCATGGGGGAACGGATTCTTCAAATGATATCAAATCCTTTTCTGACCATTCTTTATTTCTTCTATATTAAATTGAAAAGAGTATTCAACTCGTAAAAATTTTCGTTTTCGACAGATTTTCACGTTTTGAGAGGTTCAGAAAACAATTTGACCACTTTAAGAAAATGTCTGTCTGTGTGTGTGACAAACATTTTGTGGCAACTGTACCTCAGGAACTACTGGGCAAAATTTCATATAAATTTATATGTAGGTGCACCTTGACATAAATTAGTACCTACGACGTTTTGGTACAAATCGCTCAACAGGTGACGTTGCTGTAATGTGATTTCTCACATTTAAGGGAACGATATATCTCAGGTTCTGTTGGGTATAATCGAACAAAACTCGATATGTAAGAGGGCCATCATAAAACATTTTGTTGATTCAAATTTAGTGCATATCGGCCCATAGGTAACGCTGCTATACTGCAGCATTCCCCGTGAATAGGAAGGCTGTATCTCATTCTCTACTATATGCCCAAAAATTAGAATGTGAGAAGGCTATTAAAATAAACTGTGCTCATTCAATTTAGATGCATATCGACCAATAGGTGTCGCTGCTGTGCTCCAGTTTACTTCGTGAATAAGAATGTTAAATCTCAGATTTTATTATATACAAGTGTACAAAACTTGGTATATGAGAGAGTCGTTATAAAACTATGTTGATTCAATTTTAGTACGTATCGGTCGAAAGGTGGAACTGCCGTGCTGCTGCTTACCCCGTGAATAGGAAGACTATATCTGAGATTATATTGTATATAATTCCACAAAATTTGGCATATTAGAAGACCGTTATGAAACAGTATATTGATTCGATTTAGGTATATGTCGGCTGACAGATGTCGCTGCTGTTACTTACTTTCTGTGATTTACCACATGGTTATACCGCAGCATATGTTGATTAAAATTGCACCAAAATCTATACGTAAAATGTTTAGAGTGAGAAACTATCATTAAACTTTTGTACATGATAATGAATAAGTGGCGCTGTTATGTAGAATGTTATAGAAGAAAGTTTTGAGACGGCCACAACATATAGGGGAAAGTTGGACAAAACGGGATACCATTCTTGTTTTTTTTTACTACGGAAAATATGTTGAGGAAAACCACACAATTTTTTTTATAACTACAACAGTTATTGAAGCACACAAAAAACATATTTTTAACTAATTGTAATGATTGTAAAATAGTAAAAAAAAGTATTTACCAAACTCTTACACATCCCGTTTTAGCATACCTGGGTTGGATAAAACGGGATAGGGATTAAAATGTTTAATTTTTTGTGCAAAACTAACTGAAAAGCACAATTAACTGACAGAAAACTGTAAAGCAAAATTTCCATTTGAAAGAACAATGTCTTCAGTAATCAGAGACTTAAAATAAAAGTTTTTAATGTTTTTATTTAGAAAATGGGAAAGAAGACCTTTTATTTAGGCCTATAGCAAAACAAAAGTCGCATAAAAAGGCATTAGAACACGCGTCGTGAGCCCATTCTTGACATCCAGAACATTGTATTCAACCTTCACCAGCCTTAGAATCGACGTACAGTGTATTACAATATATGCAGGTTTCTTCTCCCTCTGTTTCATCTTCAGACAATGACGACATGCATTCTTGGCTGCTTGCTGAAGGTTTATTAAACTTTTCTATGTTTTGACTTTTAACATCAGGATTAGGCATTCTTTTATAGGCCTACTTTCAGATTTGGCTGGACCTGGTAGCTCTTTTTCTTCCTCTTTTCCATTTCCTTTTCTTATAAACTTCTTTTTGGAATTTTTAAAAGGATTTCTTAGCAGCCTTTTCTTTAATTTTCTTGTAGTTTTATCATCATTTATATTGCTTCCATTTCTAACTTACTCTTATATGGAGATGATGTTATTGCTACAATTTCTTTTTTCTCTTATCAGCCTTGTTTTCTGGGCGAGGTCCTTTTACTTGAGGTACAGGTAGAACAAACTTTGGAGAGATGGAAAAGAGTAGCTTAGGTCGATAACAAGAGAGTTCTAATCCTTTCTCCCCAGAAGATGTTGCAGGTTGGTCTGTCGGTAGGCTGTCTCCTGATAGGTTTGTTGGCTGGTCTACTCCTACGATGTCCCTTGAGAAAAGTATATAAAAAATGGTATCCCGTTTTATCCAACTGATAAGTGTCCCGTTTTGTCCAACTCCGACACTTTTCAAAATAAACATGGCTGCTGCCTAAATGTGAAAGGAAAATTAGATAGACTACACATGAGAATATTCGTTAATAAATGCTTAATCAAATGTAATATTCACCGGAATTGTATTTTCATATATGTAGGCAGAATAATGTAGAAAACAACGCACGTAAATGTAGAAAGTGCCAAGAAAACAGAATAAAAAAGTTCTAAGAACTACAACTTTCCATCAACTAGTGGTCTTGAGACGGGACGAACTGAGAATGATGTAATGATGGCGGAGAACAAGTTTCTGTCGTCATTCGCTCGATAGCAGTACTAGCCGGGCCCCTAGGCGACGTATCCCGTTTTGTCCGACTATCCCGTTTTATCCAACTTTCCCCTACTAGTTTTTACTTCCATTACGCGACTACAGTAGGTAATGGAAGTACTGTATTCGGTCAGAAATACGATATCAAGTTTTCACTTGATTCACATGTTTCAAGGTCTTCTGAGTCCAAGAAAGTGGTTTTTGGCAGTTGGTCGGTGTGTAGGTGTGTGTGGAATCTATTGACTATCATATCTCCTAAACTAATAAAGATAAAAAAAGACGAAACTTCAGAATTGAAACACATTTAGTATATTCATGAATTTTGGTGAAAATTAGAAGCAATGGGACATTGAAAACAGGAAGGGGAACCGTAAGACAGTATCTCAAAAACGGCTCGGACGATTTTCTTCAAAGTTTCTATATAAACACCCTGTTAGATGTCCTTTCGTATGTATTTGATGGCTAGTTCAGGAAAACTGATAATCGTCTTGCATAGTATAAGAAGGTCAATTTGAGGTCTCGTAAGTGCGTTTCTTTAAAAACAACTATAAGCATTTTTTTTTTCAAATTCGCCATATTAACTCTCTTTCAGATATCCTTTCATGAGTGTAGTTTTCTGGTTAACAGATAAATTTGCCATGTTTTGGTAAAAATCAGAAGGGGGGTCGAAAGTCGTTATCATTTCAAAAACGGTTCTAACCACTTTCTTGAAAGTTGCTACATAAACCCCTCTCTAGATATCCTTTCGCATATATTACTTAGTTGTCACAGGAAAATTGACAAACATCCGGATTAGGTAGAAAGTGGTGTTTCAAAAAACAGTTCTACTGACTTTTATTATTATTATTATTTAACTCGCTCTGTTTTATATGTCTTTACACATATATTAGTTTTCTCGTACAGGAAAATCGTTAGGTGTTTGTTAGGTGAATTTTGTCTTCTATCTCAAAAAAATGTATATAATACGTATAATTAATAAAAGTGTAATATACGTATAATACATATAATATGTATAGGTGTATACATACATATATATATATATATATACACGTAGTGTATACTTGTAAGTGATAGAAATATTGTAGTTACACACCAGTTTTTTTTTTTTTTTTTTTTTTTTGCGTGTGTGCGTGTGTGATGCAGGGGGGGGGTTAAAGCAACATTTTAGGAAGATTGTGGCATTTATGCTTTTTTGAAGTTTTTTAGAGAATTGTAATACGTAAATGTGTTTTTGACTTTCAGTGTAACCTGGATTATCATTAAAAAGTGCTTTGCCTGCCAAATTTAGATCATGTGTGGTGTTTGTTTTACTTTGCATTTAGAGCTGATATTTTTGGAATAAATTTAATTTAAACATGATTTCAATGTTATTGCTGTTAATTTAATAAACGAAGAATACAAAGAAAAAACTATACATTTTTTATAAGGTAATAATTTTAATTCATTTTATTGTTACAAAATTTTAAGTATCACAAGTAATTTTCCACACAGTTTTATATCTCTCTTTCACAAGTTTATGGAAATAGTCTCTAGAAAATGCACGCAGTAAGAAAATACGCTTTGTACTTTAAAGAGTCCTTAAAATTTCTTCATCCTATAATTATTTTTATTTCTGCACTTCGCCGTTGAATAAAAAAAAAAAAAAAAAAATCCTTCCAAAAAAGAAAAAGTAGTCATTTATCAGTCTAGAGACTCCTCCATAAAAAGTTTTTTACTCTGAATCGGTTGTTCTTGGACATTTTTGTTCGCCATAAGTTGTCCAAATAATTGAGCATGTTTGCCGGCACGGTGACCCGGCATAGTTTGATTTCTACAAAACCTTAGTACCTCACATGCAAGGTCTCCTATTGTCCATTGTCTGTTTAATACTTGGTTATAAACTGGTACCACCTGGAAATAATAGAGGAGGATTATTTTAATACAAACTACTAGTATAATAATTAATAAAATTCTAATTAGAATGTATTTTAATCAGGTATGTAAAGTATTAACTTGTGATTAACATATATACTAAATGTATATTGTATGTATAGTAAGTTATTCCCTTGAATTATTTCATAATTTTAAAATTTAACATTTTTATTTTGTTATGCATAAAAGGAATGAGAATTTTCGACTTCTATTTTTAGATTTACAAGTTTTGGTTGTTGAATTAACTATAGTTTTAGGAAATGTTTGTTTACTTGGTTATGAGTTGCTGAGTACTGTAATCACTGTAATTCAAAATTATATGTACGAAATAATATGAAGTTTTATATTTATTTGGATCTTAACATAAGTCGATGTTTATTAGATACTAGCAAACCCGAGTGAAATTTTCGCACTTTATTTTTTTTTTCTTGTTTACTTTTAAAATTTGAAACTCATAAACAGCATACCAATTTCACCACCTAATTAAAATTTTAATTTACCAAAAGCCAAATTATTATTAGAACCAAATTAATATTGTGCATAGTAAAACCAAAATCATTCAAAGAAAGGTTTCAAAATAAAATACATGGTTGACGACCCAGTTTTCATACTTCCGCAGGCAGTACAGTTTTAGTATAGGACTTCCATGACTTCTTTTCAATTTTTGTCGCCATATTGGCGATGAGACTTTACTTTGGCATAATTTTTTGTTAAAAAAAAAAAAAAAAAAAAAAAAAAAAACTAATTCCTATTTTGACTATACTTTTTACGAATGCGTTTTTTAATTAATTTATGATAATAATTCCTATTTTGTATATATCTTTAAAGTATTGCTAGGTTTAAAATGACGCTTGCAAAGATTCTGAAAAAAAGCAACTTTTAAAAATACATTTTTCAATAAAATGCTCTCATAAAACAAATGTAATTTTTTCTTATTAAATCATTAAGCTGAAACAGCGTGTTTAAATATAGTCCATTTATCATTATTTTTTTTATCCTTACGTATTTTATTAATTACATCACTATCGTATCGTTTCGACAAAATGTAATCGTAATGGGTCCACGTCAGAAAAATATTATATAGATTGTCGTATGTCACCCAACCCAACAGGTTATACAAAGACGAACCTAAGTCATAAACACTTCTAAACTTTGTTGAGAAGTGTTAAAAAATCCTTTAATTATTTTTAAAGAATAAAAGATAAATTATATCAGAAATTGAAATTATTTTTCTTGAATTATTAATTGCATTTAAAAAATAATAATAATACAAAAATTAATTAAAAATTTTAATTCACAACTATTGTAATAATTTTCACTCGTCTGTAAGTTTGTACGATACTTAATTCTAGTTATCTTGTTACTCGAAGTGTATTTGTGAAATGTGGTTGCCAAATGAACTTTGATTTGCAATTTTAAAAATAATTCTCTGTTGAAAGGTGATTTTGATTCACAAATTTTGAATTTTGTGCAAACTTTGATATTAAATAATAGCAGGAGACTTGGTGTTGGAATATTAAAACAGGAATGAACTACTACGTCAGGAACGCCAAAGAAAAATTATTGAGGTGCATACAGCTGTTTCGGTAGCCTAAAGCGTACCGTCATCAGTGCAAAAAAGAATCTTTCTTTCTTTTTTGCACTGATGACGGTACGCTTTAGGCTACCGAAACAGCTGTATGCACCTCAATAATTTTTCTTTGGCGTTCCTGACGTAGTAGTTCATTCCTGTTTTAATAAAACTTTGATATTGTTTTGCTTTTACCAGAATTTTTTTTTTTTTTTTAAATCACAACTAAAAATAATTTCCTATACCCGATACGTTACTAGTTATAAATTAAGTTAATAAATTTGAAAGTTCTGTTTTCGCATACTTCCTTAAGAGCTGGTTCATTCATGGTATAAAGTATGAGGGCTGGAAGCTGGGCCATACTTGCTGCAAGCCACAACACAAGCACTCTCAGCTGGGGATCTCCTTCGTCTCCATTGGCAGAAACTGCAACCGGACATCGTGATGGTAGCCATTCCTGTTTATATATAAATAATAAATTTTAAATACACAGAAGAACTGATATTACAAACATTTCTTAAAAATTTATCAACTAAACTAATTCAGAGGTAATTGTGCGTTGAGTATAGATTTTGGTTGAAATCAACAGTTCTCCATGAATTGTTATATTTCTTTGATTATACTCTGACTTGTTCTATAAATTTCAAAATTTCTGGCCTGATTCAGATTTTCTAGATAGCGTACTAACTCTGAAGTTGCCTTGAAATACGAGTGATGTTGGCAGCAGTATAGTTACGAAAAATACGAGTAAAATTACTTCAAGCAAGGCTCTCTAAAATACGTGAAAAAATTGTAAATCTGGTTATAAAAGATTCTCTGCAAAAGACTTAATGAAGATCGATAATTAGTAGAAGATTTAAATAAATTCACTTTTTGCTATTACAACTTTACTGCATAGCGGTCTATATACGAGCCAAACTGAAAAACCGGTGTGTACTCAGAGGCTTGAAAGTACGTTTTTTCTTACATGCACAATGGATTAGATGTAGATTTCTAGTGTTTCGCGCTAGACATGTTCTGCCCTCTCCCAGCCGTTTGGACAAAGGTGGTGCAGTTTGTAAGGCACAAGTAACGGAGAACGTGGTTGTTAGAAACAAATGTGAGTTTGCTTTATTATTTTTTTTTTCAAGAAATACTTCGAGTTGTCCAAAATAAAAACAGTTGAATACATGTGGATTGAGAATAATATATTAATTACTTTTGATAATAATGGTTTTACTTTTTTGTATGAACAACAACAACAAACAAACAAAAGAAAGTATGTTTCATTTATGGCCTTCCAGGCATTCATACTACAACAAGAGTAAACAGTGTATTTCATATATGTCCTCTTATGCAGCTGGTGTTGTATATGCTTGTTTTACATTTTACACCTATGTAAAGAAAGAATTTATAAATTGATTGCTTTTCAAAAATATGGTGGGAGACTTAATAATACTTGTCAGCTCTCACCAATTTAGATCTGTATAGGTATACAGTAGAGTCTCGATACTTCGAGTTAATTACGGAAAAGGAAAACTATGCATCAATGAACAAATTATCCCGTTCAAAAGCCGAAGTTCAAGTCAAAAAATACTACAAACCAGTGAAATCTCATAGGTGGAACTATAAAGTGTTTATTCTTAGAGGTAAATCGGGGTTCAGTTATAACTTTGAAACATTTACTGGTGCTTTAGATCAGGAGCGGCCAACCCGCAGCCCGCCGTGCAATATTTTGCGGTCCGCGAAGAAATTAACGATATTTAAAGTTTGAGAATTATTGTTAACTACTAATAAATCTGTTCTGAATTTTTGAAGTGAAAATACCTGTCTACGGTTGCTAAATAAACAAACAACACACTGTTGTATATATATATATATATATATATATATAACTATTATCTATTATTCATTCTTTTTATTACGGCTTTTGATAAATAGTCATAAATTTTTGACGGTTCTATTGTTAATTTATGAATGAAAACAATTTAATATTAATGTATTTTGCTCTGAATCTTCACCCTCTCCTCTTCCGAAAAAAAAGGCATGACTCATACACTCCGAAACATAAATAAATAAACACATACATACGTACATACAGTTCAGATACGTATATACAGTGCAGATACAATAAAACAGATTTCCAATGCGGCCCGTCAAGTGTTTAGGGTTGGACAGGCCTGTTTTAGATTATGTATTGCTTCCAAATGAATCAGATGCTGGAGTTAGTGGAATGTTGTTTTAGTCTTTCACGTACAATTACAAAAAACTAAACTAGGCAATTTTGTTTGAAAATCGGTTCAACAATTGCAACGTCAGGTGTACCTGGTTACAATAAATGAATAAATAAATAAATAATAAAAAAAAAATGCATTAGGTCGAATACACTTGCAGCCATTTTTATATCACCTGAATCAATGATGAAGAAAAAAGAGGGAAACCTTTACTGAGAAAATTGCTACTGTTGATAGTATGAAGCTATGTGCAGTCGCTTTGTATAACAACAACATTGTATGTTTGCTATCCTCATTTGCAGGAACTAGCCATTTGGAGAAGCAAAACGTTTCTTCGAATCTAAGAACGAATTTTAACAGATTTCCTTCCCAAACATTGTAAAAACTTATAACGAATATTTGGGAAAGTTCAATCTCCTGGATTCCATCTTAAGCTACTACTATATAATGATTCGCTCTAAGAAGAGGTACATGAGAATATTTCAGTATCTCTTGATATGGCCATAATGCTTGTCTATTGTGGTGACGCAAGATTTTCGTCCATGCGACTGATGCACTACAAAATTGAAGTTACCGGTGTCTTCTGCAAAATAAACAAGCCTGTCAGATACTGTAGAGGACGCCTAGCAATGAAGTTCAGCATAAAGTGAACATGAAGAAATGAGGGGGACCCTCTGCAGCTGTTCCTGACTCCCTCATTCGATTGGACAATGTTGGTCACATACCTATATAAAGAGATCGACAGCGATGAAAAATTATAAAATGCAAGGATAGTTACTTTGTCTAGGGTTAGAAAAGTCAAGTTTATTTGTATGTTTTTTTGTCTTTTTTTTTTTTTTTCAATTTTTCTGAGTAGGGGCCTCGAATCTTATGTTGCAATTTAAAAAATCTGGAAATTCGAAAATATTTTAGTAAAAAAGCAATTTCTCTGAACACAGTGATTGTAAAATTGTCATTCATTCAAGTGATCTATAAAAAGAAGTAATATATGGGGCCCTTAGGGGCCCTAAGACCCCACGTGACGCAAATTCCATTTTGTCAAATAGAAAATATACTTTTTCTTCACAGTAATGTATTAACAGAAAATATGGTTTCCAGAAAGGTTATGGTTTATTGTCAAGAAAAAGTATGGTTTCCATTTGAAAAAATAAATTTTGTTTCGTGTGAGGTCCCTGGGAACCCACCTGTGACACACTCCTGCTCAAAAGTTTAGCAAAATTTGCAAACAATCAGGTTTTTTTTTTTTTTTTTTTTTTTTTTTTTCCCCAATTTAAAAACTTATCTCTCGAGGAAATGTTTTCAAACATTGGGTATTTAAAGAACTGGGTCTTCCTTATGTTTTTCAGTGAAGATTGGTTTAGGACAACATTTAGAGGGCCGAAAACAAATTGAACAAAATCAGTAATGTTTGTAATCATCCTGTATCGTTAAGTGAACAAAATGAACTGCAACTTTAAGATATGTTAATATAGACCCAGTTTAATTTGTGGAGGAATTTGTGTGAAGATAGAATATTAAATAACAGAAATATAAGCCTTTATTTTAAAACTCCAAAACCAATTAGAATGTTTTTTATTTATAATACACAGAGTTTTTAACGAAAATTATTCCCACTTTCAGATTACTTAGAAAGACACTTTTAAAACAATATACTGTAATCAGAATACAAATATCTCATGAAATATGAAAGTTTTATGAAAAACGTTTTCATTGCGTATGTGCGAAAGATATATATATATATATATATATATATATATATTTTTACTGCAAAGGTTGAAAGCTAGATATATTGGGCAACTTTTATCAAAAGAGCATTTGAATAGAGTAAAAATTAAGCAAATTATACGAAAAAGAACGAACTAGATTTTAGATATTTTCCAAGAGTTGAAATTTCTTAAGGGGTTTTTTCTCATGCCGATTAATTAATTTAAAGATCCAATTATTTTAATCATATAGCAAATGTACTTTTTTGGAAAAACCGCTTGTCATCTCATAAATCTTAGTAAATAAACAAAAATATGTTAGAATTACAAGCTTATAAGGGGTTTTCATAAAAAAGAACTTTTTCTAAGTGGATAAAATAATTGTATCTTTAAATTAATTATGCGGCATGGGAAAAACCCCTTAAGAAATTTCAACTCTTGGAAAATATTTCAAATTTAGCTCGTTCTTTTTCGTATAATTTGCTTAATTTTTACTCTATTCAAATGCACTTTTGACAAAAGTTGCCCAATATATCTAGCTTTCAACCTATGCAATATATATATATTTTTATCTGTCACACATGCGCAGTGAAAACGTTTCTTAAAAAAATGCTCATATTTCATGAGATATTTGAGATATTTCTATTCCAATGCAGTATATTGTCTTAAAAGTGTTTTTCCAACTAATCTGAAAGTGGTAATAATTATCTCAAAAAACTCTGTGCATTATAAATAAAAAACATGTTGATTTTTTTTTTTTTTTTTTTTTTTTTTTTTGAGTTTTGAGTTTTAAAACAAAAGTTTATATCTCCGTTATTTAATAAGCTATCTTCACTCATCCACAAATTAAGCTGGATCTACGTTAACGTATCCTGAAGTTACAAATCATTTCGTTCACTGAACGATACAAGGTGATCACAAACGTTATTGATTTTGCTCAATTTGTTACCGGCCCCCTAAAGGTTGTCTTAAACCAATCTTTACTGAAAAACACGAAGAAGACTTTTTTCTTTAAATGCCCAATGTGTGAAAACATTTCATCGAGAGGAAAATCTGTAAATTGAAAAAAAAAAAAAAAAAAATGATTGTTTGCAAACCTTGCTAAACTATTGAGCAGGAGTGCATCTCAGCTCACAGATCATTTGAATAGAAGAAACTTTTGTAATTAATGTGTTCAGCGAAATTGCTTTACTTTTGAGGTGTTTCGCGATTTTCAGACTTTTTATTGAAATGTAAAATGTTGAATTAAAACATAATAACTTTTTATTAAAACATAAATGCTCCATACTCTTAAAATAATAATAATAATAATAAAGTAATGTGTAATTTAAAACAGATTTTTTTCAACTTAAAACTATTCTATAGATAAAAAATATGGTTTCCAATTGAAAAAATTGAGTTTGTACCACGCAGGCACTCGAGGACCCCAAAGTTCCACATGTGATACCTCATCTGATAGATCATTTGAATACACAACAGTTTCACAATCATTTTGCTCAGCAAAATTATTTTTTTATTGCTATATTTTGAGGTTTTAAGGTTTTTTTATTACAACATAAGAATTGGGGCCCCATGTTCCTTAAAAAAAAAAGAAGAAGAAGAATACATGATTTAATACAGAATTTTTCTGCTTAACACGATTTTGTAAAGAAAAATTATGGTTTCCATTTGAAACTAGTATGATGTGGTCACCACAAGACTTTCTTCTATACAATTTTACACAAAATTCATGTAATATAAATTATTTATTAAATTATTTTCCATGATAAATACAGACGGTTTTTATCTGACAGAATTATATATCACTAAGTGCTGAAAGAAAGTAAACTTTTTGCCAATGTCAGGAAAAATACGATTTATTTTATTTTATTTTATTTTTTTTTTAAAGTTTTCTCCGTTAAAAAATGAAAAGAAATCGATAACTTTGTTTTAAATTATCACAGATCTATGTTTCAACCATTCGTTTTAAAGATATTGACGAGATCTTTCGAAAGATATCCATATTGAAAATTTGGTAAATCCCTCCCCAGGGGGGGGGGGGGGGAGGCGATGCTCCCACATACACAAACTTTTTTACCTAATCTACTACTACTATTATTGATAATTTGTATTAGTTTTACAACCACATGCTAAAAATAACTCTCATTATGTACATTTGTATGACATTTTGTCCTATACTGCCATGTTAAAAATTTAGAAAAAATGGGATCGCATCACCACCTGTTGAGCGATGGTTCCTCAAATCTAATCAACACCAGTTTATGTCAGGGTCAACTAAATATCAAGTTTGATTAAATTTCGTTCATTGGTTCGTAAGATACAGCGCCCAGAAAGTTTGTGATACACCCACATAGACAGACTGACAGACATTTTCTAAAAATAGTCAAATCGTGTTCAGGACATCCTAAAGCGTGTAAATCCATCGAAAACTAGAGTTCGAAAATTTTCACGAAACCAATACTTTCTCTATCTAGATGAAAGTAAAAAATGAGTTTATGTCACGCGGAGCCCTGAGGGCCCATCTATGATACCTCATATGATAGATCATTAGAATGTACTGCACTTTTGTAGGGGAGAGTGGGGATGAATGGGACATTTTTCCGGTTTTTACTGATAATGTTCACCCTATGTAATTCAGAATTTTGTAACATTGTGCTCATAAGTACACTTCAGTAATCAGTTACATATAAACATACTAACTTTAATAAAAAGTTATCATTTTTAATTAATAATAAATGTTTTTTACATGCATGTGCATTGTCCCATTTATCCCCACCTATAGGGATGAATGGGACAGGACTGGAGTTAACAAAGAAAAGAAAACAAAATAGAAAGTAAATAAATTTAAAGTTAAATTGGTTTATGTGATTTTATTACATGCATACATAAACTGATGTATTGACTCAAATTAACGTCAAAAGGCAAAAGTCCTTTGGTTCGCACAGTTCCTAGTGCTCTAGGCTTTGGTAATTTAATGTAATAAGATCTAATCTAAAAATAAATAAATAAATAAGACACTAGAAAGAGATAAATCATTATAATAAAGTACAAATTATCCAGATAAATTTTTGTTTCCGACTGATCGGGAAAAATCAGCATTCTATTCTGTATTACTTTAATAATCACCAGGATTTATTTAATTAGCTTGATTGGAATTGTGATTTTAATCAAATGTTTATTAATTTATTTTTAATTATTGATTTAAGTTGCATTGAATATTCTAACTTATAATTTTTTATTCATAATTATTATAAACAAAAATCAAAACAATTAATTTCAATATATTTCTTTAAATCCATGCTACTTTTATAATTCCATGTTATAACTACTGAACTACAGGTTATAAAAATATTGAAAATCTATTTAAGATTTGTTTTAATCTAATTCTTGTGTACAATTTTAAATTAGTACATAGTGAGGAATGTCCCATTCATCCCGATTCAAACTGTCCCATTCATCCCAACCACCACATGATCAAATAAAACAGGAAATAGGCTTAATCAACAATTGCCAATATTCTTCTTGAATATCATAAACACAATAAAAGATTATGCCTTTTCACTATATAAGAGTTATATTAACTTTGAGCAAATAGTTAATGTCTTAACTACTACCCAACTGAATCGGTAAAAACTTACTTTGTCAGCTGAAAAAGACACTTTAATTTTTTTCTGCTCTTCTATGGATAGCACAATTCTGAAACAACACTTAATGAATGACCTCAGTGCTGCCATATATCAGAAAAATTGTCAAGTTTCCAGTGCTTGCAAAACATAAAAATTTTGCTATTGTCCCATTCATCCTGCGTCCCATTCAACCCCACACTCTCCGAATCATTAAATTCAGCGAAATTGCTTTTTTATTGAGATATTTGAAGATTTCCAGATGTTTTATTACTACGTGAGAATCGGAGCCCCGGGGCCCCTCACTTGCAGAATAAAAAAAAAAGCAATATATGATTTAAAAGAAATTTTTACTCCGTTTGACACGATTGTGTTAAGAAAAAGTATGGTTTCTATATATATATATATTAAAAAAAAAAAAAAAAGAAAAAAAAAAAAAAAAAATCATAAAAATTGTGTTACTTAGGGTCCCTGTGAACCTACCTGTGTACCTCATATGAGAGATTATTTCAGTGCATGAAACTTTTGAAATCAATGTATTCAGCGAAATTGCTTTCCTTACGAGATCTTTTGGAATACCCTACATATATAATATAAAATTGATAATATTTACGATTTATTAATAATTATTACATACATTAATTATAAATATTAATAAATATTAATGATAATTTATGATTTAATTATATATATATAATTATATAGGGATTATTTACTTTGTTTTTTGACGTGGAAAATATCGTTTAACCCTTTATATTCTAAATTATTTTATTTTTGGTAAAATAGTTTGAAAATTTTTTATTATATTTCTTTATGCATGAGAATCATCTCATATTGACACTTTCGCGACAGCATGATTTTGAATATTTGACAGTAAGGTCCGCCTGTGGGCGTTATTCTCCCACGTTACAATATTTCAGAACAAAATTTTCTGTATTCACATTTATATTAGAAATGGATATACTGATATACATTATAATTATATTCTTTCTAATCAAAGCATTTGTATCCATAGTATATTTCATTGTAAAAATTTGAATACTGGTTATATATTTAAGAAATAAATAGCATACAAAAAATGCGAAAGAAACGCCCACTGGTGGAGTTACAGATTTTCAAATGACGTGAATCTACGTCAGCGGTCGCGAGAGTGTTAAATTTTAAATTTAGCTTAAACTATAGCTTAACTATAGGGAAAGCTTAAATTATAGGGACTAAAGCTTAAACTATAGTCACAATGAAATCCTGTAGTAAATTTAGGCTATATCGAGAATTTTTTTTTTTTTTTTTATGGGACTTTAAAGTCCCGGGGGGATACAAAGGGTTAAAAAAGTTCGCTACGTAATATGTAAAAAAAAGTACTTGTATCACTGATCTTTATGACTCTTATTTGATTTTGAAATTTAAAATTTTCATGTTACCTTATCCCCTGTATATGACATTGATCTTGATTTATCTGAATCATATGAGCTGCCTGACATCCTTTTCTTGACCCTAAACCGAGCTCTGAAAGGCACTGGCAAATTTGGACGAACACCATCATGAGAATAGGATTTAAGATGACCCCCGCTACACGTAGCAGCCAGTTGTTTCTGACCAGATACGGACAAAAAGGCTTCTGGACTGATCCATGAAGGAATATCTGTAGCAGTCTCTGTAAAGAACATTAAAAGAAATTATAATTAATTATAAAGGCAATGAAAAACTTGATAAAATACTGTTGGAAATATACTTGCTAATTAAGAACGTATTGGGAATACATAGTATCAGACTTTGGTTTGAAAGGACATAAATACAAACGAATGTCATTTTATAAATATAAGATTGATTCTATTTGATTTTTATTCAGAAATTATTTGATTAAAAAAAAAAAAAATACCTGAGATTGTTATTGCTAGATATAACGTTAACGTTCGAGGCAGAAATTGTGGTCATTTATAGGACAGAGAATGACAATGGCATCTGCTAGAAAATTTTAAGCAAGCGCCACATTACAACTCAGGAGAAGATTTGGGCTTAGGCTGTCGAGGCCCAGACCAGGGGCGATAGCGTTTTAGAGGCGCCAAATTTTTAGAGGTGATTAAAATTTGAATGGGGGAGGGGCAATTAAAATTTGAAAAGGAACTCTGAGTTAAAAGCTAATTGAAACTGAAAATCGATTTGGGTTTTCATCAAACACCTTCTAAGCCACTTTGCCCATTACGAATTTTCCGTACTTGTTTAAAACTCTTGGTTGTAAACGGTATTTGTACGATTGATCAAACAGATCGGACAACGATCATACGTAACTACTACATGCTTGGAAACCTAGCTGGACTAGGCGAAGTTTAACGGGTTTGATACAGTCCAAAGGGGCAAAAAACGCCAGATCACCGCATGGCGACCTATGAGCAGGTAGAGCATCCCATAGAAATGAGCTGTGTCCGGAGGAGCTAAGGTAAAACTCCTATCATATAGATAGGACTTTGACATTGCGATTTTGCTTTTCAGAGTCCCCCCCCCCCCCCCTTGGATACGGTGCTCGATCAGCACAACCGCACATCCAATAATTGGCAACAGGAACGCACAGAGCATGCGCCAGGGCGTTGGAATTTTGAAATAGGAGCAGACCTCGCTGAGAATATAGAGGGAAAAAAACAATTTGAGAAAAGGGAAATGGGCAGGGGAGCCTCGAAATGTGGTTATATACAAGTACTTACTAGCCGAAAAGATGGAGGATCAAAGGTAATTTAACAGGGAAACAAAACTGGGGAAAAGGAATCGCGAAGACACTCTTGCTTGAAGACTGATAAATGACGAAAGAAACGGAGAAATAATGGCCTGGGGAAAATAAAAACATGAATGGAGAAATCTGTAATTGACGCGGGGGGAAGAAGAAAAAAAATTTAGTGATGTGCTTAACTTAATTTATGTACTTAGATAGGAGTGGCAGGTGATTAAAGACCGAATGAAAAACGTGTTATGCACAAGAGTTATCGAAAAGAGAAGGGAAAAAAAGAAGGGATTGTGCCCCGCGTTGGTAGCCTGACGAACTGCTAACGACCGCACCAGTGGGTCTATTCTGGCCTGTTCGTTAAAAAGACAAACCGATCAAATTTTTTTCGATCGAAATCTCTTTCATAACTATATTCAGCGGTAGAGCGATTCTGCCCTCCGAAAATTATAATCAAACGAGAATGGGGGAAACTGCGTTCGAGGTTAACTCTTTCATCCAATCAGAACGAAGCACGTGTTTTGTTTTATTATGATTACAAGCGAGTAGATATTCTATTACCATGCGAGTAGCAGACGATGATCGCCATGTTAAATATAGATTGTTTGTTTGTTAATTTGTTTGTTGTGAAAATGAAAATTAAAAAGCAAAGACACAGTGTGGATTCTTTTATGCGTTGTAGCAGAGCAGTTTTCCAGTTTCATTTAATTGTGTCGGCTAGATGAAAAGGAAATTTAAAATAGCCAAGTAAAGTTTTATGTCAGACTGGCTGTTAAAATGAAATCAGCCACTCGATATAAATTATTTACTCAGCTAAATAAAGAGGAAGTATTTTCTTATCACTTTCTAAAGATTCAAAATAATAAATTTATTTTATTTACATGGTTCATGGTATGTACTCATGTTTTAATTATTTTTTTCCAAAAATTAATTTTGAAATATAGTACAATGGATCTTTATTATGCTATTTATTTAAAGTAAACTTTTTTAATCACACGCAAATTTCTGTTAACACAGAAATCTAACTCTATTAGAGAATTCTTTTAATAATGAGCGAATATATTTTTAAGTTTGAATTTTTGTGTTTTTAATTTCTTTCTTGTTTGAAATATATTTTTCGTTTAAGTGCAATTGAAATATTTGATATTTAGATATATTTAAGTAAAATTAATTAAACTGCAATGCTAATTTAGTGAGTAAGACATAAAAATATTTTTCTTTATTTATACATTTATTTTTACTTGAATAATTGAAGTTAAAATTTATATAGCCATTGCCTATTGAAATGATGTAAATATTTAAATATTGATTTGAACTAATGTGATAAAATTTGTTTGCTTTTATTAAATTAAACGGAAATTTATTTTAATGATATTAGATTTAAGAAAAGAAAGTATATAAATGTTTGATTTACACTGTATATACTAATTTCTAGAAAATTATTTGTATATTTATATGAAAAGTACGTTTCTTAATTTTTACATAAATATATGAATAATATATTGCTGTCTAAAATATATTAAGCTTTAAAGTTGCTTAGATCTACTAAGCCCAAAATATTAAATGAAAGTATGCAATTGTTTATAATAATTCAAAATAATCATTAAAAAAGAAAAAAAGAAACTAGATTCACAACTACAGCTGAAATGTTTATAATTTTAAAAGAAGTATTTTATTATCTATTCATTTTATAATTTATTCATATTATTTTATTTTATTTATTTAATTTTTCCATTATTTTCATAACATTACTGTAGATGGCAGCACTATTCCTGTTAGAATAATTATGAATAATAATCTGAATCCTTATTAGGATTCTACCTGAATAGCTCTGTGAATCCTTTATTTTACTCCATGTTCACTGCAAATTTGAACTGACTAACTGTGCTTTTAACTGATTTCTGATTGTTAAATTTTTACATGTGTCTCGTTTATTCTAACTTTGAGTTACATAAGTTTCAATAATAATTTTTTAAGTAATTTTGTATTATTATTTGTAGTGGTGAGTTTATTTTGATCTACGATTTTAAATGGTTTTGGATTATCATTATTAGTGAATCGTTTTATTTTGATCTTCGTTTTTCTGGTTTTACTATGGGTGTTTCGGGCCTGTGAACAAAGAAATTCTTAGCTTTTGCTTTCTTTGTGACAGAAAAACATCCATTTTTTAGCATATTTGCATTCTACCAGGCCCTTGAAAACGTTAGAATGCAAATTATGCTTTTTTCTCATTCCAATTTCCAATAATTCATTTCGATTTTTCTTTATTTCTTTTTTGGTTTTATTTGGGTAGTCTTCGCTTATGATCCGAATAATTGTCTTAATACTGAAATTAAATCATCTTTAAATTTCAAATTTTTGCACTGATAATTGTATTACCATATATATATATATATTTCTAATTTAGTAAATAAAACATACAAATATTTTTTCTATTTATAAACATATTTTTATTTAAATATTTGAAGTTAAAACTTATAAAGTCATTGTCTATTGAGATGATAAAAAGTATTTAATAATTGTTTTATATTAATATCATAAAATTTGTTTGATTTTATTAAATTAAATGTGAATTGTTTTTAAATAATGTTATATCGTTTTAACTGTTTAACCAATATATATATATATATATATATAAGTTTGATTTAATCTGTATATTGATTTCTAGAAAATTATTTCTAAATTTATTGAAAAGTGCGTTACTCAATTTTTTACATAAATGTATATGATGAATAATGCATTGCTTTTTAAAAAAATTTTAAGCTTTAAAATTGTTTAGAAGATTTACTATACCCAAAATATTAAATTAAATCATAAATTTAAATAATAAACATTAAATCAAAAAATTAAATTATGTATGGAATCGTTTAGAGTCATTCAAAACAATTACTTAAACATATATAATAATAATAATAAATAAATAACTAGGTTCTCAACTACAATTGAAATTTTCATAATTTTAAAATAATAAAGTTTGTATTTTATTCCCTTTTCACTTTATTTAAATTTGGATATGTGTGAGAAAAAGTGATTAATTTTTATTTACATTCTTATTCTATGTACCGGGTGATCCAAAAGTCAGGACCAACTTTAAAAATGAATAATTTGAAAACGAATCAAGATACAAAGATATGGTTTGCACCAAACGGATGAAAAAGAAACCTGGTTTTGTGTGGCAAAGGAAAAAAATTAGTTCTGTTGGCGACCAACAGATGGCGCTATAGTGTTTTATTTCACCAAAAGATGATTTACAAATGAAAAAAAATGTTGACAACTTACCAGTCAGCTTAATTACAGTTAATTAGTACTACTACAGTAACTGTTCAATGTCCATCATTCAGAAGTACAGCTGTGAGATGATTCACCACATCGTTCACAGCATTTAGTAGCATTTCTTGCGTTATGACAGACACATTTTGGCGGATGGCATCTTTCAGTGCTGCTAGTGATGCCGGTTGGTCGCGGTACACTTTTGACTTCCAAGAATCCCCACAGCCAAAAGTCACAGGGTGTCAGATCGGGAGATCTTGGAGGCCATGCGTGATTAAAGTAGCGACTGAGAATGCGATATTTCGATGCATATAAGCGTCGACTATCATTACCTGCTGTAGTTGTTCCTTTTTATATCGTTTGTTGCTTTGCATAATCCTACATCAGAAATACGACAGCGCCATCTGTAGGTCGCCAACAGAACTATTTTTTTTTCTTTGCCACACAAAACCCGGCTTCTTTTCCATCCGTTTGGTGCAAACCGTATCTTTGTATCTTGATTCGTTTTCGAATTATTCATTTTTAAAGTTTGTCCTGACTTTTGGATCACCCTGTATTTTAAGCTTTGCTAACATTTCTTTAATAAAGTTTTCTTATTTCAAAAATCATAACTATTTCTTAAAAAAAAAAAAAAAAAGTTTAAACACCTTTATCATACCAAATAGGTGAGGCATATTGTAACGAGCACAAGAGCCACTCAACGACAGTCTTATAGCTCTCGAAAAATATCACTAAAATTTCGATCGCAGCAGGCCAGAATACCAAATTATCGTTATATTCCGAAGATCGTTGAATTCCGAAGGAATATAACGAAGCGAACAGGCCCGAATAGACCCACATGTACTTGTCGGTGCAAATCAAGACCAGATTAAAACGTGGGTAATGAGCCCTAAATTTATTGGCCTGAAATTCATAGATAAAACTTTTAAAAATGGAAATTAATTCACTTGTTACATGTGTCCGCTCTGGGGTCTCGTGTATGTGTCATAGTCCGACTGTAGAGCAAGCAACGGATGGTTCCTGTTCCTTCGATTTACAGTGAAATAGAAGTTTAATTATTATTAATAAGTTAGTGCCAAATTTTATTACGCGAATTTCACTCCAATTTCACGATGAATGATGTATAACCATGAAACAATACCATTTGTAAATTATATAAAATGATAATTGTAATAATGCAAAAGATTTGTCTTATTCATAAAACTACTCACAAGCCGAAAGACAGTTGTATCTCTATGGGTTGAATGAAAAAGTTTGTTTTGAGTATGCAAACAAAATCGAACATCTTTTCTCACCTGTTAAGGCAACCAAAGAAGGCTCAGAGCATGCTGGCCGAATTGTGACCACAGGTCGGGCGCTATCCTCTGGATCTTCTGATATATCATCCATATCACTGCTGCCAGTTCCACTTGAATAGCTTGAGCTCCTGCGAGATGATAGTTTTCTTCTCGTTCTTCTGCGTATTCTCCTACGAAAGTCTTCTAGCCTTTCATGCTGAGTCAAGTTCAAATTAATTTCATCGTCTTCATCTTCACTGTGTCCTAAGACAAAACCAAAAGAACGAAGACTGGCAGCAGATGTTGATGGTGGCCGAGAACTGTCTGGCGAAGGACTTCTATTAGAAGATTTGCTGTGATTATTTGCTGATTCTTTGGAAGGAAAAAAATACAAAAGTTAGTTTGAAGTATCAGATTTGTAAATCATTTTAAACAAAATAATAATGATAATAAATAAATGAATAAAATAATTAATAAATTAGAGAAAGAAAGAAAAAAACAGTAAGTTTATCACATGGCTGTATGCATTTGTTGTTACGAATAAGAGAGTCAACACTTTACTATCTATATTCAATGATGAATTATTTTTTTTATTTTATACAATTATTTGTCTTTATTATCATACGAGGTAACTTAAATATAGAATGATATGTTTTAAGTTAGCCTTCTGGGGTATTAAAATCAATTTTTTGAGATAAATGTGTTGTTTTACAACGCAGGTGGATCAAATAAAAACCCCTTTTCTTAATAAAGAGAGGTGATTATATTATGTGTCTCTAGCGAGAATAACAAATGTCTTAAATTTTAAATGATTGTTTAACACACGATTATACTTTTCATAAGTTCATTTATTTATTCTTTAGCATGTGAATAAGCACAAATTATCTAGTGAAGTTGCACGGCGAATAATGTTTAATTTTTTAACAAATGAAAATGAACTTGTTGAAATTTAACACATGATTTGGTAGTGCCAAATTTTCGAAGTCACAAGTATGTGAATGAGCTAGAAGATATTAAAAAATTTAATGAACTCGTAATCGTTGACTGTGAGAGGAGGTAGAACTGGATAAAAATTCGGCAAATTCGTGAATTTATCCTACATAATTGTCAAAGGAAACTAGTGAGGAGATGAACATAAATTATGAAAATGTGTAATTTGTCATCAGCATATATAGTTCATCAGTGCCCGACTCTGTCACACTTTAGGTTTAAAAGATAGGCTTAAAAGATTTCCTTGGTCTCTGCCTGTGTGTGAACACAAGTTGTCACCTAACTTTCATACTTTAGTTAATTTAAAAAAAAAAAAAAAAAATCTAACTGTCCGATCGATAAGCTGTTTAATCCGACTGATTCAGAAAAATCGCCCCTTTCATTTGGTACCTTATTTGTAACGAATTTTTTATTAGATTTTTTTAAAATCAATTGAAATATGAAAATAACAACAACAACAACTTTTAAATAAACATTTAAATTTTTTATTGTTGCCAGTTTTTTTTTTTTTTTTTTTTTTTTTTTTTAATATTAAATTTGCTCCTGCATATGAAAAAATGACGTCTATAAAATAATAATTTTAAATTTTAAAGTTAACGAAGAGATAAATAAAGTGCGAAATTTTCCCACTGTCTTGCTAGCAAATGAATTATTTGGAGTGAGAAATAAATAAAATGAAATGATCACTTTTCAACGGGCGTCTTAGTCGCCCTACAGCTAACTAGTTCAAAATAAGTTGCAATTTTACAAAATCGCATTTCAAATAATCTGGTGTGGCACTTTCACGATTTTCTCTTACCCTGGATTTGGGCCGCGGTAACACGGTCGGTAGAGCGCCGGCCTCGTAATTGGAAGATTGCGGGTTCGGTACTCGAGCCGACCAAATACCGTCGTGTACACAAATGGTGGCTGGTGCACGTAAAATCTGTCGTGGCCGCAATGTCCTCCATGTTCCCATCAAAAATTATACCTTTGGGGGTCACCGAAGCGGAAGAGCCATTCCTTCCGTGGAGGATCAACATTGGGATGGCATGTCTCCGGACCACCTCTAGGGGTGTGTCCCAGACCGCCGCCATTTGCCCATCTGCGCAGCACTAGTGCGACGTAAAACCCAACCAGCCATCCATCCTTACCCTGCATTTCAATATTATAAAGATAAATTGCAGATTAAGTCGGTAGTCGATCAATAAGGTAAGATAATAAAGTTAAATCTTCTTTAAAAATAATATAAAATAGATGTAGGAAACAGTTTTATTTGACATACAATTCTATGTGAGGGGGATTACCGCCCCCCCCCAACCCCCATTGAATTATATTGTCTACATTTTTTTTTATATTATTACTAGCAGGCTTTGCCCGCTTCGCTGGTCACTAAATTTAAAGGAAACTCTTTTCTATATAGCTTTATAAAAATAAAATAAAATACTAAAATTGCTCAAAAGCTCGCTTCGGATCCCTGCTGCCTTCGGTAGCGATTTGGTCATCCGCTAAAACTCGGGCGCTTGTCCCTATTACCTGAGACAATGGTTTACCAATAGGCTTGCATTAAGTCCTTATTAGATAACAGTTTCGAAATAGATAGTATCGAAAAAAAAAATGAAGTATCCCCTTTATATTTGAATCCCAGTTACATATGAACAACACTATACGTGGTGCACATAATATTTGCTTTTACGTTATTTCCTATGTTTATTTTGTTTATCCCCGATCAACCATAAAAATGATAACAATTTCACGCTAAATATTATAATATGCTATGACCGGCTACGTCTGTTGCATGAGACAATTAATTTTTTGTGGTTATTAGTATTCATGGTTTGTAAGCATGATCATAGTACCGCCTTAATATAGCTCTCTTTGGCGACTTTTGAATTTTTGTCACCATTTTAGATTTTATCCCTTGTAAAAATAAGACTTAATACCTTGTAACAATATGCTATGAGCGCTATTTCTGACATATTTTAGACAACTAAACTTTTAATGGTTATATATATTTCCCATTAAGCATATTTTTATTTTCATTTATTTATTTAAATATTGATGAAATTTGAACTTCAATTTGGTCTAGTGTTGTACAGGCTGTATACTACACGTTTGTGTTTGTGAAAGAAAATTTATAAAATACATACATTAGTTAATTTTAAAAAATCTAATTGTCCGATCGATAAGCTGTTTAATCCGTTGGATTCACAAAAATTGCACCTTTCATTTGGTATCTTATTTGTAACGATACGACTGATATTTCTAATTTTTACTTTCTTCTATATGTAATATAGAGAAAGTATTGGATTCGTAAAAATTTTCGACCTCGGGTTTTTGATGGATTTACACGTTTTGAGAGCTGTAGAACACGATTTGACCATTTTTAGAAAATATCTGTCTGTCTGTCTGTGTGTGTGTGTGTGTGTGTGTGTGTGACAAAATTTTGTGGCAACTGTATCTCAGGAACTACTATACAAAATTTCATACAAATTGGTGTGTAGTTGCACCTTGACATAAATTAGTGCCTATCAACTTTTGGTAAAAATTGTCTTACAGGTTGCGTTGCCATCCCGCTTTTTCTAAATTTTTAACATGGTGATATAGGACAAAATTTTGTATAAATGTGCATAAAGAGAATTATATTTTAGTAATCATTATGAAATTTACAAGAATTATTTATAATAGAGATAGTCAACTGGGAAAAAATTTTTGTATGCGTAGGAGCCTCGCCACCCCCCGTGGGGGGGAAGTCACCCCTCGAGGGGAGTAAATTTTCAAGATGGGTATCTTTCGAAAGGTCTCGTCAATACCTTTAAAACGAATGGTTGAACTATAAATCTGTGATAATTTAAAACAAAGTTATCGATTTTTTTTACTTTTAACGAAAAAAAAAACCTTGGAATTTTTTTTTTTTTTTTTTTTTTAACGAAATTTAACCAGACTTGGTATTTAGTTGGCCCCTGACATAAACTGTGGCTGATTAGATTTGGGGATCAATCGCTCAACAGGTGGCGCTGTGATCGTATTCTTTCTAAATTTTTAACATGGACAAAAGTAGTACAAAATTTCGTATAAATGTACATAATGAGAGTTATTCTTAACCTGTGATTGTGAAATTAAAATGAATTATTGATAATAGTAGTAGTTAATTAGGAAAAAAATTTGGGGTATCGCTCCCCCCCCTAGGGGGAAGTACCCCCCGGGGGGGGGGTAAATTTTCAAGATCGGTATCTTTCGAAAGGTCTCGTGAATACCTGTAAAACGAATGGTTGAACTATAAATATGTGATAATTTAAAACAAAGTTATCGATTTTTTTTACTTTTAACGTAAAAAAACTTTGGAAAAAAATCATATATATATTTTTTTTAAATATTGTTACTGTGTGAATTTGTATAAGAAAATATAGAAGAAAGTCTTGTGGTGGCCACAACATACTAGTTTTAATTTACTTTCCTCATTTTAAATACATGTAATTTTTATCCGCGATTGTAATGAAATGCTCGCCCTCTGGTGGGCTAAGGTGAAATTATCACACAACTGCATATCCTCATATTATGCAATCGACTTTCCATGATGAAATGGCGGAGAAAGAATAATAATTACACGTGGCTGTTATATTTACTAACAACTGCAGTGTTCAGAGAGCGCCATCTATCGATCATTACAAACGCGGATTGTTCACTTTTTTTTTTTTTTTTTTTTTTTTCCGTCGAAAAAATAATGATAATTTTTTTGGCAACAATTAAATTAAGGAATAAAATTAAATATTTTAAATAAATGTAATTTTTATTGTTCACGTTTTTTTCTCTTTTTTTCTGTCCAAAAAAGAATAATTTTTTTTTTTGGCAACAATTAAATTAAGGATTAAAATTAAATGGCCAATTTATCAGTTATTAGAAGGTTTTTATTTTAACATTTTAATTAATTAAAAGAAAACTAAAACAAAATTCGAAAATCCGGCTTCGAGGTGCATCAGGGGAGGTCATTACGAATCAACATGCAAATTTTTGTAGCTCAGCCATCAGCCGTTAGGAACACACCTAAACTTTATTGAATAGCAATAAAGTTCAAATTGACTCTAGAAAACGTTTGTATGGGAAATAGAAAAGGGCTGTTTTTAGGGTTTTCCCGGAAATTATTCGATTTTTTCTCGCCTTTTAAACCTTCCCTAGACCTCCACGAACATTTCAAGACTAAGATAAGATAAATCCGTTCAGCCGTTCTCGAGTTTTAGTGAGACTAACGAACAGCAATTCATTTTTATATATATAGAAGATTATTCAAGGCTTTTATTAATTTGCCTTTAAACTTGCAAATCTTTATCGAATTTGCAACAGGCAACCTAATACGAACTTGAAAATATGAAATTTAAATTTTTTGTAGTTACTTGCTTTTAAGTTAAGCTGATAACAGATATACAGTCGGTAACAAAAGGGTCCGAACACTAGCAAAAATTCCTATGCAAAAAAAGTACACTTCATACGGTTTTGTTAAATAAATACTTATCGAATTTTGTTCTTACAAAGAACATGATTCGATGAGGATTTATTTAACAAAACCGTATGAAATGTACTTTTTTTACATAAGAATTTTTGCTAGTGTTCGGACCCTTTTGTTACCGGCTGTACATACAGATCAGTCGCTAAAAATTGCAGTTTCAAATTCATGAAGCCTCAAAACATAATATTATACAAAAAACCAGAATTGAAATAAAACTTAAAAAAAAAAAAAATTGAGTACAGTATGGGTATGAAAAATTAATTTTCCTTCCTGAGCAGTGTTCGTCCACAGAGTAAATTGTAGCAAAGCCTTACGTCTGTTACATTCAATAGAAAAAAAAAGTTTAGTTTAATTTTGGTAGCCCTGTATATCGTCCATGAACTATACATATATCACTTTGTGTATTTATATCTACTTCTATATGAAAACACAAAATGAAATACACTTTCAGCATTTTCCAGGTATAGCCTCAATGTATCAAAATACTTGGAGTAGCCCTGTAAACGAATGACGAATGATTTCCATACCACAATCTACACAAAACATGTCTTTATGTATACAAAAGAATATGTTAATTCCAATTTGTTTAGGGCGACCTATAGATGTTACACTGAGATGTTACACACAAGAAATTTCCCTATGTGATTCAGATTTAGAATTTCGATTTTGGACTTCCTGCTTATATTTGTTCTTGAGATATGCTGATAACACACAAACACAGAGAGAAACTAGTTGGCATAGGTGGACTCTGCTCAGTTCCCCATCATATTTATGTTCTCAGAAATTTCTAGTGCGAGACATATTATAATCATGTTAAAAGAAATGAATTTGACCAAAGCTTGATACAGTGACAGAATGAAATCCCCGCCTAATAGGCTATCCACCGTTCACTTCGATATAATTATCTTATTCTAATTTATTAATTTATTTTATTAGGGTCATTTCTGTTGTTTGGTTTTCATGCTACTATTTGCAATGCAATAAACCTCAAAATTCATATTTATATGAAATATTTACAATTTCGCTATGTTGAAAAAATCGTAAATTACGAATAATTTACGAAAATTTCCTAGTAGAATATTTGTATTTAATCATGTTCAAACAAATATCATAAACTTAATTTTGAAGTTGTCTAATGTATTTAGGATCCTCAAAATGGAAATTTATGCTCAATTTTGCCTTATTCTGACATGTTAAGTAAATCGTAAATTCCAAATAACTTACGAATTTTTTTAAATTGGAAAAATCATAGTCTATGATATTCATGCCAGTATCCTAAATAATATTTCGAAAGTGGTTTGACATTTTTACGGTGAAAATATCCCTCAAGATTGACGTTTATGTGAAATTTTGCTCTATTCTGACATGTTAAGAAATTCGTAAATTTCCAATAACTTACGAAATCTTTATATTGGAAAATTCATAGTCGCTAATATTCATGCCAGTGTCCTAAATAATATTTCAAAAGTAATCTGACATCTTTACGATGAAAATATCTCTAAAAATTGACGTTTTTGTGAAATTTTGCCCTATACTGCCATGTTAAGAAATTCGTAAATTTCCAATAACTTGCGAGATTTTCAAAGTAGCATATTTATAGTTACTGATGTTCATTCCGGCATCCAAACTGATATTTTAAAACTGGTCTGACATTTTTACAGTAAAAAGTTTCCATTTAATGCACGTTTAAGTGAATTTTTGTCCTATTCTCCCATGTTAAGAAAATCGTAAATTTCTAATAACTTACGAAGTTTTTAAATTCGAATGTTACAAATCAATAGGGTTCTTGCCAGTGTCGAAAGTAATATTTTAAAACTGATCTGACCCGTCTGCGACAATTTGTTCTTGAGGTATCGTGTACACAGACTAACAAACTAACGGACTGACCCACTAACAGACTAACACACTAACACAGTAACACACTAACAGACACCCTACAGACAGACACCATAGAAATTTTGTCATTTTCGGATTCCTCACACCTGAAAACGTGTAGAAAAGTAAAAAAACCGAGGTCGAAAATTTTCACGATTACCTAAGTTCCCCATACCTATAGTATGATGGGGAACTAAAAACACAGACACCAACCGCAAGAAGCATGACTTTCGGATTCAGGGGACCTCAAAACGTATAACTATAATAAAAACTCAATTTTGAAAGAAAGTTTGACACCTCCCCCCCCCCCCCCTAAAAAAAAAAAAAAAAAAAAACTTTCTCTACCATATATATTGGTAAGAGAAAATAAAAAGCCTCATTAGAAGAAGGATTTTTATTGGATGTAGAAATAGAAAGTTTGTGGGTAATCATCTTCGAACAGATTCGACGTTTTTCAACCAAACAAGAATTCTCCGTCCCCTCATTTATGCAGGGGGAGGGGAAGTCTGTAGATATTAAATAAAGATATATAACAAAATAGCATTGAATTTTAAATATTTTTTTATAGGTGACAGGCTTATATTTACTATATTCGTAACTTTTAAAGCTTGAACTCTGTTAATTAAATAGCAGAAGAAAATGACGAAAGTTCAAACATCTGTAGGTAATTTTAAACTATTTTAAACTAATATTTGGCATTTTAAGAGTACATAAACTGTATGTACAAAATAATTTTTATATTCAAAACAAAAAAGTCTGAAATTTTAGCATTTCACTTCAATATTATTCTCATCTTTTGCTTCGTGAAATTTCAAAACTTGATTTCTTACACAGAGTATTTATAAAAAAAGTCTGACTTTTTTTTTTTTTTTGATTAATTCATAAAATAATAGAAATATAAACAAGCCTATGTCGCAAATAATAACTCATATTTTTTCATATCATTTTTCAACACGATGTGCACCTCCTCACTAGGGTAGTAGAATCCTTAGTAGTTCTCTCCATGATCATTTCACACGAAGGTTAACTGTGTGAGGTAGCCCAACTCCTTGGCCACCGAGATCACCTATAACTCCGCTGGACATTGATGATTCATAGTTTTTCATGCTCTTTCATGGAATATTTACGAAATTTATTAAATTTTATTATATTTTAATGTTGTACTCGGACACAAAACACAGTGGCCACTTTTCTATTGTAATTTGCTTCCGTAAATTAAAACTGAATTTCTTTCATTTAAGAATAACAGGTTTTAATTCTTTTACACTCACCTGATTCGCTCTCTTCATCAGCTGTGTAATATTCTTCTTCTAATCTTGCTGACGATTCGCTTGCTGTTCGCATAGAATATCTAGCAGAGAGAGAGAGAGAAAGTTATTATTATTTGGTAATGGATTTTGTGTCTTCTTACTGCTAAGCAATTTTTGTGCACTCCACATTCAAGGGCGGATTCAGATCAATAGCCTCTAAGGGGTGAAATAACTAAAATATTACAATGACAGGAATAAACACTCTGTCACAAAAAAATATATGTGCCCAGAAGGAAATGAGCTACAATCACGAAACTTAACATGTGTGTAGTGTATGAAGAGATAAGCAAATGATTAAAAATTCAGAACAAAAAATCGTTTTATTAAGAAGTTATGGCATGAAAAATGTTACAAATAAGTAAGTAGTAAAGCCGCCTCTGGCAGCTATACAAGTCGAAACACGGCGTGGCATCGAATCAGTTAGGTCAGCTATATACCCCTGCGGAAGATCATGCCATAAACTTTGCAACTGGGCAGTTATTCACCAGTATTCTGGCACGGCTGCAGTTGCCTTCCTAGTACGTTCCAGATGTGCTCTATTGGCGAGAGGTCTGGTGATCTGGCAGGCCATGGGAGTACGTCCTATCCTTGAAGACATTGTTGGGGGAGGCGAGCAGTATGTGGATGAGCATTGTCTTGCTGATAAATGGCACCTAGGCATGTTTTTAGCATTCGAAAACGTAACATTATCATAGAAATTTCAATGCAGCTAAAAAGAAAAAAAAAAAATTGCAGACCTGTATAATTGGTTGAAAAATAATGTTTCAAATCGCCCTAAAAATAAAATAAATAAATAAAACATTAATTCATTCATACTTAAAAAAAAAAAAAAAAAAAAAAGGAGGGAAGAAGTTTACCAATTTCCTGGGAATTGAAAACGAATATTTATAAAATTTATGCGTATATGAAGGAAGTGATTTTGTGCTATCGTCTGAAAAAATAGTGATTTGCTATTTGAAAAATGTATATTGTTAAGCTTTAGTCCTTAATTTTGGTTTTGTTTAATATCAAATGCTTAAAAGAATTTCACACAAAAACACTTATTTTGTTTCGCTTTTTCTTAACTTTCAAATTTTGGAACTATTTTTTAAAAGGAGAAAATGTATTATATTAATATAACTTTTTTTCCAATGGTATATATATTTTATTATTTGAGGAAAATATTACTAATTCATTACACTATCGCCTACATAATGTGAAGCTACAATTCTTGTTTTCGTTATAAATTCTCAATTTTAAATTAAATTACAAATAATCATTTAGCGTGTAAATGATATTATAAATTTTTTTTTATATAAAAAGCAATACCCACTTGCTAGATGCTTGACTAAGAGACTTGTCCATATGCCTTTTTTCGGATAGCATTTTTGCACTCTCTTTATGCATGAATCGATCAGGTACCGTCGCAGTTATTTTTTCCATGTTCTAAAATAATAATAATAATATACCATAAACAATTCTTGTATTTTATATTTTCATATTAAAATGAAACAACATCTGATAAATCCATAAGCCAACTTATTCATGTTTTTACTAAATATTAAAACAACTAAATTTTAAGAAGGCAAAACAACGGCCAGGGAACTTCGGGATATATTTTTGATAGTTTATTTAAGTTTCCATTTTGAATTTCTGAGAAATTTTAGTAACTATATTGGCATGGTGAAGTTGAGTTATAAAAAACATAATTTGCTGTTAAAAATTCTGTTTATCTGAATATGTAAAAAATTCAACATAATGATCAACAAAATAATGATACGTTGAGTACTGTGACTGTCTAAATTCCGATGTAGATTTTGAAAGGTTCATTTCAATTGTCGCTTGATGAAAATAGACACGGAATTGGAAAAAATAAAATAAACAAATTTAAGGATATAACACCCAATACAAAAAAATGCAGCAGTTCTGGAAAAAAAAAAAAAGTTTTGATATATTAAATTTTTTATATCAAAACTTTGAATTTCTGGCTCCATCAGTGGCCGAGGGTTTCCTCTCTCTAAACTCGTAGATGAGATGTACCAAGTCGTGATTGTCTAGCCGTTTGGTGTTTTGGTGTTTTGTTTTTCTCTATATCTCTTAGTGAATATAGGCTAAGACCCACTTAGAAAGATCCTCATGTAGGGTAATTGCTCTTTCTAGAACTTGTAGGAAAGAAATTTACAAATTTATGGTGACAAAATTTTCCCTTACGGGCCATTGGTAAACTGTATGTCTTTAGAATCGAGGCATTTAACAGGGAGAGGCAAATTACAGGGAGGAGCAAATTACAGGGGGAGGCAAATTATTCTTTCCGAACAACGGGTATTTATTAGTATTGCCCCTTCTTTTTCCTTCCTTTTGCCCCAAACCTAGGTTCCACATGTATACTGTCAGCCTTAACCCACTTCTTATACCATTTCTTTTTCAGATTATTTTAAAATTTTGTATATCCGCTGACTTTTCTTTACTTTAGAATTTAGGCTTGTAAATTAAAAAAAGAAGAAAAGAAAGAAGAATACTTATTGTTTATATAACAAAAACTTACATTTAAATCATGAATGCTTTGTTCAGTTAATCTGAACTTGTTACTAAATTTAATCTAATTTGTTAATATTTACATGTTGCTGTTGTGTAGCTTAAGGCCGATTGACTACACTAGGGTTCAAGGTCTATAGATGGAATGCCCTCCTTGTGTATGGGGTCTTTCTAAGGGGTCCTAGCCGTACTTATGCAAGTTTCGGAGAAAACCACTATTAATATTTAGAATTCCCAGGAATATATAAGTTGAATAGCTTCTAAGTAAAATTCAAGAGTAACAAATTTATCGATCACTCACTTCAAAGGATCGCTGCCCTTCGCTGCTTTCCTCTCCATCCGGAGTTCTCCTGCGGTCCACAAACCTTGGTTCATGCGTGAAAGCAGCCACGGCCTTATTCAGGTGTCTCAAGAGACTGTGGTCATCCAGTTCGTTGCTACCCATATTATCAAGGAAACAGAAGTTCACTTCCTAATTGAAATGCATGAATACTGAGATACAAATCCTAAACAAAATATTTGATAAGGAATCAAACTTCCAGTAATAGAGAGATTATCCAAATCATTGCCTGATCCATAGTTATGCAATTGTAAGTATATAATTTATCCTCTAACAGGATCTTTATTAAACACTTATCACATAAATCACTTTATGCTTCGTAATAATACTTTAATTACAAAAATCTAACAATACAGTCGTGAAAAAAATATGCATGTTATTTCTGTATTTTAGGCTAAATGTCTGTATATAGGGCTAAAAAACAAGATTTAATCAAAGAATCTGATAGGTAGAAAATATAGACAACATCTAATAAAACACTCTGTTACAATTTCCAACCGCAACTGATGCTATGATTGTATGTTAACATGGAACGATTGCAAAATTGTCCACAATTGCGCAAATAAGTAGCTGTTAGTATTAGCCAGGTTTTATGAGATGTTTAATTTAATTTTAAAGCATAAAGTTGAATTTGATTCCGAAAGTTTATTTACTGAGGCAAAAAGGATCCTTTATATGTATATAAACTATTTTTATTGGAGTTAAAGGGTGGTTTATTAAGTATGTAAAATATTATCAGTGCTATTAAATGACTAAATTGGTCATCTAATGAATGTCTGTCGTTTCAATAGCTAACCGATGCACAGTTGGGTATTTCACAAATCTCTCTGGCCAAAATTCTTTTTTGTTGTAAACCAGTTGGAATCAATTATTTATTCATTAAACTATCTTTTTCAGTATATAAATTCAGTTCAGTCAAAAAAATTTAAGAGAGTATTTATCGTAAAGCAGAAAGTACTCTAAAAGTGTTATTACTATACAATAAATGGACATAATACGAATTACAAAAAAAAAAAAAAAAATGATAATATTATAATTATAAGCAAATCGATAGTAAAAATAATTAAAGAAAAATAATAAAGGAAATATTCAAATAGATATTTATATTATTAATAAATGAGTGAGGTAAAATTTCTTCATCACTCGATGCTAGAGTAAAGTAAAAAGATAAATAAAATTTAATCACAACCCAAGTATGACTCATTTTAAATATCCTATAATAAAACTACAACTATTTCTTCATAATCAGTGTTCTCTGTATCATGAGTTCTCGGGAAAATATTATGAGTTTCAGAAATAACAATCAGTAATAACATTTCTATAAGGGATCTTGATTTTTTTTCGTATTTTTATATTAATTTTATTGTTGTTATT
Organism: Salticus scenicus; assembly: GCA_963930645.1. Lineage (NCBI taxonomy): Eukaryota > Metazoa > Arthropoda > Arachnida > Araneae > Salticidae > Salticus > Salticus scenicus. Next base: position 15,604,329 of record OZ005654.1, on the reverse strand, counting down.
GTGATACATGCTAATTTTGATATCCGTAACAATGCTTATTTTTACAAAAACAAGCAAACGAGTAATAGTGTAAAAAATCATTTGGCAACTGTGCGGTGTATAACTCCTGCGTACTTGGTCGCTCAAAATAATTCAACAGTAATATTATCCTTGTCATGTTTGAAAGTGTATCATATAACTTATTCTTGATACACGTTCTTCATTTCTGTCTATATATAAATGCGTGTGTGTGTGTATAAAAAAAAATGTATTTTGTATAATTAATGTGCAACTAATCAAAGAAAAAAAATCTGGAGTGGCTCCACTCGACTTCCGAACTTTGAGTAATTAACGGTTTTGTAGATAAAGTAAAGTAAGAGGAGTTGTTAAATAAACAAAAGAGAAAATTATAATATGGTGTTTGGGTATTTTTCTTTACATAGTACACGATGTTTAATTTAACGCTATTTTACCAAACACGTAGATCATAAGGATAAAGAATAATTCATTGTGTCCCTGTAAAAACCTACAAATGCTAGATTCACCAAAATGCTTATTGTTAGTGCAACAGTCACTTATAATATTTATATGAATTTTCAGCTCCATCGGATAAGGCATTTAGACGCTATCGCACTTTAAAGTTTGAGCCCATATGCCACAATGATAAAGAAATTTGCATTTTGTCCCTGTAAAAAGAACCATAAGTGTTAGATTCTCTAAAGTCCATAAAGTTCGTGTGACGGTGACGTATAACATGTATATAAATTTTCAGTTAATTTGAATAAGGAGTTAAGTCGCTGTCGCACTTTAAATAATTTAAGCCTATATAGGTGTTAAAGATGAACAATTTTTAATTGTGTCCCTGTAAAACTCGTTAAGTGCTATAGTCACCAAAATCCGTACAGTTAGTGCGATGGTGACCTATAACTCGTTTATAAATTTTCCACTCAAACGGATAAGGCATTTAGATGCTATCGCACTTTAAATAATTTCACCCCATAGGCTATAATGACACAGAATTATTTGTTGTGTCCCTGTAAAAAAACTAAAAGTGCTAGATTCACCAAAACCTATATAGATCGTAAAACTGTGACCTATAATATGTGTGTAATTTTTTTGCTCAACTGAATAAGGCGTTTAGACGGTATCGCACTTTTTAAAATTTGGTCCCATAGGCCATAATGATAAAGAATTTTTCTTTGTGTCCCTGTAAAAAAACTATGAGTGCTAGATTCCCCAAACTCTATGCAGTTCATGCAACTATTACTTATAATATGTGTATAAATTATTTTCTCAGTTTAATAAGGCGTTTTGAAGCTATCGCAGTTTCTTAAATTTTGTCCAATAGGCCATAATGATAAAGAATTTTTCTTTGTGTCCCTGTAAAAAAACTATAAGTGCCAAATTCTCCAAACTCTATACAGTTTGAGTAACTGTGACTTATAATATGCGTATAAATTTTTTGCTCAATTGAATGAGGCGTTTAGATGCTATCGCACTTTTAAGATTTTGGTCCCATAGGCCATAATGATAAAGAATTTTTCTTTGTGTCCCTGTAAAAAAAATTATTTGTGCCAGATTCACCAAAATCAATAGGGTTCGTGCTATGGTGACTTGCAACATGCGTACCAACTTGCAGCTCATTCGAACAAAGCGTTTAGTCGCTAGCGTGTTCACACACACACATGCATACACACACACACACATACATACATCATCGTAAAAATAGTGAGTACTGACTCAGGAGACCTCAAAACGTATAGAAACAACAAAATCTCGATTTCAGATTTTTGATATGATTACAATACTTTCCTCACTATAGTGTTCGGAAAGTAAAAAAATGCCATTTTAATAAAATGTAAATTATTACAATCTTCACTTTATTCATGAACTAAAAGGATGTCGTCCCGATTGTTGTTTCTTCAGATGTCAATAAAAGTTACACAACAGAGGATCATACACAGCAGCTAATTGTCATTCTCAAAATTCGTGCATCATCCGCGACGTAAATTGAATTACTTAATTATAATATTCTATACTCACCAACAAAATATAGAGTAACAAAATAAAGAATTTAACAGAAAAAATATAAAGCTTTTGATGCGTGAAAAGTAATACAATTGTGAAAGGCGTAAAAAGGAATCGTTTGAATGTTTTCAAATTTGCTCTTATAGTTTTGTCCAGAATTGTGTGTTTTATAATAAACATTTGGCCAATAGTAATTCTTATTAATTTGAAAAAGGGACATTTAATTGAAAGAGTTAGTTACCTGGCACTATCCCTGTCATCTACTGACCTGTGTATTGGGCGATCTCACCCCTTCTACGATGAGTGCTTCCTCTTCCACCAGATTTTCCAAGAAACAAAGACACGTCAGCAACTCGGGAAATTCAAAAAATAGTTCCGATTCCTAAGGAAGAGGAAACTCGTTTAATTTAATACCTGCAAATCACTAAATGTCTGTCTTAGAACTGTTTCTGGTTGTTAATATATCAAAACTTATCATTCATCGAATATTCAATAACATACTGTACTATTTTATTTCATCATAACTTTGATTTGCTGAACTTATACTAAAACAGCGCCTAGTATAAAGCTTCCAACTGTTGCAATTTTTTAACACCACTATTTAGAATAATTGCATTTCTCTTATCTACCTGCTAACCAGGAAACCATCCCATACTGTAATCATAAAAAAAAAAAAAAAAAAAAAAAAAAAAAAAATCCAAACAAGCATTAATCGAAAGAGCATATATAAATATGTTTTTTGACGCATAAAACAATAGCCCTCATCAGATCGTTTTCGAGGGTGAAAATTCGCTAATAATCAGTGCAACCATGCCTGAATCGTTAACACCAAGCCTTAATGAAATAATGAATAAAATCCAAAACAAGCAAAGGATCAAAATTGTGATGGCATGTCTCCGCACCATCCTTAGGGGTGCATCTCAGACCATTGCCAGTTACCCATAGCGTAGTACTAGTGCGGCGTTAAACTTAACCAACCAACCAACCATAAAATAAATATACAGGTGGGCTAAGGATCCTTGACTCTTTTTGACTTGTGTATAAAATCAAATATTTTACATACGTTAGAGTGTGGTTTGGACTGCAATGCTGGATTTCATGCGTTATTCAATATTTTAACCTTTAACGTCAGCCACAGGGCAAGCATGCACTTTGTCTTTAACGTATAGTAACTGTAGCATGTACAGTAAACACAGTAAGAAGTATGTTAAGTTTAGTAGCCATAGCAGAACTACAAGAAACACTTTGTAAACAAAATATAAGGTACATCGCCATATATAAGCAAAATTTGGAACTGTTATTATTATTATTTGCTTAAACCAAACTTTTCACCCCAAGAAGCGTTGTAGTGCTAACAGCACTCTCATAGACCATTTACTTATTTTTACATTAAAATTTTAAATGTGTCAGAAATTTTTGGCCCACCCTGTATACGTTAGTCAGTCTTTTCAAAATATTCAGAAGAATGATTTTAATGAAAATTTCTGCAGGTAACACAACTGGTTTGTATACAAGAACTGCCAAAAAAATTCAGATACATTACGTCAGAGACATTTTTCTTGAAAGCCCATTTTAACATTTTTATATTGCGCTCGTTTTAATATTCATTTTTCACATGCAATGAAATATGTTTTCTATAAAAAATAATATGATTAACACTAATGTTTAATTTATAGGTCACACCGAAATATTCGGGTTTATTACGGAAAATTGCCTAAGTTGCATTTTCAATTGTATTATAAATTTTTAATCGTATTAACATGGCGTTGAAAAAAAAAAAATATATATATATATATATATATATAACCTAATATTTATGTTAGGATGCGTAAATACATTAAAAAAAAATAATAATATGAAATTGAAAAAAATAATTAAGGAAATAAAAATACGTACATAATAAAAATACGTATATCCTCCGTTAGATACACAAAACATGTACACATATAAATTTTATTTTATTTTATTATTGAACATTGTTATAACCGATAAATCATAAGTAATTCTCGTCATCTTTGCGTTCAAGTTATCGGTTGGAATGCCGTCTTTGGTGCTGTTTTCTGAAAGACGTTTTCAGTTTTTAGAAAAAGGAGCGATGTTATACGATTTCCCTGTATTTGAATGTGATAAATGCAATTTTCAGACCCTTTTTATTAAAAATTATTTGTCAGGGACAAAAAAAAAAGTTAATTTTTAATTTATAGTTACTTTAAATTAAATCTTAAAGAATGAGCTTAAATACCATTACCTTTGACGTAGATTCACTCAGCACATTTCCTCCGACAGATGAGGCGCATGAACACCCCTTGAGCAAAGAGAAAATTAAAAATTTTCAATAGGGTACTTTGAAATTTTTTTTATTCACAATTAAACTTATGGTATACAAACTACTTTTGTACACTCTCTCTATAGGTATTTTGTCTACGTATGTCAATGTTTTTATACGAAATCATCTCAAAACTTTAAGATGCTCTAATACAATTATCGTGTATTAACACTGATTTTAGCAAGCACAGAAAAGTATAATTCAGTAATTAAACGTAACCTCTAAGTTGTACAAGGCAAGATTGTAACAATTTGTCGAAAAATTGGTGTTGGAAGACAAAAAATGTAATTAAATATCACAAAATGCATAAAATTACAGCAATTATTTCAAATCGAAATAATTAAGCGCGCGATCCTTGATATTTTTTGTATTTATTTGTCAGCTCTGAGATCTATAGTTACAACGACTTTTGTCTCTATTGATCCGTACATTACATAATATATTATCCATAACACTGAAACAATGCACAATGTCTTGAATAAATAGTACACAATACACATCCATGTCCGCACCGGGATTCGAAAGCGGTATCTGGAGGTTCAGACGGCAGGCACACGGTCCTTCATTCAACAAACAAACCAAAATTAGGCAGGAGCGCAGTATAAAATAAACATCTCAATGTAGTAGATTACAAGTAGTACTGGTACAGAACTTTGAAGATAGAAAAACCTTGAAATCAATTACTGTGATATTCAGTATATTTACCGAACAAACAACGAAAGTTGGCGTTAAAAGTTTGTTTAAAATACGTGAATTTCGACTTCTCAAAGGATATTTTTTAACTACATTTTATAAACAAAAAAATATTTATATATATATTTGTTTTATTTTTTTTTTATTTTTTAATATAAATAGAAAAAAACATGCTTATAAAAATATTTTAAGTGACAACTTTGTCGTCCATGTCTGTTATTTTGGCGGCATATTGTCTTTACGACAATTGTCGCGACAAGACTTGTTATTTCCTCACGTTGACGTGAATTCTAGTTATGTATATATGTGGAAACTACTGTATTTTCAAAGATTTTAGATAGGTACTCGAACTGGACTTACAAAAAAAGACTAAAATTTAACGGGTGGTTGCGAAGAAAGTGACAACCTCTATTACCCAGAAACGATATTTCATTTTTACAAAATATAGAATGAATAAAATTCAGTTGCACAGTAATTAGTAACATTAATGGTAAATCCGCACTCGTCATCTAGTCCTCCGTGGGTGTCTTTCTAAAAGGTCCTAGCCCGTATTTAAGCAAGTTTCGGAGAAAAACCACGAAAAACTCCGAACGGCCTGGCCGACTAGAGGGACCTGGGATCGAACCTGGCACTCCTCATTTATAGACACACAAGATATTACTCAGATTGAATTTTAGAATAATGTAGTTGTATAAATCAAAGGATGTGATGAAAGCTGCAATGAAATGTATTAATTTGTGAGTATGAATAAAGTTGCAAATTTATTTAACTGACAGATGTTAATTGCTTTGAAGAATGCATTTGCTATAGAAACGTTCACCCCTCCAGCTCTGTCTGAATTCACATGATCGGAGTAAAGAAAATAAAAGAAATTTCCATGAGCCAAGTTTCGCATTATAGTTTGGTCAAAACTAGTATGCTGAGTCCACCACATGACTTTCTTCTATATTTTCCTATGCAAATTCACTCAGTAAAAATAATTTATTAAAATTATCATTTATTAAAATTAGATGAATGCAGGCAATTTCTATTCTAGATGTACTATACCACTAAATATCCAAAGAAAGTCAATTTCCTTTTCAACACCTCTTTTTTTTTTTTTTTTTTTTTTTTTTTTTGGTTAAAAATGAAAAAAAAAAAAAAAAAAAATCGAAAACTTTATTTTAAATTATCGCAGATTGATGGTTCAACAATTCGTTTTAAAGGTATTGATGAGCTCTTTTTAAAGATACACACAATGAAAATTTGCCCCCCCCCCCTCTTGAGAGAAATGGTGCTTCTACATACACAAAATTTCTTTCCCAGTTGACTATCATTATTATGAATAATTCTTTTTAATTTCATAATAATAAACATATTTCTCTTTATGTACATTTATACGAGATTTTGCCCTATACCGTCATGTGAAAAATTTAGACGTGAATGGCAACGCCACCTGTAGGACGATTTTCACCAAAAGTTGATAGGCATTAATTTAGGTCAAGATGCAACTACATATCAAATTTTATGAAATTCTATGCAGTAGTTCCTGAGATACAGTTGCTACACAATTTTGTCACATACACAGACAGACATTTTTTAAAAATAGACAAATCGTGTTCTAAAACTCTCAAAACGAGTAAATACATCAAAAACCGAGGTCGAAAATTTTTACGAATCTAATACTTTCCGTTATTGAATATAGTAGAAAGTAAAAAAAAAAAAAAAATCCTGAGCGTAAATATAAAAGTATTAGTTAAAACGTACTAAAAGTTAGTTTACGTTTTAATTTAAGATCCTAGCTAGTTTTAACCAAAATTTTAACAAAGTTGAATCCAATTTGTTTCTACTTTTTAAGATTCAAATTTTGGATATTAAAATAAGTGACTTTTGAATGGAACATGATTTTAATAATAATTGTTGTTTTGAAACTCGTATTACTTTAAACTAATCAATGTTATTTAATATTATTAATACAGTCGAACCTCGTTAACGTGAATCTCAATGAGGATAAAAAATGTGTTTATGGTATCAGTAGTTCATGCTATCAGTAATTAATCTTCATATAACTAAACTAATCTTCATTTTGACGGGGATTCTGGAAACAGTTCATGTTAACAGTAATTCACGATAAATATGTTCACGTTAACGAGGTTCGATTGTAATATTATTAATATATCTTTGAAATGTAGAATGTTACTCGTAATTTATTTATCTATTTGTTCGTATTCAAAGGTTTTGAAACTATGTAAGTATCGTAAAATTTAATTCGCTGTTGAGGTAGACAGCTACATATGTACTCTTGCCTGGAAATGTTTTCTGTAACACATTACAAGTTTGGTACATATGCGTATGGTCACACACGCTGCAGTGGCGCTGCAATCAGTAAGTTGGCCACTTATAAATCGGCACAGAGTGGAAGATTCTTAAACGTGACGATCTCATTTCGACTCTAGGGGGGAATTTAGTGAGCGAAAAATGCCAGATAGACGTGTGAGAAAACATTTCTCACAGTTGAGCGAGTTTGAGAAGGGCCTGATCATTGGCTTGAAAACTGCAGGCTGGTCGATGCGCCGGGTTGCTCGCCATGTTATCCGTTCTCAGTGTGTCATTAGAACATGTTGGAAGCAGTGGACACGAGATGGAACCAACGTGCAGAGAAATGGGTCTGGAGCGACCAGGAAGACGACAAAGCGAGAGGATCGAAGGATCGTGAGACAAGCGCTCGTGGACCCCACAGTGACTCGTTCCACGATACAATCAAATATAGGGGTACCAGTTGTTCCTAAAACCGTTTCCAGACGGCTTGAAGAACCTAATCTGGAATCCAAACTCCCTTTTCGTGTACTGCCTTTAACACCGAAACATCGGTGGCTACGTCTACAGTGGTGACAAGCCAGAATGACGTGGAATGTTACAGACTGGCAAAAAGTTGTGTTTCGTGATGAATCCCGGTTTTTTGGGGGACAGATGATAACCGCGTGCGGACATGGAGACGTCAATGGAGACGATACAATCCCCCCCCCCCTCGCTGTCGCACGACACACTGCACTCACAGCAGGCTTGGCGTAATGATCTGGGGGGGGGGCATAGCTTATGATAGCCAATCCTCTCTAATTGTCATACGTGGAACCTTAACTGGCCAGCGTTATGTTGACGACATTCTTCGACCCCACGTGAGATCTTTCCTGAATAGTCTTCCACAGGCAATTTTTCAGCAAGATAATGCTCGCCCACATATAGCTTGAGTCGTTCGAGATTTCTTACGTCATGGTCAGACTCTTCCATGGTCGGCTCGCTCCCCGGACCTGTCTTCTATAGAGCATGTGTGGATCCAGCTGAAACATCAGATGCTACCGTGTCACTCTGTTTATGATCTGGAGGTGGTTGTTCAAGATCTGTGAATCCATCTGCCTCAGGACAACATCAGACGTCTAATCAATTCAATGCCGGACCGTGTTGCGACATGTATTGCAGCAGAAAACGGTTCGACGCGATGCTGAACTTGTACTGTATTTGTCTGATCGGGTACACTGTATTTGCTTAATTGTCTTAATTTCGGGATCAAGTAAATCTCTCATCTGTATGATTAAGTGTATTAAATTTCCTTTCAATCAGATGCTTCCTTCTTGGTGCGCTATTTTCAATGTCCCTGAGTACATATCATGTATATCTAATGGTCATATTCAGATAAAACATTTTTTTTTTTTTTTTTTTTTTTTTTTTTTTTTTTTAACAGTGAAGATCATACATAATAATTATAAGACTTATCTTCAAATGGCTAATTACATATTCATCTCATATTGAAATAAACTTTAGCATATTGTAAAAATTGCATTGTGGAAACAACATTAAAATTTTCCGTTTACTAAGGCTTAACTAAAGGGTTTAGGAGCAATTAGAATGCTGTATGTTAAAAAAAAATGCGTTTAGTGGATAAAACAACTATTAGGTAGTAGTTTGTGTTTTACAAATTTGGTTTCAAATCAAGAAACCATTTTAGCTTTCTTTTTTAATGTTTTCGTGTCAATACACAAAGGAAATCAATTTCATCAATATCAATTATTCAGTTTCAGTCAGATGGAAATTCTTTGAATTAAATTAAGAAAACAATAGCTTATTAAAACCAACTGATGTTTCTATGTGTCATGTGTGCATAATTAAACACATTAAATCATAAATTTGAAAATGTAAGCGTTCTCTTATGACGTCACTGAAATGATAGCATTTGGAAGGATTTGTCAGTAAGAAAATGGTTTTGTGGGAAATAAGAGCAATTTGCGTAGATTAACAGCTTTTTCTTAAAAAGTTCTAAAATATACTTTCAAAACATCAATTTACGGGTTACGATCGTTTAGCTAACAAAACGGTCATTTCCCGTAAAATTACACGGTCCATTCCTAAATTATGCTTTCAAAACATTAATTTACGGATTATGACCGTTTAGGTAGCAAAACGGTCATTTCCCCTAAAATTATACTGCTAAATACCATGATTTTACATTTTCTTTACAGTGTATAAATAACCATAAAAACCGGGAATGATTGAGAAATAAAGAGTAAGCTTCTTACTCTAAATACCCAAGGTTCTGCCTCATCGATGCATCCTTGCGGCCGGATGACCAGTGGAACCAACGGACGTTCGCTGCACAGCCAGCCTGGCAGAGAAGGACCTCGGAGTACCTGCATTATTAAACAGCAAAATTTCACTGTGCAAATAAGAAAAATTCATCTGAAAGTAATTTTACGCTATCGAATACATTTTTCAAAATAATAATAATAAATAAATAAACGAATACGGATGAAAATAAATACGCTTTTTGGCCCTCATTTTTGGTTTTTTTTATATTTCACATTTATAAGTGTTTAACAATAAATTATCATTTTGGGAAGCGTAAAAGTATTTTTTAATATTGACTATTAATAAACTGGCGATCTTTTTTTTTTTTTTTTTTTCTATAAGTGGGGTAGGTCGTACTGTTTTTTCAGACAACGATTTTGCGTTGTCGCCATTTGTCATATTACACCTTTACTGAACGTGCAAACATTTTTTTTTTTCTTTTGTGACATAAATATTACAATTAAAATATAGATATATTAAAACTGTACATCGGAAGATTGTATGATTCAAGAGTCAAAAATAAATAAATATATTTCTTTTCATGTAAAAAAAAAAAAAAAAGAACGTGAAAATATATATTTTTTTTTAAATAATTAAAATGAAACTGAGAAAAATCGTGTTAAAGAAATGGAACAGCTTCAGTATGGTTCAACTTCCCTTGGTGAAATTTAAAATTTAGCGCCTAAGTAACTCGGACGTTTCTCGTCAAGATCTTTGCTTACGCAGTTGCAATAGCCATTTCAATTCATCGCTAAAATGATTACAAAAATTTAAAAGCCAGAATTGTACAGAATTTTATAGTTATTACTTAGAAAAACAAAAATAAGCTTAATATATATATATTTTTTCCTAATTCACTTTGCATACATGTAGAAATTATACAAGAAAGACGCATCTCAAGTCACTTGCAGTCGCCGTTTACAGATACTTTGTTAGTTTTATTCGCACATAAGTAAATGCAGTCAAGTCTGAAACAAACTCACGTGATAGCGCGTTTATCTTCAGTGGTCAGAAAAAATAACACGGAATTAATCGATCTTGAATAGGTTATTAGAAAGAAATTTTTATATGGATTCCTTATAAGTACGAAGGCCTACTTATTTGAAACAAAATATTGACATCAAGTTAAAATACTAAACAATTTGTAATTGATTACAAAAAGAAAAGCATAAGCATTTTTTTTTAAACCTAAAATTAAGTTCCATTTAAAACAGAATTTTTATTATTATTTCTTAATGTACAATTTATCCTTTAAAAAAAAAAAAAAAATATATATATATATATATATATACAGTCTGCCGCTAAATAAATTCACTGGTTAGTAAAATCAGCCGTTTATTCTCATCAAATTGCCAGGACCCGAATCAAATCAATACAAATTAATTTTAAAACCGCTGCTTAATAAAACCAACACTGCCGGTTAATAAAACCAACACCGCCGGTTAATAAACTCAAAAAAAAAAAAATCTCTTCAGCAACAAAAATGTCATTTATGCACGCTAAAAAAAAAAAAAAAAAATGTATTTAGACTGTGAATTTTTATTTATGAAATAAAAGAGAAAGTAAAATTCCGCAATCTCTCTGTTATCTCCTTTGTCGAAATTTTTACATTTAAAGTATACTTACAAATTAAACACGCCCCATCACTTGTTTTAGAACAATTTAAAAGAATGCATTTTTCGAAGCCCAGTAATAAATTATAAGTTTGATTTTGTTCGCAAGAGATTTTTTTTTTTTTTTTTTTTTTTTTTTTTTCTTTTTAAGTATTAAAACACAACAATTTCTAGTTCTTATTCTGAAATAACTAAAAAAGCAAGAGGTTTAAACGGAAAGATTTTACATTTAAAGGAAAAGCGTGAACTTTTGGCAAACTAATAATGATGACTTTCCTTGAAGGAAGGCAAATCGAACTTGGGACGTGCTTAATTTTCTTATTCTGAAGGAACAATTAATTAATTATCTGTCAAAAGTCGATTAATATTGTTTATTAATTCTATTATTTGGTACCTTTTGAAATTTTTTTTCTAAATTCAGGGAAGTAATACCTTTTTCTTGAGTGCAGGAACGTTCGCCGGATATAAAAATCAGTCGCTTCATATAGTCACTTTGTCTCAGAACGAATGGGATTTTAATAAGCGGCGGGTGCTGTATATGTATATGTCATTAAAAAAAAAATTGCCAATTCACTGTCCATGCTATTCTAAGGCTTTTAATATTTAATGAAATAAAAAATGTTTTAGTACTTTTATTTATGAGAGTATTTCTAAAATGGTGTGTGAAAAAAAAATTAATCATTTCAAGGTTTATAGTATTTAAAAAAAATAAGAAAAGCAGGAAAAGTAAGACTTTTCAGCTGCCCACAGTTTATTATTTTTAAAGAACAAGCTTTTTTATACATAAAATAAATTATTCATAAATAAAAATAGTTGCATATTATTCAACTATTTATCTAACATACAACTAAAGAAAAAGGGGATTTCCACAAGTATAAATATTAAACAGAATAGGTCTGTCCTTAAGCTGCATCATGAGTGTTACGTTTTTTTAAAATTTTGTTTATTTACAAAGCGTGACATCACTTGGTAGAAGTTCTTTCTGTTTGTGTTTATGTCTTCACCTTACAGAAGACCGAGAATGTGATGTTGTAGTGTTTTGATATTTTTTTAAAGAAATATTGGCAAGCAAAGCCCATTTTTATTCATCGTCATGAGTGTTACCTTATTTTTTTATGAATAATTCTCAAATGAAACACTATTGCTTTTAATATGTAATACTGTTAAATTACTTATTTATTAAGCCTAAATGATTACACATCTGTATTGAATATTTTTATGGAAAAAAAATAATGAACCTTAATTTTGTCAAGAGTGTTACTTTACTGTGGGTAATACTTTTTTATGAAATTGCATTTAATTTAATATTCCTGCAATTTAATTTTATATGTTCTAAAAACAAAAGTAACAAATTATGTTTCTGTAAAAAAAAAGTTAAATAGATGATTTTTAAATTATATATCTGCATTATATATGCAATTTAAACGCTGTTTTGCCTTTTGAAGATTATTAATGAGTGATACTTTAATTTTTGATAGTAATTAGCAGTTAAAATGTTTTGTTTTTAATATGTAACAAGGGAATGAACTGCTTGTATTAAGCCTAACTAGTTATAGTTTCATTGTTTATTGTTTTTATTAAAAAAGGAAGAAAATTACTAAACTATAATTTAGTCATGAATGTTACCCATAGCGAAGTAATGCTCCTGAGAAAATTGCTTATTTCTCATGGATATATATTAGAGACTTGAGCTGTATATGGCTGAAATCTTGCACTCTGCTGATAGAAATGCAAGTTTCCTGATGCGTGAACATTTCTATTTTTCAGCATTTAAAATTCCTATTTTCAATTCATGAATTCTCTTCTTTTTTTTTTTTTTTTTTTTTTTCTTTCTTTTTATCGGATCTTTTTGGTAATTTTACCCCTTTCTCTTTTCTATAAAATGTTGACTGTTTCTGTTAATTTAATGGTTTTTGCAAAATATTATCTCATTGTTAGGCTTATGTGTTATGTTTGTGTCATTTATCTTCTGCGTAAGTACTTTAACTTATTTTTACTAATCAGTAGTACTCAAATTAAATTATCACCGTGACAATAATTGTATTCGAAATAAATCTCATTTAAAATTTAATTATATGTTGGTATTTTCATCTATCTTTTGTTTGCAGAGTGTTACAAAAGTATTAAATTATTCAAATTATATATATATATATATATATATATATACATATAAAGAGGGAGAGAGATGTATGTATATGTTTAATAAAATACCAAAACGCCTTTTGTAACACTTTATTGACAAAGTTGAAAATTGTTTAACATTTCGGTGTGTCTGTCTGTCGGCGCTCTAACTCCCGTATATATTCCTGGAATTTCTTGAAATTAATATATGTCGTTCAGGTTGATTATGGGATGTTCCCTGTTGAAAATGGTGTAAATACCACCGCTGGTTTATCTACAGGGACACTCAAAAGAATTTCAAAGCATTGTGTCCTACGAGAGGTATTTCTATAAATCATACTTTGAGACTTTTATTTAGCGCAAATCATAATGAAATTGACATTAACAATACATATGTACAAGGAAATGCTTTCTTTAGAATTTAGAATGATTAGAATTAAAATTTACAGGGTCGCATATTCAGTTACATTAATGGCTATTGGAAATCTATGAAAATGCATTTTTCTTTGCATTTCAACAATTTCTAACGATGTTTAAGAGTGATTATAATATGAATTCATCTATATGTCTGTCTTTCTGTCCGTCTGCTTTTTAATTTTTCTAAATATCTACAGAATTAATTGAAACTGATATACGTTATCCATGATCATTATGGGATGTTCCCGATTTAAAATAGTGTGAATACAACCACTAGTTTATGTACAGGGACACCCAAAAGTATTCCAAAGCACTGTGCTGTATGAGAGTTATTTCTATAAATCACATTTTAATACTTATATTTTCTACAAATAATAATGAAATTGATTTGTATCATTTATGTGCACAAGGAATATTTTCTATAGACTATTGTAATGATTATCATTAAGATTTACAAAGCCACAGAAAAGTTTTCTGCTACTTTAAGCGCTACAACTGAAAATTTCTAGAATTGCATTTTCGACGTTAAATACAGTTCCCGCCGCTTATTAAAATCACATTTGTTCTGAGGCAAAGTGATTTTATTAAGCGGCTGATTTTTATATCCGGCGAACGTTCCTGGACTTAAGGAAAAGGTATTACTTCCCTGAATTTCGAAAGAAACTTCATAAGGTAACGCATAGTATAATTAGTAAACAATATTAATTAATTTTTGGTAGATAATTAACTAATTGTTTCTTCGATATAAGTAAATTAAACGCATTGTAAGTTCCCGTGCACTTTCGTTTGAAGAAAATCATCATTACTTTACCAAAAGTTCACGCTGCTCTCATAAATTTAAAATCTTTCCTTTTAAACCTCATGAATTATAGTAATTTCAAAATAAGAACTAGAATTTGCCTTCTAATAATTAGAAAAAAATCATTTCAAATCAAATTTGTATTTTAATACTGCGCTTTGAAAAATACGTTCCTTGAAATTTTTACGGAGATAAGTTGCGGGGCGTGTTTAATTTGTAACTGTGCTGCAAGTGTAAAATCTTGAACAATGAGCGATAACAGAGGGTTTGTTGTGCTTTAATTTCTTTTTCGATTAAAAAAAAAAATCACAATGTAAATTTAAAAAAAAATTTTAGTGTGAATAAATGATATTTTTGGTTGCTGAGAAGATATTTTTGATAGAAGGGAGTAGGAAGGCCCGGGTTCGATTCCCGGGTCTGGTATTTTTCACATAGTTGGTAAAAATCAGCCTTCTACTCCCTTCTATCAAAAATATTAATTTCCAGGTTGATGAATTACATTTCTGATAATATTTTTGAGTTGATTAACCGGCGATGCTGATTTTATTAAGCGGCGAGTTTAAAAGTAGTTTGTGTTGATTTGATTCTGGTCTTGGCGATTTGATCATATTAAGCGGCTGATTTTATTAACCAGTGATTTTATTAAGCGGCGGTTACTGTATTGCATATTTTTAATAGAAATAATTATATCTTTTTTTTTTTCTGTAATGATATTGTCAAAGGACACGCTTATTATTCAAATTAAGCACTTTTTTAGTTTAAAAAAATGCAGTCATGTTGTCTGGTAGCACTTATCAGAATAAAACTCAAACATTCACATTTGATGGTAAATATCTCTGGTTGTATGAAAAATTAAGCTCAAATATTATTTGTATCCTATAAAAAGAGCTGTCTTCAAGCCTCTATCCTAAAAATAACATAGTTTTGATGATTTTTAATTAAAAAAATTTTCAAATTCTGAGTGAGCAAAATTTTTGAAAATGACCCATATATATATATCTTTCGTTTAAGGAATAAAATATGAAAAATTGCTGGAAAAGAGAATAGTTTAACGTCAAAGGTCATCGGATAGAAGATAAATTGAGTTGTTATATATAATGCAAATAAAAAGAAAGAAAGAAACGGGAGACATTCAGAATATTATTTTTAATTTTTAATTTTATTTACTAATTAATTAATTAATTTTTTATTTGTTTATTTTTGAATAAGTATCTGGTAAGAAAAACTTATTGCTCAGGATTAAAACTAGTTCAGTTTGTAAAAAGCATTGTAATGGTAGGTGGAAAGAAAATGTATAAGCCTCATGTCCAAAACTAAATTCTGTGTAGGACAGAAATTTAATTTATAAATTGTGCGAAAGGAGAAAATTTTAAATGGTCTTCGGATAATATTATTTTTATTATTTTATATATTTTATCTTGTTTAAGTGAAGATAATGGGATTTTATTAACGCTCATAGTTTGCTACGGTACTGTAAATCTGCGAGATTCTCTAAAAAAGTGCATAAATAACATAAATTATTTCTGCTTCTTTTGCGCATATGTTAACGCATTTTTCAAAGAAAAAATATTAATGCAAGCTTTCTAATTAAAGTCTGGTAAATTTTTACTTCTGTTTATATTCATCTTTATTTAATAATCTTATAGTTGTAGATACATTTAATACATTAATACATTTTATGAAATAATGTAATTGGTATGCTTACCTTTCGAATGAACAAAATGGTGCCATCTGGATCTGGTTCTAAAGCTTCGAAATATCGTAGAAAAGCTCTTAGCTTCTTTTGATGACTTTCCCTAATTAAAATATACATTAAAAATTTAATATAACATCATAAAAGATTTTAAATGCGTTGCTGTTTATAATGTTCTTTTTAATAAGATAATTAATAATAATTAATAATAATGATTTCATAGATTTAATTTGTAAGACCTTTAAATATGTTATTTTTGCCCTGTTTCCTTCTCATTTTTCACATTATGAATATATTTTTTAGTTCTTAAAAAATGTTAAATATTAAAATTTTAAATGTGATATATTCCTTCTTATAAATCTTTATTTACCTAAAATAATGATTTGTTTATGTATTTATTTATTTTATTTATTTATTTATGTGTTTGTTTGTTAATAGTTCAAAATAAAATTTTTCTCTTTCATTCGAGTGCACATTCTCAAAATCCTTCAACAAAATTATTATTTATTTAAGATTCTAGCATTAAATCTAAACTATTTTAAATGGAATAATTAATTTAAGAAGTAGGTTGAAATTTTACTCTGTAAAATTTTTATTTTCTATGATAAAGATAATGTGCTTCATTATCAGTGAGGGACCAAATTATTAGAATTTTTTTTTTTTTTTCGATTTTCTAAAAAAATACTAGATGAAACGGACTTGAAATTCAGGCATACAAAGAACATTTAGTAACTCACATTTTCCACTATCAATTAAGTCCAGAGGGCAATTAGGGGACCAACTACAAATTGAAGAAAAGCAAAAATACTTTGGATCACCCTGTATCATAAAAAGCTGCAAATGAGTTGTAACTTTAACGCATTGGTGCGCATACTATATACAATATTTGTATGAATTTTGGCGGAATTGTACAATTATTTAGGTATATATACACTCATGTTTGTGAAAATTGCAGCATCAAGAAGGAATGCGAATATAAGAATGATATTTATTGGACACATACATTATAGTAGGAAGAACAATTGATTACATTTTCAGGAAGTTTTGAGTAAGAAATCCTGAGAAAACAATACATAAAGCAGCGACCTCTAGGAGCAATAATTACAGTTATCTGCCGAAGCATTGAATCAAACAGCAATTGGGTGACATATTCCGGTACAGCACTTCATGAAGCTTCAACAGGATGCCACAGTTCATAGACTGTAGTTGCTGGTGAGTGATGGAGGGCCACTCGCTTTTCAACTATTTAACAGTCATTTTTATTGGTGCGAGATCAGGAGAACACGCTGGCCGGAGCAGCAGTTGAACACATTCTGTATCAAGGAAGGTCCAGACAATACGGACAACTTGTGGTCGTGCATTATCCTGATTAAATATTGCGCTACGGAGGCCTTGAATATAGAGCAGATGGGCTGGTTTTAACTCACCAGAAATTTATTGGCTGCTATTCAGAGTGCCGGGAATGCGAACATGAAGTAATCAAGACGTGTATCCAATGGGACCCCATACCATCACTGCAGCTGATGGAGAGTGTGACGATGTCAAATTCCAGCTGGCAATGTGCATTATTCACAATGCCTTTAAATACGGACAAGGCAATCCTTATGTTGTAAACAGGATTGTGATTTGTCTGAAAGACGACTTTACGCCATTCCTGCATCCAGGTTTGTCGCTGATTACACATTAAAGGTGTGATGCAGCTTTGAAGGTAATAAAAATTTTAGTAGCCGCATACGAGGTCACCACCTGGAGTCATGGTATGCGATACCATTGGATATACGTCTCGATCACCTCTTGTTTTCATTCCCGCCACTCTGAATACCAGCCATTACATTTCTGACGATTTAAGGCCTGTCGCACTGCCCTATATTCAAGGCCTCCGAAGCGAAATACTTAAGCGGGAAAATGCACGACCTGAAGTTGTCTGTAATGTCCGAACCTTCCTTGATGCAGAATGTGTTCGACTGCTGCTCTGGCCAGCGCGTTCTCCTGATCTCGTACCAATGAAAATGGTTGTTTAATAGTTGAAAATCAACTACACCCCCCCCCCCTCAACCACCACTGACCAGTGACTACGATCGATGAATTGTGGCATCGTGTTGAAGCTTCATGAAGTGCTTTACCCGTACATATCATCCAATCGCTGTTTGATTCAAAGCCGAGGCAGATAAGTGCTGTCATTGCTCACAGAGGTCGCTGCTTTATGTACTGTTTTCTCAGTACATATTACTCCATATTTCCTGAAAAATTAATCAATTGTTCTTCCTACTATAATATATATGTGCCCAATAAATATCATTCTAATATTATAATTCCTTCTTGGTGTTGCAATTTTCACAAACATGAGTGTATTCTTTAGAAAAATTATTAATTTTTTAGGAAGTTTTTTGCTTCTAACAAGAATGAATTTCCATAATTTTTTGCAGAAAAGTTTGACAATACATTACAGAAACATTATTCTGAAACATAAGTTTCACGCGTGTGATATTCGTCGGTTTGAATCCAATGGAACATGTATCGAAAGTGTGTTTTGTATCTGAACCAAGACATCTTTAACATTTCAAGAGCTAGAGAATGCCTTCTAGAGTGAAGAAAAAAATCGATTAAAACTTTACTGGATAATTTTAATTAAAAAAAAAATTAAAAATTATGTTCATTCGTTACAAAATTTCAAGATATTACATTCCCTGCCATATCGTTATATTCAAAGAAAAACAATATGTTTAATATTTGAATATACTTTCAATGTCGGAATTTTTGAAATTTCAATAAGTGACTAAGGCACCTTTTATCAATTAAAGAGAATAAAATAATAATAATAATAATTTCTAATGCCTTACATTTATGGAATTGCATAGGAATATATATTTCAATAAAAATAAATAAATAAATACAAATGACAAGAATACATTATTTCTTTAAAGAAATGAATTATTATGGGTACATACATCTTCTACTGTTACCTACCTGTCGAGGTAAGTAAAGAAGTTTGCCATGGAAAAATCCTGAAGTGTTGGGTGGGTCTTCTCTTTTCTTCGTGGAAAAGTGGAGAAGAAGGAATTCGCCAGCAAAGACACCACCAAAGAACGTTCAAGAGAAAATATCCTTTCTATAAAATACAAATACCATGCAATTGTTTTGAAAAACACGGAATTTTATTAAAAGAATGCTAAATACACTTTTTCTTTAGAAGCTAAATTATTACAAGAAACTGGAACTTCTATTCTACTGAGATTATCGAAAAGGAAATCGTAAAATTAATATTCAGCTGGGAAAAAAAAAAAATGAAAATATTTTCAGACTTATTTATTTATTTATTTGTTATTATTCTTATTATTTGTTGTCGTTGTTGTATCGCTTCCAGACATCGAAATTTTAAAATTCATTTCTATATTTTGAAGCTTAAATTAGTATTAAAGTAAAATTTGTCTTTCGAAAAATAAAATAAATAAATAATACAAATAATGAACACGTACAAAGTATTATTTTAACAGTACATAAATTTCAGTTTTTTTTTTTTTTTTTTTTTTTTTTTTTTTTTTTCGAAGTATACTCCAGGAAAATTGATTGGAATTCAGATTTTGTAGGCTAATTTTACATCTCGGAAATGGGTGTCTTTACGGATTTTCTTCAAACTCACCCTATTAACTCCCTTTTAGATGTCCTTTCGCATGTATTAGTTGGTTGCATATGTACTTGAGAGTTTGGCAAGATTTGGTAAAAATTGGACAGGGAACCGATAGTTGGTTATCTCATAAACAGCTCTAACGATCTTTTTTTTTTTTTTTTTCAAATTTGCTACTTAAATCCCCTTTTAAACGCCATTTTGTACGCATTAGTTAATTAGCGCAAAGAAACAGGTAGGTTTCTTGATTAGGTAGATTAGGTAGGTATGCTTAAGATATCAAAAATGAGGGTCTTGTAAAACGGTTTTACCCATTTCTTTTAAACTCACTACATATAGTTTCTTTTAGATGTCTACACAATGCTTGTATCAGTTAGTTACTGCATAAAAATTGTAAACATCAACTTAATTAGGTCAATTTTGTGTTTTCTGACTTTACTATATCCAAAAACAATTTATAAGTGCAGTTAATGGGTAATGGAAGTCGTGTAGTTGTTATTGTTATCCACCTAATTTTTTTTTTTACTTCTATATTCAATAGAAGAAAGTATTGGATTCGCAAAAATTTTCGACGTATTTACATGTTTTGAGAGGTCTAGAACACGATTTGACCATTTTTAGAAAACGTCTGTCTGTCTGTGTGTGTGAGAGACAACAATTTTGTGGCGACTGTATCTCCGGAACTACTGCTCAGAATTGTGTATAAATTTATATGAAGATGCATCTTGACCTAAATTAGTGCTTACCAACTTTTCGCGTTAACTGCTCAACAGGTGGCGCTTCTATACAGCGATTTCATAATTTCGAAGAAGGCTATATCTCAGAAATTACTGCTCAAAATTGTATATGAATTTATATGTAGATGCACTTTAATCTAAATTAGGGCCTTTCAACTTTTGGTGTCAACTTCTCAACAGGTGACGCTGCTATACAGGGATTTCCGCAATTTAAGGAGAGGATATATCTCAGGTTCTATTGCGTATAATCAAACAAAGCTTGATATGAGAGAAGGCCATTACAAGACATTATGCTGATTCAATTTGCATGCTTATAGGCCAATAGGTGGCGCTGCTATAGTGCAAATTTCCTCGATAAAGGGAAGGCTATATCTCAATTTCTATGGCATATAACTGTACGATCTTGATATGTGAGTTTTTTCTAAGGTGGAAATCTTTTGCATTCATCATGTTAGATAATTTTGATAAATAACAGTTTTAATAAGTAATTTGCATTTAGCGAATTTGTATAGGAAAATATAGAAGAAAGTCTTGTGGTGGCTACAACTCACGCGTTCTTTATGCTTTTACTCGTGCTTCTAGATTATCATTTTAGTTCTATATTAGATTAAAATTTATTTATAAGAATTTATTTATTTTTACATGAAACACTAGAATTAAAATTAATAATACTAAAAATCCTTTTATAATTTTGGTTCTGATCCTCTGAAATGGAGTATTTTCATGACAAACATCCTTCAATTAGAGCGGTTTTTGTTAATGCGAATTTCAATCAGTGCAGTAAATATTCATACGCGTCCACGATTATTGAAGGAAAATTTCGATTACCGCGTATTCAAATGGAAGTATGTGTGTGCGTCGAAGTTTAGAAGATCAAATATCATGCAAGATGTATTCTATAAAGTAAAGTTTTTCTTACTTTATACAGCTGATGATTGATAAAATTTTTATTAATTAAACATTTGAAACCGTTTGAACTAATTAATATATATTGCATAGAAAGTTTAAAACTTTTTTCCCCCATAAAGTAAACCATAAAGTGATATTTTTTAAATGCATTGCAAAGTACGTACGGTCCATAATTTTATTTCGAGCTTTTAGGTTCGATCCCAAGTCGCATTCGTCCCAAGCCGTTCGGAGTTTTTTGTTGTTTTTCTTGAAACACATTCGAATACGGATACTCAGATAAAATGTTTGGTGCCCTGTGTGTGTGTCGCAAAAATCATTCGATTTGTCTGTAAATTAGTTAAAATATTAACGAGCTGTATAGTATTTGGTGTTTGTAGTTCGGACATAGAAGCACCCCAAACTATTACGTAGCGTCACCCTCTATGATTGGGTTTTCTTTTAAATGCATTTTAAATCGTTGCATTCAGGGTCCGAGGGCCCCGGGGCAATCGCGATTACTGGGCCTCACAATTAACTTTAAAAGTTTTTTTGAAACAAATTCACTGTACATGCTAATAAAAATGCCGTTTAAAATAACATTCAAATATTATTTCTCTCGCAACCCAACGTTCCAAAATGTACAGGATTTTAAGTTTAGAGTGGCATAGCTGGATTCGCATTGTGAAACCTTAAAATTTCCCATAAATGGATATCGTTAACAAAAACTTCCTACTCTAAAAGTTCTAGTGGCTATTTTTCCAAGATTTTATTTTTTAAGTAAATAATTAATTTTTACTAAAACGTTCTTTAAGAAGTAATTCTGTAACAATTACGAAATTCTGAAGTTGGTTTAAAGTATTTCATTTTGGCATTTTCAAAAAAAGCACAGAATATAAGAAAGATACTTTACTAAACAATTCTACTCTATTCATTTTTAAAAAGTTGTTACAAAGAGTTCCCCTCTCGCTGAAACACATACACATACGCACGCACACAAAGAAAAAAGAGAAAGAAAGAAAAAAAAAATAGGTCTTGTAAATTACTAAAGATAATGATTCAAGTTGCATTGATTTGTGGTTTTGGTCAAATACCTAAATTTCAAAAGATATATATATATATATATATATATATATATATATATATATATATATATATATATATATATATATAGTTTCATTTACCTAGTATCAATATGCATTCTTTTCTTTTTCCTTTAAATGTTCAATTTCTTCATTTGAGTTGTCAACTATTCTTAAAACTAGTAATAATACTCTTACACACATAATAAATATTCATATTGCTATATAGTTTCATTATTCTTTATCAGCTATACCACTAAACCTTGAGTTTTGCTTATTTTTAAACCATAAACATATAAACACCTGAATTAATATACTTTTTTTAATCCATGTGACTCCAAATGTATCATCCTCTGAGTACTCTATGTTTATTATGTTTTGTTTATTAAAGCGGTTTTCTGTTAGATTCTTTGATAATTTGTAATTAACAGTTTATTCCATTGTTAATTTCACTTCAATCAATTTCATGTACGATAGGGGGCCCACTAGTGATTTGCTATTATAGCCACAAGTGAACGAAATCGTACATTGGTGCTCAAGGGCGAAAAAGGCTTCCCCTGATAAATTTTTTTCATCTGAGCTTCTTCTACTTAAAAAATATTCATTCTTATTGGTCCATGTGGTTTCAGTGATATTGTATCTGCTGCTTGGATTTTACTACATATAATAATTCATTATTATATATATATATATATATATATATATATATATTCATAAGCAGAAGAAAAATTTTAAATGTGTCAGATATTTTGGGGCTGTCTTTCATCGGGTGCCCCGGACCTTTGCCCCGAATGTGCCGCCGTAAATCAGTTCCTATGCAATGCACTGCATTCAATTTCATGAAATTAACTTACATTTTTAAGAAGCCTAACAGCGTTATTTCTGTAGAAAATGGTGTACATAAATTTAATATTTCATCTACAGGACTACACATATAATAATAATAATAATAATAATAATAATTTGATTTATTATAAAATCATTCGATTGATTTCATATTTGATAGATCAATAACCTTTATATATATATATATATATATATATATATATATATATGTTCCATGGCTTCTTTTTACATTTGTCACATTTTATAAAATTAAAGAAAAAATACACCTCCAAATAAATTTACAATCTTTTTATTTATTTGTTTAATTAATTAATTTTATGCTTTTATCCAAAATGTTCTACGCGCCGCTTTTGCAATTTTTAAATAAATTTTGCAATATTTTTAAATATCAAAATTGTTGGGAAAAAATAAATAAAAATGTTGAGTAAAAAAGCTATTTTGAACTAAAACATGTTAAGAAAAATTTCATTTTAAAAAAATTTATGAAACAGTTAAGGTATTAAATAAATCGTAACTGTTAGTTGAAATTTCCATACCTTCATTTCTCAAGCTGTAGTGTACTCCGTTTATAGGTTTAAGGGACGGTAGTTTTGAAGCCCACTCAGCCATGTCCGAAAGGACTTTTCCCGTCCATTTTTCTTCGGAGAGGAATATTTTAAGACGTTCGAATCCTGGATGGCCTCGAATAGGACCAGAATCGTCCGGATCTAGTGAAACGCTTAAAAAAGAAGAAAGGAAAAAAAAAAAAAAACTCATAAATGAAACAATACTGAAATTTCAATTTTTGGGATTTTTTCTGCTAAAGGCATGCTATTTTGTACTAACTTCTCCTGATTATTTTTCTTTGATGCAGGGTCGCTAGCTTGGTTTGGCTTCCTAATGGTAATTGCCTGATAGGTGGAAATTGTTAAGAAAAGGAGACAGAAATTCAATTGTCATATTGAAACTAGTAGTCATTTAGGGAGTAGTGAAAAATGACACAACAAACGTCAAACAAGTACTGATATTTAGATGCTCGCCAACATTTAGATTATTTAGATTTTTGATTCATTTAGATTTGAAGCAAAGTTATGCTTAGAAATGGCTTTATTGCCCCCACCCCAAGAGGGGGAAGGGGGGACTTTCACAAAATCCCATCACAATGGGAGTTGGACAAACGTAAATAAGCCACACACTAATAAAATTTGTGACCTCAGCTCACATAGATTTCCCCGGACGAACATAGCGCTAAAAGGGTGGCTCGAATTTGACCCCTCGTGTGTATGTGTGCGTATAGTCCAGTGAAATTACACTTTTTGTAGCCGAAAATTTTTATTTTATATTTTGAAACAGCAAAGTAAAAAAAATTACACTAAAAGTAACAATACTGCACCAAAGTAGAGCGAATTTTAATAATAAAATTCTTTTAATAACAAAATACATTTAATGTAATCTACTGTTTCAGTTCACAGCAAATGCATAAACAAGTATGATGTTTTTTCAGATTAAGCTCTCGTAAGGATTTCGATTACGATCAGGATATTTCAAAATGCGAGAAAAGTTTGAAAATTTTGAGGAGAGAGTTAGCAGTAGATATGTAAGTGTATAAAATACTTTTCTATAATTTCATAATTTTTCTTGCAAATTTTTGTATCCTAAATTACATTTTATAGTCCGTATTTTTACTCTTTTGCCCGTCTTAAAATATAATTTGAATTATAGATGGATGTTAAAGCAGGTTAGTAGTATTTTCTCACATCATTTTGCATAAAAAATACAAAAATAATTAAAAATGTGTAAAAATTATTTGATTAATTACAAATACTTATTGAAATGAATAATTACACAGATAGGCAGATGAACTGTAGTCATATACACTGTTAAATTTCAATCTAAAGTATTAAAGAAAAAAAAATTCCAAACTTTTCTCAAACAATGAAAGTTAAATTATATATATATACAAGTGAAAACAGAGTTTTTGAATTACAACATGCATTACAATAATAATAATAATAATAATAATGAAACAAAAATTGAACACTTTCAATTACTCTACCAATTTTTACTAGTCTGTATTTATATTATCATAGCTGCCAACTTTTACCCTTATTGTCTACCAGTAATATACAACAGAAATGTTTCATAACTTTCCGTTATAGCCTTGCACGAATTAAATAAAATAAACAGTTCTACTCATATAGAGTAGTATTGGAAAAAAGAATAAAAGTTGAATATGCTTATATATAATACAACTTATTTGTAATGTAAATATTTATAATACATTTTTATTGAATACATTAGAAAAATGTAGTTTAGTTTCAAAACTGTTTAAGTCAACATTACCGTTACCTTTTTTTTTAATGCGCGATAGTGTCTAAATGCCTTATTCGAAAGAGCTAAAAATTTATAACCATGTTATAGGACGCGATCGCACGAACTGTATAGACTTTGGTGAATCAAGAACTTGCAGTTTTTTTACAGGAACATAATGAAAAGCTTTTTTTCATTATGGCTTATGGCGAAAGTTATTTAATGTGCGATAGCGTATAAGTGCCTTATCAGAATGAGCTGAAAATGTATGTGCGTGTTAGAGGTCATCGTTGTTCGAACTGTATAGCTCTTGGTGAATCTAGTACTTATAGTTTTTTTACAGGGACACAACAAAAAAATCTTTATCATTATGGCCTATGGGTTTAAAACATTAGCATCTAAATGCCTTATCCGATTTAGCTGAAAATTTATTTACATGTCACTAGTCACCATTGCACGATATGTATAGATTTTGGTGAATCTAGTCCTTATAGTTATTTTACAAGGACACAACGAAAGTTTCTTTATCAGTATGGCTTATAAGTTCAAACTTTAACGTGCGATAGGATCTAAATGCCTTTTTAAATGCTGAAAAATTATATACATGTTATAGGTCACTGTCACACGAATTGTATGGATTTTGGTGAATTCAGCACTTATAGAGTTTTACGGGGCCACAACAAAAAATCCTTTAACATTATGATCTATGGGCTCAAATTATGTGAAGTGAAATAGCGTAAAATTAAACAACATGTTATATGGAGAAAAATATTCAAACACACTATTTTAATTTTCTCTTTTGTTTATTTAACGACTTTTCTCCCTTTAATTTATTTAACCTGTAATTACTTAATATTTAGAAAGTCAAGTGAAATCACTCCAGATTTTCAAATTATAAATATTATTTTTAAGTTTTTCGTAAGATTTCTTTCAAATAAACCAAACTCTTCCAGCTTCATGTACGACAGTGCTTCTTATGATTGTGAAGCTGAAGCAGCTTTCAGGCGAATGAAAAGGTCATCTGCAGTCTGCCAAAATGCTATGCTATGGTTCAAAAGCCAGTTGAAATCAGAAAGGGATAAGGTATGGACAAAATTGATGACTGAGAAAAAGATCGATTTGTCCAATGCCATGATTTATTTATGGTAAATATCAACGAAACTAACGCAGTGTGGCAGACCCTTGAAAGCAGAGCGAAAGATTACGTTTTTGAATGGCAACGAAGAGCTAACTTTACCATTCTGGAAATGTTTATTTTTAGACATAAAATGTAAGGATGAATATTACTATGTTTGAATATATGGATATTTTGGACTTTCATTTACATTGTAAAATATTTAGATTGATTACTTTATATAGAGGAAAAGGTATAAATATTGGCACCCTTTATTGTTTTTGACTTAAAGTTACTTTAATTTTGAAATATTCTACATTTTTTATCTTCAGTAACAATTATAACAATATTGTTAAATGAGAGGGGGCAAAATAACGATTAATATCAATTATTTCAGTTCGAAAACGAAGATTTACAAAAAGCATTTAGAAATACATCAGAAAAAATGGGGTGCAAATAGGGGCCTTTTCCAGATAGGACACAAAAGATAGTTTAAAATGCTTTGAAACAGGTTAAAAAAAATACAAAAAGGTAGAAAATTTATTTATTACCGAAAAGAAAAAGATTACAAAAATCGCTGATGTAACTGGCTCTTTGAAACCTGCCACAATGTAAGTGTGCCCACTTACGGAACAAAACCTCATACCACTCTTCTTTGCGAGTGTGTTCAGAGAACATTCCGTCACAAAACATGTAAGTCGCATCACTCGAATTTAGTTTATCTCCGTCGTTGATATCCAGATTGATATCATCATCGCTGTGGAAAAGGGAAAGGTCACAGTAATCTGATAAATTTAATAAGGAATCCTATTGTTCGCAGTTCGAATTTTCTTTCTTTGAAGGCCTTTGGTGCTCGCCCCAATGGACGCAGTCTTTTACCTTACCGGAAGAATTACCTGGTGGTATCTTACTCAGGGAAATCTTAAAGATGTCTTCTTGTGAGCACTTTTGTCAATCAATTTAATTGTTTTTTGTATGGCCATTAAATGATGAGGTTGGACCTGGCTGATTTGCGTCTATGTGTGTGTGCGTGTGTGTGTTTTCTCTCATTGTTAGGAATAAGAGATATAGCGAACGAAGAAACTGCATTTGAAGTTCCCAGGGATTGACACCAAGAAAGGATGTCCATGTTTGCACCAACCCTACCTAAAAAAGATATCCTCTATCACACGTAACTTAAGGCGAGCGAGACTGAAAGCTTGCTTATAAAAGTAGCTTTGAATCTCCGCTTTTCGGATATCACTGTGCAATTATTTTAAGCTAACCATAGGAACACGAAAAGAAAACGATTTCAGATACTTGTCAAAAGTTTGCAGTCGAGAACAAACACCAACTGGCACTGCATCATGGAACTTGAAAGAATGGTTTCAACTGCTCGCTACTATCTTATATCAACAAGTAGCACCATCTACATTTCTTGCTGCCATCCTTCAGCGTCTCCCAGAGCCAATTGTGGTGGGGTACCCCTTATCTATATCCATTTTTACACCTTCTTCTCATATCGGTTCAATTCATATCTGCAATATTATGCGAACCTAATTAATATCGTTTTACTTCCTCCTTAACTGCTACAATTAAAATAAAATCATGTTAAAATAGGTAGTATGTATTTAATTTCTTATATGAAGAACTCAAACGAATGCTTTTAAATACTGTTATATTCTAAATGAATTATTATTTTGTCAATGTAATTTTTTATTGTTTTAGGTTGTCATTTTATCAAATATTGTAGCTAACTCTCTTCAAAAGGAAAAAATAATTTTTATCATCACTGATCGTTTTCCGAAATGTAGACTTCATGATGCTTTAACCTCTTCAGCATCCGAATCCTGATATTTATGACTTACTTACCCGAACTTAACTTTTATTTATCCGAAATGTGACTTTTATTTACCCGAAATGTGACTTATTTAACATCAAGGGATATGTATTGAGTTTCTTCTTCCATGTTGGATCTTTGTCATGTGTATCTCATCCTTCATCTTCGGCCATCTTAAACACCATCTTCTCCAGCTACGACCTTCTTCTCCACTCAGTGCAATTTTTCCCTCTTTTATAATCAGCAGCTCCATAGTATGTATGTATGGTTTTACTAATTCTCATTTTGTTTTGAGAATTGTTACACAATTTATTATTTTCGATTAGTATAGTTGCTTTAGTACAGACAGTCAATTGAATATGGATATTTCTTAAATTATAATACAAATGTTTGTTTGTTTGTTTGTTTGTTTATTTATTTATTTATTTATTTTTGGGGAGGGAGAGTGAAAGATTTTGTACATAGATCTCTAAATTCTTAAGACGGTGCACTATACAAATCCTGATCGCTAGCTCGTCTTTTACTCCGTTATTTCAATTTAGAAATTATTTTTTTGTTCCTCGATTCAGTAGAAGTAGTACTTTATACTGTTTTGTGTTGCATTTCATTACTGCAAAAAAATAATTAAATATTAAAGCGATCATTGAATTATTTTGAATTATTTTATATGAGTTCAATTTCTATTTTATTAAGCTAATACCAAAAAAAAAAAAAAATAAATAAATAAATAAATAAATAAATAAATAAAATAAGGGTCCACAATAAACGGGTTTTACATGTTCTCTTTTATATAAATCATAAAATATCGGTATGACTCTTGCATAATAAATTTTAACAAATCTGCACATTTCTATTCTAAATAAATATAAGTGATTTTTTCCCCCTAACATGTTATTCCTATAACAGAAAACTCTGTGTAATGTTTTATCTTAAGTCTTACGTAAAATTACAGAGAAAAATAAACGGAGATGTTACAAAACTTATATATTCCCTTTAATAACTAATATTAATTTAATTAATTATCGGTGAGAATATATTTCGAACTTAGAATGCTTTTTCTAAAGTAGAAACAGTCATTTTTAATTTTAATTAAATAATTAAATAAGGTAAAAATACAGAATAAAGATCGACAATCTCGATTATTCACTTTTAACTAAGAATTACTGTAAATTTACAGAGACTCTGTATAAATATTTACAATAAATTTACAGAAATTTTTTACAGTGGTGTTTTTTACAACGTAATGAATCAACTAATGTAAAGAAACTGAGACATACCTCGAAGCTTCGTGCACTTGAGCCATGATTTCAGCGGCTTTGTCACCTCCCCGGCAATTTCGCATTTGCTGTAAAAGTTTTAGAACTTCGATCCAAGATGGCAGGTCGCATGGCAAAAGCACGTGGGCCATCCGACGCCGCTGAATATAACAGACATTAGAGTTAGATTCAATAAAGAATGGTTAAAAATAATAATATGATGAAAAATAATAAAAAATTACTGCTGATCATTTTTAATTGACTAACTTAATAATCTGGATGAGGATGCAGTGAATGAATTTGATGGTTATTTATGAAGTTTAGTAAAACATCATTTCACATTATGTGATTTTATTTTATCAAATTAAGATTCTTAGAAAAAATATTACGTATATCTATATATCTCCAGATATGCTCTATCTATTTTCTAATATATATATAGGAATAGATTATCAATGAATAAAATAAATGAAGATTATCAATGAATAAAGTGAAATAAAACCCCAAAAAACACTGAGATCTTCATCAGTGTATTAATTCCTATATTTAAGTTTTGCATTTCCTTTAGCTGCAATTCTACGCATTGGTTTGCAATTCTCCTTTTTTGTTTTTCTTATCTTAAACTCATAAATTCATTACAATAGCTACCTGTATATATATGTATGTATATTTGCTGTAAAATTTGAGTATTCGTCATAGTAATTCAAAACATCTTTTTTCTTTAGAATGAGTAACAGATATATTCTTTTGAAAACATACGACGTTTTTTAAAGAAGCGTTTGTAATGTATGTATGAAAAATTCCGAAGTATTGTCTCTTGTGATCATAATAATTTAAAACTTAAAAAGTGTGCACCATAACAGAACATTCGTTTTAAGAAAAACAGAAAAAGTATTTGGTACGTTATATGTTATATCTAGTGTCTAGCATTAGCGTGAAAATTATACCTCTGGGGGTCACCGAAGCGGGAGAGCCATCCCTTCCGTGGAGGATCAAAATTGTAATGTCATGTCCCCGGACCACGTCTAGGAGTGTGTCCCAGACTGTCGCCAATTGCCCATCATCATAGTGCGACGTAAAACCCAACCAACCAACCTACCATTAGCGTGCTGCATTAGTGGTTCCTGAATTGGGGAAATTAATTAAAATCACAACCTTTGCGTTAAGAAAACTCTCAAAAACCTTCCCTGCAGACTGCAACACTTTGAAATTTTTCGCTACGGATGAATCGAGATACTTCCACTTAGTAAAGTAGACTGAAATCCCTTCAAAAGCAATGAAGAGGTTCAGAAGATTGTGAAGAACTTTATATCGCTTCGCTCGTTACCAAGTTTCACCAAGATGGTCTATGAAAAATGGAGCACGACCGAAATTCAGTTCTACCAGAACGACAAATGTATCAATATCGGTAGAGACTGTGTGGAAAAATATCTAAAACTTTGTATTTTGTTGTGTCATTGTAGGTTTGAAATAAAGTTTCCTCGTGAAAAACTATGATGAATCTGACTTTGGGATTTGTCGTACTTACACGGCAAACAAAACAAGAAGCATTCTACGATTTAAATTGGCCAAATTATTTAATTTTAAAATTTGTGATTTTTACATATGTTTTCGATTTTTAATAAGAGGTCCGTTTAAATATATATTTATTCATTTATTTTCCTGCATAATTTCTTTTGGGCATGAAGAAGGGGAGAAACGCAGGTTTGTGTATTAAACCATTTCGGGACTTGTGCAATGGAATGCCAGCATTAAAACAGACAATATACTTTGTTTATTTAAAGATTTTATTTAAAAATCTTTCGATAAAATAGTATATCACTTTATGCCGTTAAAACTTGTAAAACTTATAATTTAAAATGTATGATTGCAATAAGAAACATTAAGTGAGATTGAGATCATATAACATTTCGTATTAACAGCATCGTACGAAGATCAGAACCCACTCAATCTTTTATCACTCATATATATAGCTTTCTTCCAAACTACGTCCCACATTACACATTTGTCTATAACTAATTTGCCCGTACACAAACATATATATATATATATATATATATATATTAAATGTTAAATGTTAATGAGGCCAGATGCATTTGAACTTAAAAGTTACGTAAAATAATTTATTCGCAACTTACGAAAAGTGCAGGTATGGAAGTAAAAATTCAAGACAAGTACGGAAGATTTTAATTAAAAATAAACATACCCAAAATTTCTATATTCTATTCTTTGCTTTGTATAAAAGTTGACTCTCATCCTAACAAATATAACACAAAAAGTTTCATTTTTGTGCGCTCAAAATGGACCAGATATTTAGTTTCAAATTTTGGGATTTTTTTTTTTCCGCATTTTCTCAGGCTTTATTAAGGATTTTTCAATCGACCCCTTTTACTAAATATGTCAACTTTTAGTAAATAGGACTATAGGAACCTGGGGACTGTGTAAAAAGTTAGTTTTTGTAATTTAATATATATATATATATATATATATCTTACAAAATCTTACAAAATTGAAAAAACCCAAAAGTGGGCAAAATTGTGGGTTTTTTCAAATGGGTTTTTAGAAAACACCCATTGAATTGCCCGAACTGTGTCGGACACAGCCAACCCTGATGCAAAGCAAAGTCGGAAAGAGGCCTTTATCTCCGCAAACAGCAGTCGCAGACACATACTTCCAACTACAATATGTTTTTTAAAATGTAAGAATTTTTTATACAGCATGTTTAGATTAATATATATATATTTATATATATATATATATAAGATAAAGGCCTTCTTCGAATTTGCTTTGCATCAAGGTTGGCTGTGTCCGACACAGTTGGGGCAACTCAATGGGTTTTTTCTAAAAACCCATTTGAAAAAACCCACAATTTTGCCCACTTTTGGGTTTTTTCAATTTTGTAAGATTTCTTTCGTAAAATAATTAAGTAAAATATTAAGCTATTGAAACTTATTTCTTATTCAATTATTAAAATACAAAACACAAAGTTTAAATGAATAATTAGATTTATTTTGGGTTTTGTTTCAATAAATTTTACAAATATACAATTTAGCATTATATTCAGATGCTTATTAAATTACAATGCTACAACCAAAAGCTAGTTGGCATAGATGGAATCTGCTGTTTCCCATCATATGTTTGTTCTTATAAAATTTTAATAAATATAGAACAAACTATATTTCAAGATCAGAGCAATAAATTCTGCTGATGACCATTTCCACTAAGAGACTGAAATGTCCCATAACTAAGCTACCCTTCTCTTTTACCACTTCGAGACATTTACAGTCGGTAACAAAAGTGTCCGAACACTAGCAAAAATTCCTATATAAAAAAGTACACTTAATACTGTTTTGCTAAATAAATCCTTGTCGAATCCTGTTCTTAGACTGACTAAGAACAGGATTCGACAAGAATTTATTTAACAAAACAGTATTAACTCTACTTTTTTTATATAGGAACTTTTGCTAGTGTTCGGACACTTTTGTTGCCGATTATACCTTTCCTAATTTGTTGCTTTTTCTTATAGATGTCAGTTTAGTATTTAATTCCTGATGCAATTCCATGCAATAAATCCCATATTGCACATTTATTTGAAATTTTGCCCTATTTGGCTTTTGAAGTTTGAATTTACGAAGTTATTGAAATTCAATAAAATTTTCGCTGCTATCATAAAATGATACTATTTAAAAATTAGTCCAACTTCTTAACCATAATTTATATTCTTGAGATAATGTCTATACAGATACGGTCCTCAATACGGATATCATATCGCTTTTATGCTTTTAGGATTCTTCCTACTGTTCTTTCTCCGATTTAAATCGTAAACAAACAAGGCCAATTTTACTCTTAAAACAGAATTGCCCGTGTTTATTTAAGGCTTGAGTTGAAGAATGAATAATGTCTCAAAATGTGTAAAAATATTAAATTCAGGCCAAAAATTTTCACGAATGCGATGGCAAACGAAAAATGAAGCTTTTCGATCATGAACATATAAATTGCCCTA
The DNA here is from genome assembly GCA_963930645.1 of Salticus scenicus. Lineage (NCBI taxonomy): Eukaryota > Metazoa > Arthropoda > Arachnida > Araneae > Salticidae > Salticus > Salticus scenicus. The sequence continues at coordinate 15,570,405 of OZ005654.1, read as the reverse complement.
TTTCACAGGTCTATGAAATCGTACTTTTCAGTTTTTTTTTTTTTTTTTTATTCTGTATTGCACTGAGAGTAATTGCGTTGAAAATAATAGTCTTTTCTTCTTATCGCGTAAGGAATTTTCAAAAAGTAAAGATAAAGATTTGAAGAATTCACTCGGGGTCTATAACAAATCCAAAGCAATTTATGTATAAAATACATTAACATCGGATATTACTTACGCACTATCTTTTTAATGTGTTTCCCTTTAGAGCTTTTTACCTTGTGGAGGGGGGGGGGGCTTTCAGATGGCCTTGTGGAGGGGGGGGGGATTTCTCTATGCAGCACCCAACAATAATCTACTAACAAGTTAATACTCCATTGTCCCTGATGCCTCCTCTACATTTCTTTGTTGTCTTGATGAAATAGGCTTTTTTATTCTTCACTCACATCACCCAGATTTTCTGAGAAATAACTTAGATGAAGGTTTAAAAAAATGAAACGACAAGAATCCGTTTATTTATTTTATTTTTATTTATTTATTTATTTATTTTATTATTATTATTTTGTTAAAACTGTAAGTGATGGAAATTTTTGAATAGTTTAACACGTAGTTTTACAAAAATTTCCTCGTCGACTTGCGTTATTTAAAACTGGTCAAGAAATAATTCAAAATATTTATATCTACAGCCAAAAAAGTAGATAGAAGTTATATCTAATTATCTGAAGTTTTATAGATATAAAAATTGCATATTCATAAATCCTCAAAAAAAAAAAAAAAAAACTTAAAAAAGGAAAATAAATAAATAAAGGCAATATTTTTTCAATATTTCATCCAAAACATGTGCAATGTGCACATATAATGAGATGAAATATAAATATTTATTTTTCAATTTCTTTTATAGCAACTCGCATTTGTTACTGTTAAAAAAAAAAAAAAAAAGAGAGAGAGAGAGAGAGAAAAGAAAAAAAAAAACACCCTTTCTTGAAAAAAACCCAAATAAAACTGGGTTTTTTCGGGTTTTATGGGAAAAACCCTGAAAAGAATCCAACTTCTAATAATTGTGTAATGCTAATGCCTTAAATTAAAATGCATAAATTCCGGTAAAATAGTGTCAAAATGAAAAATGTGATCTACGGGATTCAGATACTTAAAATATAAAAAGCGAAGGGTATCACGATAGAGTGATTGTTTTTTATTATTTACTTTTTACAGTTATCAGTCATTCGTCCCAACTTAAAAAATCTAAATTAATACCAGTAATTTAAAGAAAAGTTGTTTATTCATTACTTCTTTTATACTTACTATTATCTAAATTTATACTTTTTTTTACCCATACATGGTTTTAAAAAAAAGTATTGTTTTGGTTAAATTTTCGAAATTGAGTTTTTGTAATATTTACATGTTTTGAGGTTACCCGATTCCAAAAATCGGTTGGTCTAAGTTGTGTGTGCGCGTGTTTTTGTTCGTGTGCAAGTCTTTTATCAAAAACAAATTGTAGAAGTCTAAATTCAGTATTCTGAAAGTATGGTAATGTTACTCGAAACTTGTTACTCTAATTGGGCAAATAGTTTATCTACAAGGACTTACAAAAGTGTTATGATACATTATTTGTATGGGCGAAATGTCTGTACAGTTTAACTTCTTTAGACTACACTAAATAAAACGATATTGACTACATGCACAAAAACATGAGTCACATAAAATATGATATGAAAAATATTTTCTTTTGTTCACAGGACCACGTGAAAGAATTCTGATATGTTGATTGGAAGTGGCTTGAAGTACATTTAGAATTGTTCATGGCATTTATTTTCTGTACACTTTTTTGTGAGTGCATAATTTATCAGTAATATACAAAGTGATTCCAATAAATTTAAAAATATGGTGTAGGCGACACTACTTTGAATAACTTGAAACTTATTTTAAAGCTTACTAACAGATTTATATATTTTACGAATGTAGTTACGATATTCAAACAGGAATTGAGAGGGCGGTTGAAGTGGGGAGGCAGACACCACCCCATCCACCTCTCAAACAGAAATTTGTGTCAACTAAAACTGTTTCTACAACTTTCAACTGGTGTTTTAAAAACTTTGGATCAATTCAAATACAATACCCCTTCTTTTTACGCATAAAACTGTAACAATCTGTCTTAATAGTAATGTAGGATAAAAGAAAGCCCTGGGAGCGCTGCACCAGATTATTGAGTTTATGAGCAAACTAAATTAAATGCGTTTTAAATAATTTATTTATTAATACTAAGACATAATACAGTCGAACCTCGTTAACGTGATTCTCAAGGGGAATAAAAAACTTGTTCATGTTATCAGTAGTTAATGCTATCTGTAACTCAGAAACTAATCTTCATTTTGACAAGAATTATGGAAACAGTTCATGTTTAAATGTTAACAGTGTTCATGTTAACGAGGTTCGACTGTATATATCAAGCTGAGGCATATTTCTATAAAAGCTTTTAAAGTAAATTATAAATAAAGCTTAAATTATGATTAGTTTTAAGTTTTTCATCGATAAATCTTTTTAACTTGTGGAACTAATATTGATTTCTGGAAGGTTTCTTATAATAGTATGATAATAATAATAATAATAACAAAAATTCAATGAACGTTTTAAATCCTCCGCAAAAAGAAATAATAGTTATGTCACAAGTCATGCGTGCTTCGCTCACTCAAACAACTCAAGTTTATAAACAAAATAAAATCCCTTCAAATTCTTAATTTATCAGTTTTAATTTAATAAAACAAAAGTACTATAATTTAGAGCGACTTTCATGCTTTTCCTTCTTACTAACAGTGATTTTTTTTTTTTTTAATAAATATTTATGGATATCCATAAGTGAAAATAATTGATTTTTGTAGACATAGAATTTTCGTCAGTTATGTACACTTTCTTAAATGTTATGTAATATTTAAAACACGATTTAATATTAGAAAAGTTTTATAGCTTTTGAAATTATTCTGAAAATATTTGTAATATTGACAATTCTGATGCAAAAATGGGGTGTATCAACAAAGTTCCTGAAATACTAAATTTTATATTTTAAAATAGAACATTGAACGTTTCAATTTTAGATTCATTGTGTACTGTATTGTTCTGTCTTTATGGGTGTGCACTTTAGGATATAAGATTTTTTTTTTTTTTTTAATTTCAGGAAAGTGTACCAATAGTCGAATTTTTTAATTTTTTTGTATGCATGAAATTTTGTATATAGTACAGTCGATAACAAATGTGTCCGAACACTAGCAAAAATTCCTATGTAAGAAAGGTACCTACACTTCATACGGTTTTGTTAAATAAATCCTTGTCGAATCCTGTTCTTAGTCAGTGTAAGAACATGATTCGATAAGGATTTATTTATCAAAACCATATGAAGTGTAAATTTTTTTATATAGGAATTTTTGCTAGAGTTTGGACACTTTTGTTACCGACTGTATATAAAATAGGAATGTATAAAGTCTGAATTTTTTATTTGCATATTTTTCTAGCTTTTATTATGTACAAAAAAATAAAGTGTAAAAAAAAAAAAAAAAAAAGAAGAACTTTTATAGATTTTTAAAATGGTTTTATGTAAATATATATTTATATATATATATATTTTTTTTTTCTTTTTTTTGTGAAATATTCCATTTAACTTTTAAAAAATAAAGTAGTGACCGAACAAGTTTGACAGAAGATGAGATTACTTCCTATTTCCCTTTTCCTGAGTTCTCCATGCACTCCAAATCACCCGAGTTCATTAAGGGCCCTCTTCACTCACCGCCGCCGGAAGCCGAAGCTAATGTTATTCTATGGGAAATTTTTCTTTACAAATAACTTATTAACTAGCGCATATTTTTAAATTCTGCTTTCACATTCAGAAAATTCCCAGCTGTTAAATTGACGGACTTTTTTTAAAAAATCATTTTTTTTTTAATTTTTTATATTTTATTTTGAAGCTGCAAAATACGAATTTTCAATATGTGAATTTTTTTCATTTTGCAATATCAAAATAAAATATTAAAAATTAAAACACTACATTTTTAAAAAAGGTCCGTCACTTTAACAGTTGGGAACTTTCTGAATGTGAAACAGAATTTAAAGATATGTATTAGTTAATAAGTTATTTGTAAAGAAAAATTTCCCGTAGAATAACATTGGCTCGGGCTTCCGGCGACGGTAAGTGAAGAGGGCCGTTAACTTAAAAAATGAAGTAGTGACCGAAACAAGTTTGATAGAAGATGAGATTACTTCCTATTTCCCTTGTCCTGAGTTCTCCATGAACTCCAAATCACCCGATTTCATTAAATCAGAGACAAGCAAATTTGCATCCCATGGAAATGCAAGATTATATTTTAAGACAATATCAAAATAATGCCTACCTGAAAATTGTGGGTTGTTGATCTTCAGCGAACTGAGAGGGTCCTTCTCGTGCTGTTGCATCTTCAAATGTTCTATTTCTGTGCACCCTGGCAGTCGACCAAACCTCCCCTCTCACACACAGAGACAAATGCGCTCGAGATTTCTTCCGACTCTAACCAAAGAAAAAAAAAAAAAAGTAAGCAAAATAATAATGAAACAAAAGAAGTGTCTTTGGGCTCTTCGTGGATCAGCTTGTTACGCGTATCCAGAAAAATTCATGAGGCTACTCCGTAATCTTTTTGTAATCCTTTTAGCGCTTAGGTGGGGATGGACGTGGGAGCGTTACTCCGGGAAGTGCAAAATGGATTTGCGGTAAGAAACCGTAAAAAAATAAAAGCAAGGTAAAAAAAAAAAAAAAAAATATTTGAAATCAATATTCTTGTTTTTGTTTTTTAATTCAGGAATTTCCCGTCCTTTGCTTTAGATATTATTTCCTAAAACACCGCATTCAATGGAGGAATAATTTTTATATAAGCACATTAAATCCAAAACTTTTCGTTCGTATAATGTTTGGAAAGTTATATATATACAGTAACCGCCGTTTAACAAAATCACTGGTTAATAAAATCAGCCGCTTAATCTGATCAAATCGTCAGTACCGGAATCAAATCAATACAAACTACTTTTAAATCCGCCGCTTAATAAAATCAGCATTGCCGTTTAATAAACTCAAAAATATCTCCTTAGCAGCCAAAAATATCATGTGCACTATTTTATTTTATTTTACTTTTTAATAGAAAAAGAAATTAAAGCACAACAAACCCTCCGTTATCGCTCAATTTCGAAGATTTTACACTTGCAGCACAGTTACAAATTAAACACGCCAAATAACTTATTTCCGTAACAATTTCAAGGAACGTATTCTTCAAAGTGCAGTAATAAAATACAAATTTGATTTGAAATGATTTTTTTTTTCTTTTAATTTCTAATTATTAAAAACCAGTTTCTAGTTCTAATTTTGAAATTATTATAATTCATGAGGTTTAAACGAAACGATTTTAAATTTATAAGAATAGTGGGAACTTTTGGTAACGTAATGATGATTTTCCTCTAACGAAAGTGCACGGGAACATAGAATGCGTTTATATTTACTTATATCGAAGAAACAATTAGTTAATTATCTACCAAAAATTAATTAATATTGTTTACTAATTCCATTATTCGTTACCTTTTGAAGTTTCCTTCGAAATTCAGGGAGGCAATAACTTTTTCTTAAGGGCAGTAACGTTCGCCGGATATAAAAATCAGCCACTTAATAAAATCACTTTGGCTCAGAACGAATGTGATTTTAATAAGCGACGGGAACTGTATATATATTAGGGTGTCCCTTAAAGGAGGGGAAATTTTTGTTTTCTTATTTTTCTTCTTCTTCCTTTTTTGCATCAGCTACTCATACCCTTTAATTTTTCTTCTATTTGATCCTAAACATTTTTTAGCAAAATATCAGCTCTCTGGAATAATGTTAACCCGCGCCGAATGGACAGCAAAATCATATTAGGATTTTCCGTCAATTCGGTTAATTTTTATTATTTGTACTTTTCACTATATATAGAGATGATAACAAACAGTGCAAAAGATTATCATCTCATAGAAGCATAAATCTAAATGTCGAAGGAAAGCCAATTTTGTGCCCTACAGACGACTTCTTAAAAAATGCATTTTTACAGGATTTTTTTTTTCCTTTTCAAAAGGAAAAATATAGATAATTTTATTTCAAATCATCACAGATCTATGATTCAATGATTGTATTGATGAGTTCTTTTGGAAAATACTCATACTGAAAATTTACATCCCCGGTAAGTAAGCAGTTCTCTTACATACGCAAAATTTTCATCCAATAAATAAGATAGACACTACTTTATATCAAAGTCATTTTCATATAAATTTACATTGGATTCCATTCATTGGTTTGTGAAATATAGCGCTTACCAAATTTTGATAACAGATACACAGAAATAGACATTCAGACAGACGGGCATTTTCTAAAAATGGTTCAGTCATGTTTAGGACTCCTCAAAATGCATAAATCCATTAAAATCGGAGGTCGAAAAATTTCATAAATACAATACTTCCTTCTTATGTATATAGAAGAAAGTAACAAAACTTTTAATAAGTAATGCATTGTTCACGGTAAATACTGAATGGGATTTTTCACTGTATTTTACTAATAAGATATGTATGCCCAGCAAACACAGAAGTGACATATTGGTATAAAAAAAGACATTATTCGTCCGACACGCTAAGGTCATTTACGATGCCAGCAATTCGTAAATTTTATGTGTCGAAAGTATCCGTTGAATCGATATCTTCACCAATACGTGAAATGGTTATCGATTTGGTGTCAGATTCTGGACATAATTTCGATCGTCATCTGTAGTTCCGATACATAATCGACAAAATGCATATCAGTTCCGATATCGCCAACACTGAACTGACATAAAAATGACGCCTAACTGATTTCAGCGATACCCTATGGCATAGGTGTCAAGTCTTAATACCAGAAAATTTTTATAATTGTTTGTAGCTTACTTAATCGTCAAAAGTATATGTGATATATTCCTTTTAAAACACAGTGCGGTGTTAAATCTGATTTAAAAATTAAAAAGGTTGGCAGCTATGTCTATGGTTATTATTTTGTATTTTATTTTCCATGTATATAGTTTTAGTTTGCGGAACCTTTCAACTGAAGGAGTAGCCTTTATCTTTTCTGATGATAATTGGCCGTGTACCTATCAACATGACTGTTTACTGCTGTAAGCTAACAGTTTCTTAGCATACAAGCAAGTTTATTTATAAATAGTTAGTGGTGGCAATGAACCCAAACCGAGAGAGAATAATGATACAATATTGGTAACATTTTGATTCTTTAAATTTGATGTTAAATAATTATCATATCTCTGCTATCAGAATAATAGCTTGCATTCGATATGTTAAAGACACCACGAAAAACTGTCAGCTTTCGGATACTGTCTGATAACAACTGTTTGATATTTCTGTTGTATTGTGTAAAAATACCATATTTTTGGTACCGTTCAGGTACCATTTATTTGATAGAATTTTATTTGTCATGAAAAAGGTATCTGAATATTACAAGAAAATCAACATGTCTGATAAATTTGATACATCTGATACCATGTTTCTGATACTTATATGTTTATTGGGTATATAGTTAGTATTTAATTTTAAATATAAGCTAGACATTAATATATTTATTTTTTAACATTTAGATTATTATTACACTGATAAGTTATAAAAATATAAATTACTATTATTATTTAAGTTTATATTAATTAGTTTTCTTTAACGAATTGTAATTGGAATATAACTTCTACTTTCAATTACTAAATAATTTAAACTTCTTATGTTAATGACCTTCAAGAACATATTTTTCTGTTTGTAAATAATTTTATTTAATAATTTTATTTTATTTTTCTCTTCATGTGACTTTGTAAGTAATTTTCTAGTTTTATTTTATCTCCCATTTGATTTCTTTATCAAATTTATCTTGTTTTCATATTTAATTGGTTTTGTTTAGTGTGGGTGAACTGCGCAGTGATATCTGTAAAATGTTTTGCCTATAGGTATACAGGTATACAGATATGCAACTACTATTTGCATGCATTATTCAATCACTGCCCTTGAAGAAATATTGTTTAATGTATGATTTCATTCCCGGATTTTGAATATCTTTTTAAAATGATCTTCCAACCAAAGTTCTATTTCTTTCATACAGAGAAAAAGCATCATCACCATTATCAACAGATCTTGAATTTTGCACGCTTCTGAGTGATTCCAAACATTTACAAATACTGATGAGGAAAAGTGTGAGTCAAAAATAGGACTCAGGTAGAAAATTAAATTTTCTTTTATAACTGTTTGATTTTGGAATTGAGAGAAGATACAAAAAATCAACATTTATTTAAGAATTAAAAAAAATAACCATTCTAAAAATAAAAGTATTCGTAAGGAACTTTAAAACTTACTTTTAAATATTTATAGCATTTATGAGGACCGCTATACACCCTTATTTCATGAATAAAAAATAATAATTTCCAGCAAATAACAATCACTGTTATAGCCTGCAACTTTTAAATACTTCAAGCTCATAATGCTATCAGACGTACAGTCGGCAGCAAAAGTGTTCGAGCACTAGCAAAAATTCCTATCTAAAAAAAAGTACATTTAATACTGTTTTGTTTAATAAATCCTTGTCGAATCCACTGAGCTGAAGAATTGTTGTTGTTGTTGGGGGTTTTCTTTGAGACCTATAGCTGCTGGGGCTGTTGTCTCAACTGATCCATGGCCTATCGCAGAACGACGAGAGGACAAGCCACAACGATCTATAGCTTACTTGCACATTTTTTAAAAACGATTAATAGAATGCAAGAACCCAAGAGTGCAATGACGAAAGTTACTTAATGAGCAGAATTTTTGCAGGAAAACAGGAAAGGACCTAAAATTATCACTATTTAGCAGCGCACCGAAATACTGAATGCGAATCTGCTGGTAGCGACTACAAGATAAAAGAATATGTTCAATAGAGTCCATTATGTGACAGCGATCACAAATGCCATTGTCAATAAGGTGGAAGCGATGCAAAAGAGCTGGGGTAACGATCATCTTGCAAAGAAGCCTGGAGATCAGCATATCGTCCCTTCTGTTGGAAGACCAGGAACTGGTCGTATTGACCGGAGGAATGTCACCATGAGAGAGCGCATATTTACTCTGACGATAAGTATAAGAAATCGATTCTTTGAAACAATTGGTAGCGTAATTGATAAGGTCCTCAGGAGAAATCCAATCCAAGAGAACGTCCGAGGGACCAGTATTCTTTGCGATTCTGTCGGCTTTTTCATTAAGAGAGATACCTCTGTGACCAGGGACCCATATCAGCCGAATACTACAAGCAAAAGATGAGGCACGGCAAATTTTATTGTGGAGCCAAAGTATGACTCGGGGAGATTTGATGGAGATTGATTGAAGAGCAGATAGGACCGATAGGCTATCCGTAAGGATTATGAAGGAAGAGCTTGAGGAAGCCAGTTCATCAATCGCTGTACCGATGGCAAGGGCTTCAGCGGTGAAGATTGAATTTATATGAGAAATACTATACTTGAATTGAGAATCAGAGGAGCAGCCGGCAATAGCCGTTAAGGTATGAGTTTTGGTCGCATCGGTAGCAAAGATATCGTGACTCGACGAGAACTCTGAGATAAAGGCCGAGAAAAAGGACTGGATGATAATATCATTCAAAGTTGTGTTCTGGAAAGGAAGGTCAGAAAGATAAAAGAAAACTTTCCCATGAGCCATGGGTTGAGGAAACTGGAAAATTACTAAACTCTCCAAGCAGGAACTAATATCATCAAGCCCATCTATGCCATACGGTAAAAAGTCGAGCTGTAGTTCTTTGTCATAGTCATCAGCTTCATTCAGAAAACTCCAAAGAGGGGACCAGGTACCCAGACAGAGCTGACGGATCCAGAATCTGAATGATTGCAATCGAATTCTGTAACCTATAGATAGGACATCAGCATGTTTGTGAAGGAGGGCTATGGGAACCCAAGAGGGAAGACCGAGAGCAGCTCGAAGGCCACAATTCTGGAAGACTTCAAGCCTCTTGATTAGAGAGGCACCCGCCGAAGACAGAGTAGCAGCACCATAATCGACTAAGCTCCCGATAGAGGACGTGAAGAGCGTAACTAAGGGATGTGACCTAGCACCATAACTCTTTTGAGAGAGGGCCTTGAGAAAGTTAATTCTTTTAAAAGCTTTTACACGCAGGTAGTCAACGTGCTTCTTAAAACCACCCCGACGAGAAAAGAAAAATCCTAGAAATTTCACATCATCCGACCAATTGATGAGGCCGCCGTTAATGCTAAAATTAAAATCACAAGCGCCATTTCTGCGAGAAAAATTAATCGCATGGCATTTATCCGGCCGAATGGAAAGTTTCCAGTAAGAACACCACCGGGAAATATTCTGTAGGACAGCCTGTAGCTTCTCGTGGCAATAGCTCAAGGAGTCACCAAAGCAATAAATGAAAATATCATCGGCATAAACTAAACACCTGGTATTAAAATTCAAGACTTCAAAGAAGTCAGATAGAAAGATTGTGAACAAAATAGGGCTGAGGACCGCACCTTGCGGAACCCCGCGCCGAGAAGGATGAGGAGACGAAACCACGCCCCTCCAAGCAACTTTAATATAACGGTTTGACAAAAATTTATGGATCCAACGGAGCACATTACCCGTGATACCGACTTGGGCGCACTTCTGGATAAGGCCATCAATATAAATGGAATCATACGCAGACTGCAGGTCTAAGGAGATGCCAAGAATAAACTTTTTGTTTCTTTTTGCCCTCACAATATCCTGGTGCAGCATCATGACAGCCGTTTGGCTGTCCCGAAAGGGAGTAAAACCCAAATGTCTGTAATCAAGAGACTTATTTTTGAGAAGAAAGGTATTTATTCGCTGGGCAATCATACGCTCACAAATCTTGCAAATAACAGGGGTGAGAGCAATAGGACGGTAGGAAGAGGCCGAGCACTTAGGCTTGTCAGGTTTTGCAATGGGCAGAATCAGAGCAGAGGTCCAATCAGGTGGGATAATCCCCGTAAGAAGAGATTCATTATAAATTTTTAGTAATAGCTCAAGAGAGTGGGAACCAAGATTCTTGAAGAAACAGGCAGGAATCCTGTCCTCACCAGGAGAGGTAGATTTTGTACGTTGAATAGCAGAAGTCAGTTCGGACATGGAGAATGGTTTGTTGAGACTCTCATCATGATCAGTGCCATAAGTAAGAGGAAGAGGAGGAAGGTCAACCCCACCGCAATAAAACTCCGCGAAGATCTCAGATTGATCGCCCGCGTCAGACACAAGGGAACCGTTGTGCGAAAGGCAAAAGTTAGAATCAGGAGAGGACGAAGGACGATTTTTTAATTTATGGAACACCTTGAACAGTAAACGGGGGTCACTAGCATGCCTGCAAGCAGAGTCCCAGAAGCGCCTTTTGGCGTCCTTGATGGCCTGACGAAGTAAAGCGGAGGACTTTTTGTATTTGATCCAAAAGTCAACAGAGGCCAGCTGAGTAGCTTTCTTGAGGAAAAACTTCTTCTGGGAGAGAAGGGCCTTACAACGAAGGGACCACCAAGTAGGAAAAGCTTTCTGACGAGAATGTACAACCCGGGAGTTTCTAGCCATCGCCCGCTGGACGGAATCCGAAAAAGACTCATAGCAAACAGAGGGGACAGACAGCAAAGAAGCGTCAACTTCCTCGCAGATACGAGACCAAAAATACCGTACACAGACGGGCTGAGGGACAGGAGCCGACTCAACAACAAGAGAGACAGGAAAATGGTCACTGCCGACAGGATCATCCAAAACCTGAAAAGAGATCTGAGGAAGGATTTCAGCCGAACACAGGGAGAGATCTAACAGTGAAAGAGAACCATTGGGAGACATATGGGTAGGGCGTGAAGAATTGATCAGGCAAAAGGAACTGTCAGCAAGCCACTCCACAAAAGCCTCACTGTAACGAGAAGCATGGGAAGCACCCCAGAAGGGGTGATGGAGGTTGAAATCTCCCAAGATGAGGGAGGGACCAATAAGACCAAGACAGAAGGACCGGAGATCCTCAGTGACTGAACCAGAGCGCGAGTAGACATTAGTAATGTTCAAAGAACCAGAACCCGTAAAGATTCGAACGCACATAATCTCATTCTCCAAGGAAGACAAATGAGTTGGACCAAGGGACGAGGAAAGAAATTGATTAACCGCAATTAGGAGGCCCCCGCCAGAACGGGAAGGCCTGTCCAAGCGATACACGACCTTGCCAGGAATAAAGAGGGACTTCTCAGGACGAAGGAAAGTCTCTTGAAGCACCAAGATATCAAAGGATGGAGATAGGGTGTGGACCAGCAAGTCTAGCTTGTTTAAGATGCCTCTACAATTCCATTGAAGTAACTTGAGGGAACCCATAAAAGAAATACAAACAAGAAAAGACCAGACAAACAAAAGGTCTGACAGGCTACACCCTGCAGCTCAACAGAAGAATAAAAACATGGTACAGGAACAGCGAAAACATTATCCCTTGGAAGTCGCCGGAGAACTCCGGCGTTTACGCTTATCAGGCGAAAGGTCCCCAATGGATTCTTGGAAGCTTTTGATTAAATCGCTTAAGGCAGAGATAGCATTAGACAGAGAGTCCGAGTTTTTTCTAATAATTTCATTTAGCACTTTCACCATAGCATTCGTGCGATTCTCTATATAGTTTTGGATAGTTGTTACGTCGACGTTTTTTGCGCTACCTGTAACAGTAGCGTATGATGACTCTTTTGGAGTTTTTTTTACAAATGTTCTGCGAGCTTCTATGAAGGATAAAAAGTTTTTGCATTTAAAGTTCAGGAGCTCAATTTCCTTAAGTCGGGCTGGACACTGGTTGTAATCAGCACGATGCTCGCCTGCGCAGTTAACGCAGGATAAAGAGCCCGTACAAGGCCCCTCATGTGAAGTACCACAAGTCGCACATATTTGGGCTAATTTACACTTGGCAGAAGTATGATTGAATTTATGACATTTTACACATTGCCGGGGTCTATCTATGAACTGGGGTATGGGTTGGATGGAGAACCACAGTCTAATTTCTGATGGGAGGGCTGTCCCGAGAGTGGTAATGAGAACAGGAGAAGATTCACGAGTACATCCTCTTTTCACAAACCTACGTAATTCCAAAATGTGCAACGGATTGCTCTTTTCTATTTCTTGAGCAAGCTCGCTCAAAGAAATGTTTACAGGAATGTTGAAAATTAAAAACCGGTTGGTGATGTTCTCCCATATTACCCGAGAAGAAACAGTCACCCCTGCGAAATTGGACAAATTACAAATCTCCTGGGCACAACCAACATCAGAAGTGCTAATAATTAGGCTTCCCGCTCTTGTGTGACGTATGTTCACAATTTTCCCATATGACTTAATTTTCAATTTTATTTCCGCCTGAGTTGAGCGCGGATCTCGTTTAGGAATACATCCAGACTCTGTACTGTTTATAAAAATATTGTAATTTGTACCACCATTATTACCAGCCTTTAACAACATATCACTAATAGGAGCAGACGAGCGCAAAAAATTCTGATTAATATTCTCAATAGAATGGCTCTCGCCATCTGCAATAGACATTTCCACATTATTCGTTACAATATTTGACACTTCCGAGGACTCCACAACGTTAAACCAAGAGTGGGCCATACCACCAGAGTTACGACAAACTCATCATAAACAAACCAATACAAAATAACTTAATTGAATAGCCAGAAAGCAATAAAACAAAACAGCGCTTACCTTGCTTTCAAAAGATAAGAGAGATAGAAACACAAACCGTTTAAGAATACCACAGAAGAGAAACGAACCGAAATTAACAAAACCACACAGCAGCTAGAGGAAACGCCCTACCGCCACGCTACCATATCTCGTGCTCTCCCTGAGCTGAAGAACAACTGGAGCAAATGCTTCCAACACATTTACACAGTGTTCGTGCGTGCCAGTTTTTCTGCAATCATTTGCCGTACAGAGTCAAACCTTGCACGGCAGGCAACATTTGTCGGGTCGTCTATTACTATTATGCTCTTTAAATAATTAAAATTTTAAATTGTAATTAGCATATGGTTGTTCGAACAAACAACCTTTACACAATTTTACTTTGAAATATAACGATATCAAATGCTTTCTGCCGTGCAACGCTCGGAAGGCAAACCTTCCAAGATCAAAAACGGTACGCAAAAACCGGTCTAGCATTTCCTCCAGTTGTTCTTCAGCTCAGTGGTCGAATCACGTTCTTAGACTGGTTAAGAACAGGATTCGATAAGGACTTATTTAACAAAACTGTATTAAGTGTACTTTTTTCATGTAGGAATTTTTGCTAGTGCTCGGATACTGTAAGACTAGATTGATGAATAAACAAAAATTCAGCATTCTTGTATTAGTGTTAAATTTTTAAGAAATAGCTTGTATTCTCTTAATCTTAGCAATTAATATGATTAGGATCAGAATCTCAATAATTCTGATTGTTTGAATCAGCCATTTCGCCTAATCGTCGACATCGTGAATTATAATGATTATCCTTCTGGTTTGGTGGCAGATCCGTTCGTGGCATTCTACGATTTTACACGATTTTTCACGATGTATGTATGTATGTATGTATGTGAGTGAACCCGATAACATCTAAATGCTTTGTTCGAATGAGCTGAAAGTTGGTAAGTATGTTATAGGTTATCATAGCACGAAACCTATTGATTTTAGTAAATCTAGCACTTAAGCAGGCTTTATAGTGACCGTTCCGTTCCGCTATACGCAAGAACAGAGCTAGAATATAAGGAGTGATAACTTCATATTCAGTTCAATTCTATTCAATTTCTTATTCAATAAATAGTTATCACTCCTTATATTCTAGCTCAATGCTTGCGGATAGCGGGACCGAACGGTCACTATAAAGGCACCTTTATAGTTTTTTTTAGAGGGACGCAATAAAAAAATTCTTATTATTATGGCTTATGGGCTAAAATTATTTGAAGTGCAATAGCGTCTAAATGCCTTATCCGGTTGAGCTGGAAATTTATATGCATGTTATGAGTCATCGTTGCACGAATTATATAGTATTTGGTAAATCTGGTACTTATAGTATTTTTTATTTTTATTTATTTATTTATTTTTAATGCGATAGCATCTAAATGCCTTATCCGATTGAGCTGAAAATTTATATACATGTCTCCGTCGCACGAACTGCATATGATTTTGGTGAATCTAGGACTTATAGTTTTTTGTTACAAGGACACAACAAAAGATTTTTTTTCCAACCTATACACCTTGCTTTTCAAAATCAGTTCTTTCAAGCTTGCTAGCTATTGTGAATGTTGTAGGAAAAATCTCTCCGATTTCTTCAGCAACCCACTTCAAATCTTCTTTCTTAAATCCTGTTACTGCTTTAAACATCTTGTTAATTCAATCAAATTCGCTTTGTGATAATTTTTCTAATCAGGTTTAAAGGAGACTCTAAATGTTAATTAAACTAAGACTGGAATCCAATGTTAGCTGTTTAAATTATAGCTTTATTTAACAGACACAAAACATATAGAACAACAACAATTTTTTAAACTCTCGTTACTCCTAATTTTTAACACAAAACGCATGCTCGCATGATCAAACCATGGAGTTGCATTATAACGCATCTCTTTTCCGTTCAATGTAGCAAACCGAGTTTCCGTGTGGGTGTCGAACAGTCCTACCATTCCTGGTAACATATATTAGGTGAGTGCGAAAGTTCTACCCATTTTTGAATATGCAAATTTGCAATGGAATTGACGTCACACATGTCATTGTGATGACGCAAATCGTCGGCCAATCAAACGTGTGGATGCCTCACATATAAATTCATCGTGTCTCACAAAGTTAATCATCTCAAAAAAAATATATATCTGAGGGTGTAACATGGAAAGCGAGAAGGAGCATATAAGACATTTATTGTTATACGAGTTCGATAAAAAGAGTACGGCAGTCGCAGCATGTCGCAATGTTTGTCAAGTTTATGGGGAGGATGCAATAGACGAAAGCATATGCCGTTGATGGTTTCGTAAATTTAGGGAAGGAGACAGAAGCTGCTAAGATCAGGCTAGGAGTGGACGGCCATCACACGTTGGAGACGACGATATTGACCAAGCCATAAGGAACAACCCGAACCCAATCGTGCAAGAATTAGCGGAGACCTTCAACGTAACCGGTCAAAGGTCGAGAGACGGCTAGTTAAGTTGGGTGTTACGAGAAAGTTGGATCGTTGGGTTCCACATAACCTGACAGCTTATCAACGGGATGACCGAATCGCCACCTGTTTTCTTGCTTTCCCGATACAAAAATGACCCATTCTTGACGCGAATTGTGACAGGAGATGAGAAGTGGGTTATGTACCGTAACGTAAAGCGTCGTAGAACTGTGTGTCGCCCTTCTGATCCGCTTGCATCGACTTCGAAAGCTGAACTTCATCCCAAGAATGTGTTATTGAGTGTGTGTTGGGATGTGCAAGGAATAATTCACTGGGAGGTCCTGCCACTCAGACAAACCATCAATGCTGTCTTCTACTGTCTACAGTTAGACTGGCTGCATTCAAATTTGGTTGCAAAAGCAGCCAGGTCTCATCAATCGTCGCGGTGTTATCCTTCATCACAATAACGCCAGGCCACGTGCTACTGTCATCACTCGCCAATAGTTACTGGTGTTTTTGTGTTGGGTTTTACCCCACCCTCCCTATTCTCTTGACTTGGCAACAACTGACTATCTCCTATTTCGTGCGTTGAACAATTCCTTCAGTCAGAAAATCTTTGATGATCTTGATGCTTTCAAAACTGCCATCCAAAACTTTTTCGACTCGAAACCTCCGGCATTTTACCGCCGTGGGATTCATCTCCTACCAGAAAGGTGGCGAGAGGTCATAGATAGCAATGGGGACTATGCACAATAATAGGTACTGTTCATTTTGCGTTCATTTGCTCTTCTTTATGGGCAATAAAAACGGGTAGAACTTTTGCACTCACCCAATAGTTTGGTTATAGGTCTTGTAGGCTGTTCTGTCAGATTGAGGGAATTTTTTATTCAATATCCACCACTAAATTTCAATTGTAATGGTTGCCTAACCGTTTCGAAGACATCTTACAAACTTTAAGTGATTAGGCAACTGTTACATTTAAAACTTAGTGGTGGCTATTGAATAAAATTTTCCGTCAATCTGGCAGCACTGCTTGTAGGAGAGGCAGATTTTGGTGATATATTCCCAGGAGGTTTGTTGGTTACTGGGTATTTTATTCCAGATGCCATAACATCAGTTAAATGATAATTCTTGGGAATATCCAATTCTTCACCCGATTCAGATTCTGACTCGTCTGGCGATGGTACTAGATGTTTCTTATTTCTCTTATAAATTCTCTTTTTGGATTGATCAAGAAATGATTTCGGAAATGAAGTTTTCTTTAACATTTTTCCTATCACGCTCTTGTGAGTCATCCATACTCCCCGTCCTTTCTCAAGTTACGATAGAATCTTTGTTCCGTGGTGTCTGTTGTGATATATTTCTCTTTTCTCTATCCGTCTTCTCTCCATTCCTTCTAAATCGATTTTTTTTTAATGATTATTTTAGGAAGCAGTTGAGAATTGGCTATTGGGAGAGTTGTTATAATTCTCCTACTCTTTAAGAGTTCTGCGGGTCTATAACCATTTTCCAGCGGGGTTGCTCTGTGTTCCGTTAGCGCAAGCTAAGCATAAGAAGATTTCTTGATACGCATTTTGGTTGTTTTTACGCTCGATTCTATAAATCCATTACTTTTGGAAAATTTCGGACTACTTGTAATATGTATGAAAGCGTAGCTTCTTGCGAACTCATTAACCCTTAAATGCATAGTGACGCATATTTGCATCATGTAAAAAAAGGGGTTTTTGGGTAATTTCTGGTGAAGTTTCCATTAACTAATCAATATGTAACATAAATTAGCATATTACATAAAAAATTACATATGTTTTTCATTGAATTTTCTGTGCAATAAAATTAACTTACACTTGAATACAACATTTTGGAAGAAATTAAAATTATGCATTTAAGGGTTAAATTTTCGGGTTCTCGTTCTCACTGGATCGAACTGAGAGCAGTTCTTCGTTCTGAGTATTTCTGGAATTACATGACGAGAAACTATAGATTTGCAATGATTAATTATTTCTTCAGAAGTCAAGGTTTCAAGTTTCGAAATTTCAGGATACTGCAATAATGAACTATAAGGAGGTACGTAGCACGAATTCTTATATTTGAAGAGGTCAAGGCCTACAACTTCACGAGGTCGCTGTGGAAATGGCGTCGGAATCAGTGGTTCATGTCTGTTACGCGATTCCTTGATACAAGTATGACAAATTTTTACTGTTCCTTGTTAATTTTTGGCCAGTACACTGAACATCTCGCACGAGCTCTACATTTAGTTCTACCAAGATGTCCTTCGTGAATCCTACTCAGCACATAAGCTTGGTATGATTAGAGATGTGAGCGGGGAAAAAAAACCCGGGTATACTGGATTTTTGGGAAGGGAATTTTGAAAGTTTCCAAAACAAGGCAATTTTGAAAGTTTCTAAAAGTTGAGAATTTAGCACTTTTTTTTCTGAGATTAGAGATGTTCTAAGGCATTCCAAAATATTATCTCATATTTAGATGGTTTTTATGATCTTTCAATTTTTAAAAAGTGATTTTAACTTCTACAAATTTAAAAAGTACTAGTTTCAGATTTCATTAATTAACAGACTTATTTTTTGTTATTGCCGTATATTTACATCTTAATTCTGACTGTATACACACTGCGTTCAATATAACACTTCTCTTTTATCGCAATAGGAACTCACCATGTTTCAGTTGTATATCTTTAATATTTTATTTAAAAAAAAATGCTTCAAAATAATCACTAAAACAATCAATGATATAACACTGGAAAGTGGAAAATATTATTTCAATTAAAATTTCAACAATATTAATATGCAAAAAATAAATAAATAAAGAAATAATAGCCAAATTATTAATTGTTAGCTATTGAATATTTTATGTATTAATTTAATGCATAGAAAAGTTATTGCTGGAATTTTTAACAACTGAAGAACTCAGGTTCGATTTTGTTCACCGTGCTCTTTAACTTATTATAACAAAATTTAATCAACTAATGTGAAATTTTGTTCAATGAATTATAACAAAATTTCATAAATTTTAGCCGTAATTAAATTTCATTTTTATAACATATTTTATTATGGTATTCATTAAAAAAAAAAAAAAAAAAAAAAAAAAAAAAAAAGGGAGAGAGAGAGAGAGAGAAATAGTTCTAAATATTTAAACAGGCACACATAATTTATTATTGTCAGTAACATAAATGTTTAATTTTTTACAATTTTCTGTAAAATATTTACATAATTTTCGAAATTTCTTTTACTTAAGCAAATAGAAAAAAAAAAAAAAAAAAAAAAAGATATTGAAATAAGTTGTTTGTGCACTTAAAAGAAGTGAAATTAAATCTAAACATTGAATATTAGTTTCTTCCCATAAAAATTTCCAAACTTCCCAAAATTTCCGTTTCAAACCCAAAAATTCCCATGTTTATTCCCCTGAAGCAAAATTCCCGTTTTTTTTTTTTTACATCTCTAGGTATGATTCTATGATTTTGAAATGATTATTCTACCACCTCTTATTAAAAGACCATCTTGAACAGAAATTTCAAACCGATGTTGGCAAAATGGTAAATAGAGCCAATCTATCATATGTCTTTCTTCGAGGACCATCCTGTCAATGCACGTGAAGAAAGTTTCTGGCAGGTATCATCAGTTTATTGAGCATTTTGAAAAAATTTTAGCCTATTGAAAGTTCATGGAAGATTATTATTCGTGATCATCTAGTCACTTTACACAACCGGTTATAGTTAGAGAGAGAAAGCAGAGGTCTGCACTGGCCGGAATTTTGAGGTCCGGCCCGGACAAAAAACGATAAGATCAGGCCCGATTCAAAAATATGAAAAATTAAAAAAAATTCATGCCTTTCTATGAAAAAGATTTTTAATATCTGTTTTGCGGAGGTTTTATATAACGAAGCAATAGAATCTTCTTTAATAAAACTGCTGAACTTTTACAAGATAATTATATACAAACAAAAGTTCATTATTACAGACGTACAGAAGACACAAAGACAGACAGAAAGTCAAATCGAAAATATTAGCTCTCATCAAACAATATAGGACGGTATTTAAAATGATTTTTACTACTAAAAATGCACGTTCAACCGCTTCTTCTTGTGTACCGTAATGTATACGAATCTTTCATGTGATCCGGTAAACAAAATTTTAATGGTAATCCAACCATATTCTATAGAAAAGAGGCTTTTGTACATCCTAAAAATGATTTTACTTTCATTCAGTGCACTGGAGAAAAGAAAAAGGAGTTTAGAGAAAAAGTTACAGCGGCAGGATTTTTATAGCCTTTATACCATTTAAACTCTACAGACCATAGGGCACAAAGCTTTTTACACAGTAACGTATCTAATTTCTTTTGTTTGAACATATGCGCAAACTAGTAGTGACATGCATACTATTTTGAATAGGAAACCATTTAATATTGCTTGAAATAAAATTTATTAATTTCGAGACATGCTAAAAATATTTGCGGAAAATCAGATCGCGAACAGACAGACTGATAAGCAATTAAATTGAAGTTACAGAATTTTTTTTAACAAAATAAAATTTTATGTGAGATACGACCCTGTAAAATTATGTGAAATAAGTGACTGAAGAAATATTTTATCATTTTCCTTTTTCGTTGATTAACGATGAAACCAGAAAAAGATTCGGGCCGACACGGCCCGGAAAAAATTTCATTCAGGCCCGGCCCGGCCCGAGTATACACAAAAAATTGAGCCCAAGCCCGGCCCGAGAACAGATTGAAAATTTCGGCCCGAACCCGGCCCGGGCCTCTAAGAGAGAGGGAGAGCCTAACTATAATTGTAGCTTCACTTGAACAAGCTGTTATCTTCCCTCCATGTCTTATCTTTCCTCCGAGGTGTCGATTCTTCTATTAACCAACCAATCTGTATGTTTTTGTTTTTATTTTTTTAGTAGCCGCGCGGTGTTTCTGTTTTTGTTTCATTAATGACAATCAGGTGGTCCGATATCTCGGATTCCTTAATCAGTGTTTTCGTGAGAAACAACTTTTTCAATCGATCAAATGTTTTAAGAATATTATTTTAAACTTTTATTGAATTTTTTACTTAGACTATAGTTTGAAGAATGTCATGCAGAAAAGTCGTATATTTTTGGGATCCTGATATAGGAAAATTTCATTACGGTAAATTATATATTTCAGTTGTATTTATTTATTTTATTTTATTCCATTAAAAACAAAATCGAATTACATTTTTAAAACAAATAAAGTTAATAAATGTGTAAGAATTCTTAATGCTAAAACATTACGACTGAATTATAATTATTAAAAATATCAAAATTTCTTATTTTTATGATGATTAAATTACTCTTTTTATAAAATTTGCATAAATTTTATATATATTGAGTATATTTTTCAACGTATGTCGATTTTTCTTTAAATTTGGCCTAGGTTTGTAATACATTTAAATTATCTTAAAATTCATACTTAAATGACTTCTAATGGGCTTGGATAAAATATGTACATTTTATGATCCAAAATTTTCTTTTGTATTATCTGTGTTTATACAATTTAAAAATGGTATAATGATAGTGAAAGCAGTCTTAGAAATAAGAATTTTGAAACTAGGTGTCAGAAGGACGCACGGATTAAATTTTTTGGGCGTCAAAATGAAAAATGTAGGTGCCATCTATAATTAAATATGTATATTTTATTATAAAAATAATAATAATAATAATAAAGCATCAACTTGTAAATAATATATGCAAGATTATGTAAAAAAGATTTATGTAATGAATGTAATTACATTGACAATATTAAACATACATATTTAAAATTCATTCTTCGCCCAGAAGATATATCATTCCACCACAATTTAATAGCATTTTCTGGGCGGAAATATTCCAATTTAAGGCTGTTTAATTTATTCATTAACAAATCGTCAACTACTTTCATAGAGATATGATTTCTTAAATCAGTTTTTATTAGGTTCATTTGACTGAAATAGACTTGTTTACAGTCTGATGGGATTAAAAAAATTATTAGGTATGATGATAAAAAAAATCCAGGTGTCAAATATGGCACCTATGATTGGAATTCTAGGCGTCAAAATGAAAAAACTGGTCGCAAAATGTGACTAACGACGGCTTATTTCTAACCCTGAGTGAAAGTGTAGAACCGCCTTTGCTTGGAGCATTTTTCAAAATTTGTTTTGGGCCTAATGGTGTCTTATCTCTGGCTTTTTAATCATTTAGGATAAAAAAGGAATAAATACAAAACAGAAAGTCAAGTACCTGATCACTACATGGCATGTGTTTTCTAATTTTGCCAGTTGGGCCCTTTTTGTTTCCTGGAGTTAGAATGCTCCAGAATAAATAAATAAATAAATAAGAAATAATGCAATAATACTTTCTTTTTATAAGTGTGAATTAAACATTAAACCTAGCTTTTTGTAACTATACTTACTATCTTTTGTGCTCATACATTTTAATTATTAGCATATTAATACAAATTTTAAGCTAAAGTTTGTTTTCTGTTTAAAAATATTGGCCAAACAAACCAAGTATTTTAATGTTTAATTTATCTTTCTCTCTCTCTCTTTTAAAAATTGCATTTTAAAGATATGTTTCTTAATAAATAGATTTTGTAAATTATAATTGAAATATTTTTAAAAATATGATATATGAAATATATTTGTAATTTAAAATTTTGAGAGGGAAAGTAATAAATAAGTAAATAAAAGAACTGAAACCAAATCTAATGCTGGATATTCATGTCCAACAAAGAAAAGAACTCTGGATTTCTAGTATGGTAAAATAACTACCCATTTCATCTCTAATTTATCACTGTACAAAACACTGGAATTTCAAATTGCCTAAATGATACAACTAGGATTGTTTCCACTATCTATCTTGCCTCCCCCCCCCCCCCCCCTGAAAAAAAAATAGTGCCAATGCCAAATCAGTAGTCTAAAATTTTGTTTTTGCCTAAGTTAACTTACTTAGTAAGTTTTAACTTACAAAAGTTAAATAATTTCATATTTGCCTTTTAATACTATCTTGCACTCCTTTTTTTTTTTTTTTTTTTTTTTTATTTATTTCCCTTTAATAATATTATTTATACTGATATGTATTTATATTTTTTGAAAGTGTGCAAGTGAATTTTTTTTCTACAGAAGGATTCTTTGAGATATTATGCAAATTACACAATCTTGTAGTTTAATAAATTCTGGTATTTTTTTTTTTTTTTTTTTTAAGACAAACAAATGAAATATCCCTTGAAATTATGCCAGCATATAGGTATGATTTATAATGTAAATAAAATTTACAATTCACGGATATAAAAATAGGAATTATTCATTTAAAATTGCCACAAACTATCAAAATGCTATTATTTAATGAAATTTTACTTGATTTTTATTTATCATCTTAATTTTATCATCTCATGTTATGAAAACATAATTTACACCTACTTCATTTACATTTACAATATAAAAGTGTCTGTTTTATCTTTATTTATTAGGACATGACCATCCCATGCAGCCACATCGTTTATCAGTTACTCACAGTTTGGTTGTTCACTATGGACTATATAAGAAAATGGAAGTAAGTCATTTAGCTTTTTAAGCCATTATTAGCTATTCTTAATTTATTTCTTTGGATACTTTTTACATGTTCTTGAATATGTTTGGTGGGAGAGTAAATTGGTAAATTTTCTTGCTTTTCATTAATGTAGCAAATATCTGATTAGAAATCAGTGTTGCTACCAAAAATATTCAATTTTTTAAAAAAACATATATGTATATATAACTTCTTAATGTATGATGTATGAGAAAGTTTACATCATGAAAATGTGAAATAAAATGATGCAGATTGAAAATTTTGAAATACATTAAAAAAATTTAGCGTTTATTAAAACTCAAGTAAATGGCATGAAGAAGGAGGGAGGGAATAGTCATGAAAAGTAGTATATATTTTATATTTAATCATCAACAATGATACGGTCAGTCAGGTTACCTTTGATTGACATTTTATTTTTTTCAAAAGTATGCTTTTATTATATCCCCCCCTCCCTCCAATTCCATGTTACTTTGAACCATCATGAATATATATATATATATATATATATATATATAAACAAAGATTAAAATATGTTTTACTTGCAAATTAAGCTTATACGTGCAGAAGACTCCCAGAAATCAACACTCCTATAATCTGCAAACTCCAGAATACCACACATTACAACAAATGTAAGCAATGAAACTCATAATAAATTTTTCAAGGAAAAAATCAAGACAGCACTTATTTTTAAAACGATTTTTTAGAAACTGAATCGAATGAAATAATTAAAAGTAATCTTAATTGAAGTCCAGGCTTTGAAGATGAGTACCTAATTTTTTTAATACAATTTTGTATTTGAACAAAAAAATAACAATTGTTCAAAGACTACAAGGAAAAAAAAAAAGTCTATATTTCCAAATTATAATAAAATTAATAAGTTTATAATACATAAGTCTATATTGTATCAGATGTTTTTATACTTAAATTTTGTATTTTTACTTTATGAGCCAAATTTTAATTTGTTAATTGAATATATAGTATATATGACTTTATATCTTAAAAGATATAAAATCATACTACTACATACATACTTAAACTACATACATTACTTTTATTACTCTTTAATTACCCTAATTTATTTATTTATTTTCTAAATATTTTACATGTTTACTTATATCCTCATCATTTTTAATGCATTATAGCATTAAAATTCTAGTTCAGAAATACAAATAGAAAATACCTAAAATCTACACAGTCTCTGGTCCCAAGCTGTATGTGTGTGGATTTTTGAGAGTGTACTGCATTTGGATATTTTTATAATGTAGCACCCACCACCATGAATTTTAATTCTCTGAAATAATTATAACAATATAAATTTAAAGCAGGGATAAAAACAAAAATAAATAAACACACAGAAATAGAAAATAATTTAACCAATCCATTGTTTGGTAATATATAAATAAATTCTGTTAAAAAACATTTTTCCTTTCAATTAATAATTTAAAAAAAAAAGTTATTTTGAAGAATAGGAAAAGAAATTTAAAAAAAAAATCTGATTTAGATACCCCATGACTAGAGCTACCAACCTAATCCGGCAAATTGTTAGTATCGCCCCTTTTCTACACCAATAAAATTTTAGAGTAATTCTCTTCAAATGTATTTACGATGAATTAAGAAAAAAAAAAAATACTCTAAAAATTAAGTAGTGTAGAAAAATGGGCGGTACTAACAATTTTACGGTTTAGGTTGGCATCTCTGCCCATGACTTCTTTATACATCCATTGAAATATGATTGTTTGTTATAAAAACATTAATATTTTTCTGCATGGAAACTGGTTCATAAATAAACAGACAGGTTTCAGTTCACGAACATTCCTGAAAATAAGCCCCCCCCCCCCCCTCCAAAAAAAAAAAAAAAAAAAAAAAACATAAAAGGTCATGATATTAACATTATACACACCACAGGGAAGGAATATTGCGTGTTGAAGTATAGCATTCTACAGCTTATTACAGAATCTCTCATTGGCAAGTGCACAAGCTTAGAGTAGAATTCAATGGATTTCCCTCACGTGTAGACATTTTTTTACTCAACAATTGCATAAAGTGATAATATATACCTAATGTATGTATCCCACTGACTTAATCCCAAACTAGTGTCATAGAACAGTGTCGGGGTTTTTACGGCACCTGGAAAACAGGGAAAACCTGGCTAATTTCCTAATTTGAAAATCTATTAAAAAACAGGAAAAACTCAGGGAATTTTCAAAATTTATTGCAAAAACAGGGAAAATTCAGGGAATTTTGAAATCTTTTGGAAAAACATTGGAAATTTTTTTCATAATTAAATATTTTAAAAATTTTTAGTGCTTTATAATGAATGAATTATGTTTTTTCCCCCAAATAGTATATAGTATAGCTATAGTAAGTTAATAAAATTAATATACCCTAAATATGTTCAATTGACTTGTAAACGTGTTAGATTCTAATGCTGCATGGTTGCGTGTCATCTATTTTACTTCTAAAAGGGACAGGGAAAACTCAGGAATTTTTTTTCCTGATTTGTGTAGCAACCCTGAGTGTTGCTGCTTATTTAATTACATAATATTCACAATAATTGAGCTATTATAATCATAGCATTATAATTAACAATTTAATTATTTTAATTCATTATGAAAGTTGAAGGACTAAGAAAATTTTAAATTAAATATATAAAATTTTCTTGGTGCTCTGATTTTTATCCATCAAATACAATAAACTCCCAACTAGCCAGCCGAATGTGGCAGAAGGGTAGACCAGATAATAAAAAAGCCGGATAGGCCAGAGTTCTATAAATAATTACAAACTTTTGCCCCCCTCCTCTCCACCATGATATTTAAAAATACTTGTTACACATTTTAAGATATATTTTATATTTTGTAGGAATTTTACATATATTTTTATATATACTCTATCCTTTTGGGTCTGTTTGTACTCTAGTTCCCCTGCTTTGGTTTGTAATTTTGTTTCTCTAGCCCTGCATTTATTCTTCCCTGTGAGCTCCTCCAAGTACCCCACTCCTTTTTTTTTTTTTTGTTCTCTCTTTCTTTCTCTTCTCTGTTCCTGTTTCTCAGTCTCCCCCCCCACCCACCCCCCATGAGGTCTACTCGAATGTTGCATTCCTGAAAATACATAGGGTAGGTGCTCCAGTAATTGACATCTATCCCGAAATAATAAATAAGAAAAATAATAAAATCATATATTTTACATATAAGAATTTTAACATTTTATGTCAAACACTGGAGCATAGGGTGCTAATAACTGGCAAAATGAATAACTAGCAGTGTCAAACACTGGAACATAGGGGGCCAATTTATGATAAAATGAAAAACTGGCAGTGTCAATGACTGGAACATTGAATGGGTGTCAAATAAAAATTCATTAAAAAAAATAATTGTTATCAAATGTATATATTTTAACATATATGTTGTTCTGAATGTCTTTCATACCCTATGTACTAACTTAAGATTTCTAAAAATATTTTCTGATGACTAGAACATTAAAAACATCAGAGATTGCTCTAAAAGTGTCAATCACTGGTGCATTTACCCTATTTCATGCCAGAAACTCTCATTTTGGTAGTTGCGTGTGTTCCCGTGTGCAAAACTTGAGTACACAGCATGTGGCACATGGATAGTCGAGAGTTTACTGTAATATAGGGAAAAGTTTGTTTATATTTTAGTCTTGAAAACACTTCTTCATAAAATTATTTATGTGTTGCATTTCTAAATCCATTATATTGAATGTATATATTTTTTAAATTTTTTATTTAATTTTGCAGATATATCGTCCACATCGAGCTACTGCACATGACATGACGCGTTTTCATTCAGAAGATTACATTGATTTCTTGCAAAAAGTTGCACCTCATATGCAAACTTACAATCTTAGTCATTTCAGTCTTAGCAATTACAATGTTGGAAATGATTGGTAAGATAATAAAGTATAAGTATTTACTCATTTTTAATTTGCAACATGTCGGATCTTTCACTTTGTTAATTTTTCATAGTATACAATATGGAAAATAAATTTGTGCAATGCAAAAAAATAATTGTGAATAATTTTCAGTTAAAAAAAAAAAAAATGAATGAATGAGATACAAATGTCTCAAAACTTTTGTTTTTTTTTTACATCCCAAGCAAAAATCATGCTGTTATTGCTACTAGAATATTCCTTTAAAAATTCACTGAATGAAAAATAAACAGCACAACATTTCAATACTAATAAACAATAATAACAACTAATAAACAACAATACTAATAAATTGATCTGTTGACCAGGAATGCAATATTAATTTAGTGCATAAGGAAATTTAATGCTCAAGTAAAATACTACCACTTTCTTTGCTTACATTTTATTATAAAAAGTAAATAAATGAAGAATAAATTTTCATTCACAATAAATAAATAAGCTATGACATCCATTTTTAATTTTTAATGAGTGGAATATAAAATGAAATGTTGGTACTTAAATGATTATTCTGAATAGATTGTGGAAAATGTTTCTTTTCCAGTCAATTAATACTGTGAAACATGTAATTAATCGGATAATTCAAATGTTACCGACAAATGCTATGCATTAATGCTATAGAATTCTTTCCATGGGTATTTAACCCTTTGAAGCAGATTTCTCATCAAACATAATTTTTACACTTTTTTGATACTTTTAAGTTATTTTAGGTCTAAATAAGTGGAAAATGTTATATTTAAAATTTTAATTAATTTTGGTTCTAAAATATAGAGTGGGACACCGGTGTCCCTTTCTGTGTTAAAGGTAAATTCATCATGGGACACGGGCGTCCCAATCTGCGTCGAGAAAAAGGAGGAAAAAGAAGAAAATATTATATTGGCTTAGCTTTAAGATAAAATAAAATACATAAATAATTTTAATACATACCGTTTATTTTTCATGAAATTCCTTGAAACAATTACGAGTATTTTTTAGGCAGAAATGCATATTACATAACGTGCAAATTATGTTTGTCCAATTTTCCACTTTTTTTTTCTGAACAGTTCTTGCGTCTGATGTATCTGGCAAGTGTTTCTTTGAATTATCTTCGTTGGCATAAATTTGTGATGCACAATGCCTGTTTAGGAATGAATGTATAGGATGCTTCCTGCTGGAATAATCACCAATCAAAGAAACTGCAATTTTTCGCCTAAAAGTGATACTTTTCACTTTTGATGAGGGATTCAATTTTTGAAAGACTACGTAAGCATTATTATTCACTGCTATGTCAAGTAAATCATGAAATGGACGTAAATAGTGATGTGGATTGGGTAAATACCCAGTGGGTAGGTAAATATTTTTTGGGTATTTACCCAGGTATTTACCCGAGGCCAGGGTAAATACCCAAAAACTGGGTATTTTGGAAAAAAAATTATATATACTTTATTGCATACAATAATTTGACTGACTAATGCGCATGAAGAATATTAATTACTGCTTTAATTATTTTTTCTGAATTTTGTTTAGTTTTTATTTTTTTTATTTCATAGGGACTTTTACTTATTAAATGTTAATATATTTGATAAATTTTAAGTGGGGGAAAAAAGGGGAAGAAAAAGGACGTGCTTTGAACTTTAGGCGACTGCTTTGACTGTTAGGCAACTCTCTACTTATTCTCACCGGAAACTAAACCAATATTGGGAGCTTGTATGGGGAAATTTGCCCTATTATAAATCCTTAACCAATACATATTTTTAAATTCTGTTTTGACACTCGGGAAATTCACAACTGTTAAATTGATTATTATTATCTAAACATTGATTTTTTAAAAATTTTAATATTTTATTTTGAAGCTGTAAAATTCAAAATATCACTTAGTCAAAATTTGCAACATGCTTGTAATATACAGTACCCGCTGCTTATTAAAATCACATTCGTCCTGAGCCAAAGTGATTTTATTAAGCAGTTGATTTTTATATCTGGCAAAAGATCCTGCAGCTGCACTCAAGAAAGAGGTATTACTTTCCTGAATATGGAAAGAAATTTCAAAAGGTAACGAATAATGTAATTAATAAACAATATTAATTAAATTTTGATAGATAATTGATTGTTCATTCAAAATAAATAAATAAAATATATCCCAAGTTTCGATGCTTTTTCCTTTGAAGAAAATCATTATTACTTTCCCAAAAGTTCATGCATTTTTTATTTTTTTATTAAATCTTTCTGTTTAAATTAGTGCTGCACCGAGTAGCACTTTGGCCGAGTACTGAGTAGTTGTAAGAAAGAATAATTGAAATTGACGTATATATGAAGAATTTTGCACATCTTGAAATTTAAAAAAGGCTTTTTGAACACAAAATTAAGTTAAATGGCAAACAGCATGTTTACATGAAACGTTTCAGAACTGAAAATACACAATTAGGTTCATTGTTATATTTGATACTTCCAGCTTAGTGGATTATTAAAACCATAATAACTGATAACTTCATTCTTTATTATATAGTCTTAGATGTGAATCATTCTCAGATAATTCTTAGAGAATATAAAAGTTCTTTATACACTCAGACTTAATTTAAGATGCATGGAATTTACATATGAAATGAGAACATTAAAATAAATATTTTATCATCATTTCAAACATGATAGACTTCATTAATCTTCAAATTCTAGAAGAGTAAAAAGGTAGGTGGTTTTGGGCTATAATTTGCAGAACAACAAATTTGCTAATATATTTTTAATAACATTTTAGTGTATTTACCTTTTTCATAATTATTTTTTAAATTAAAAATCAATCTTTTTTTTACAGTTTTAAAAGTGTCTTACTTTTATTTGCACAAATATGTAACTAAAGTTTTATCTACTATAGTAGTATTATATAAGGGGTTCTTTTTTCTGAAATATTTTATTTTTGTCCGTTTTATAGATACAATTTTATGTACGAAGTTTTTGTAAAAAAAAAAAAAAAAAAAAAAAAAAAAATGCATATTACACACATTCAAGATGGTTATACTTAAATTCTTGTAACTAAAATGGATAAGCTCAAATCATGAATCGTCTCTATATCGAGTTTAGTGGCAATCTACTTGCCCGTTTTAACTGCAGAAAGCTGTTTGCAGCAAAAGTTTAATGACTATGTTTATATTTTCATATTTTTTTAGTTTAGTTATTAAAAAACAACTCTTATGAATACATTTCTTTCAATAATACATAAAAATAATGAAATTCTTACAACTACTCGGTATTGGCCGAATACTTAGTCCATATTTGGCCGAGTACCGAGTATATAACGAGTACTCGGTACAGCTCTAGTTTAAATCTCTTATTTTTTAGTTATTTCAAAATAAGAATTAGAAATTAAATTATCTTTTAATAATTAAAATTTTAAAAAGAAAAAAATCACTTGCGAAACAAATCAAATTTGTAACTTATTACCACAAGAAAAAGTTCCTTGAAATTGTCACTGAGACAAGTGATGGGGCGTGTTTAATTTGTAACTATGCTGCAAGTGTAAAATTTTTGACAAAAAGTGATAACAGTGAGATTGCTGTTTTTTATTTTCCTTTTTAGTTCAAAAAAAAAAAAAAAAAAAAAAATTAGTGCGCATGAATTAAATTTTTTGCTGCTGAAGAGATTTTTTTTTTCTTTTGAGTCTATTAACCAACGATGATGATTTTATTAAGAGGCGGTTTAAAATGTAGTTTATATTGATTTGATTATGGTTCTGGTAATTTGATCTGATTAACCAGCTGATTTTATTCACCAATGAATTTATTAAGTGGCAGTTACTGTATTTTATTCTTGATCTTATTACAGAACTTAAAAAGTCTATAGTTGTATATATTTCAAGTTTAAACCCCACTTTCTATCTCTCAATCTCACATTTTTTTTTTGTCATTTTAGGATCATTTTAATATGGTTGCAAAAAACCCTGCAATAATTCTCAGGACTTTTTAAAATAGTATCACAATTCCACTTGCAATTGTATCTAGCCATCTTTTTTTTTTCTCCTTTCCATTATTAGTTTTCTTTTTCATTTAAAACCAAACTCAACAGTTTCTTTCAGTTTAAATTAATCAACATTGCTATTAAAAATCTAAAAATACTTTATAACTAAAAAAAAAAGCTAATATTTAAATCAAATATTTTATACAAAATGCTTGATGTCATATTGCATTTGTTTGTCTGGTTAATTTTTTTAGTTTATAAAATTTAAAAATTTATATAAGTCTCAAATGTTTCTAACTTTTCTTTACGCACTCTGTCTCTCTCTTCCGTTCTCTCTATATATACAAATGCTATATTATACACAAATACAGACATTTTATTCGAATAAAGTTCATTGAAAAATAAATACCCAGGTAAATACCCATTTTGGGTATTTACCTATACCTTGGGTATTTACCCTTAAAAATAAATACCCGGGTATTTTACATCACTAGACGTAAATAACCTTTCTTCTGGTCCATGATGTCAACACCGCCCATGAAGTTGTTATATTCTTGTATAACTGTTGGACAAGTAACCTTTTCTTTTCTGCTGAACCCTTTTCTCTCCGTTCAACTGCAATTATGTTATCAGGCCTACTTATTGTAGTGAGGAGCAGGACAGATCTATTATCCATCCACTTCACGACGAATATTCCATCTGCCTGTCTACAGTCAATTACACCTCTCTTCATTTGATTGTCTTTTTTCAAATCCGTTAGTAAGTCTTTTCGATCACATCGAACGGTGCCATAAGCAAATATTTTTTTCTCCTTGAGTACTTTAAGAAATTCAAAACTTGTAAAAAAGTTATCAAAAAATAGTTTTGCACAAGTGCCTTTTAATTTTTCAGATAACTGAAGAACAACAGATGCACCAAGCCCATATTCAGTTTCCTTTTTCCTTTCAGTGTACATGTCAAATTCATAGAGCTATCCAATCTTTGGTCCACATCGAGATCACATTTTGAATCCCCATCGAATTGGCTTATTTTTTACATACTGACGCATAATGTTATGTCCTCGGAATTTAATCATATGCTCGTCAATAGACATACACTATTCCGGTTCAACTGCATTCTAAAAAGCCTTTTTATGCTCAATTATTGGGCAAATTTTGAGTGCTCTATCACGATTTCCATTATCTGTCAGATTATTCTTTTCATTATCATTTAAATGCAAATACCTTCTTATATCAGCAAATCTTTCGTATGTCATTGTTTTTGCAATCAAAGGAACACTTAAATCTTCATCTGTGGCCCAGTAGTCTCTAAAAGTAGGAAGGATATGATATCCCATGATATAACATATTCCTATAAATGCATATATCTCCTGTGATGTTGTTTCAAACAATTCACCTTTCTGCTGAGCATACAAATTTGTCTGGGGAACTATTATGTCTTCAACTAAACTTTTTATGTTAGAAACTTTGGCAAAAATATCCACTTCTGTTGAGTTATCAGTAAGAGATTGTAATTTTAGTTTACCCCATTCTACTTCGATATCAGGTTGAGGTAAAAAAAATGGGACCTATTTTATTTGACCAAACAACCTTCCTTTTTAACACGCTTATATTAGCTTCACCTGTATGTATGTATGTTTGTAACTTCTCTGGGAGCAAAACGTGATTGCACAAAATCCTTCATATCTCAAACAAAAAACCATTGTGTATGGTTTCCAGAGCTTTTTAAGAAAACGGCTGATGGCTGAGCTACAAAAATTTGCATGGTGGTTCGTAATGACCTCTCCTGATGCACCTCGAAGCCCGATTTTCGAATTTTGTTTTAGTTTTCTTTTAATTAATTAAAATGTTAAAATAAAAACCTTCTAATTACTGATAAATTGGCCATTTAATTTTAATCCTTAATTTAATTGTTGCCAAAAAAAATTATCATTATTTTTTGGACAGAAAAAAAAAAAAAATGTGAACAATAAAAATTACATTTATTTAAAATATTTAATATTATTCCTTAATTTAATTGTTGCCAAAAAAATTATCATTATTTTTTCGACAGAAAAAAAAAAAAAAAAAAAAAACGTGAACAATAAAAATTACATTTATTTAAAATAAGGAAAGTAAATTAAAGCGTGTTCTTTAATTTTTTAAAACTATAATATTATATTTTCTCTATTTATTTTCTTACTATTTCCTTTTTCCATGTTTGCTTTCCTTTTCCTATTTTTTGGTAGTTTTGCATATTTCTCAGTTTCTGGTATCTTGTCGATTTCTTCATTTTCAGTTTCATTATCTCTTTTTACTTTTGACCCATCAATAATTACAAGAGCTTTTTCATTCTCCCCATCATGTAGATCCTGAATATCGTCTTCTGAAAACTCTAGCTCTTCTTCGTCTAAACCACCACACTCACTGTCACAGCTTTCAGCAAATAATATTGCATTAATTTGCTCTTGCGTTAATTCAAAATGTCTTGATCGACGACTTCTATTACAAGACATTTGCACTGTCACAAAAATTTTTGCAAATAGAATGTTGACCGACCTAAGTAATAACACATACTATCTGAAATAACAGTCTCATACTACAAATAACCTTCAAATCTGACCTCCTAATCTTTTGTGTAGGACACGTGTTTCAGAACACATGCACAGAAAATACATATTGAAATTTTAACTGAAAGAAAATGCGACATTCTTTCAACATTCTCTTACTCTCACATAATGGGTGGTGGGGAAGCGTTGAGGCAGAAAGGGACATACCTGTCCCTTGGGATATATGAACTTACAGCTCACTGATGAATAAATATTTTTACAAATTGCACTTATTTACAATTACTTAGATATAGGAGAAGCAATAATTCATTACTGATCTTTTTTAAAGTATCAAATTTAATTAGAAATAAATTTTTGAAATTGGTTGATATTTTTTTTTTCAAACTACTTTTTTTAACATTTTTATTTTAGTACAAAATTTACTCTGATAATCTAACAGATTTTTTATAATAACTATTACACTCTCTTTTATAATAAAAAACTATCATATAATAATAATATTTGTAATAAGAGCGTCAAAAAATAAATAAGCAAAAGGGACACCGGTGTCCCATCTGCGTCAAACAGTTAAAAGATGATTCAGTTAGTTAAAGTATTGATAGAAAAATCTGAGAATTTAATTGATTTTGACAAAGGTTAGACCAAAAAAAAAAAAAAAATCATTTTTTTAATTGATTTTTTTTTTTTTTTTTTTTTTTTTTTGTTTTGTTTAGTTTTACATATCCCTTCCTTTTTTATTTCCATTACCCGACTACCGTAGGTAATGGAAGTATTGTATTCGGTCCAAAAATTCGATATTAAGATTTCACCTGATGTACATGTTTTAAGCTCCCCTGAGTCCAAAAAAGTTATTTTTGGTAATTGGTCAGTGTGTGTGTGGAATCTTCTATCATATCTCCGAAACTAATAAAGATAGAACTATGAAACTTCAGAATTGAGACAGGTCTGGTGTACAGATAAAGTTTTCAAATTTTGGTGAAATTTGGAAAACTGGAAGTGGGGCCGTAAGACTGTATCTCAAAAACGGCTCTAACAGTTTTCTTCAAAATTACTGTATAAACACTCTATTAGATGTTCTTTCAAATGATATAGTTGGTTAGTTTAGGAAAATTGATAGGCGTCCTGTATAAATAGCTGAATTTCAGGTCCTGCAAGTGTGTTCCTTTCAAAACGGCTGTATGGATTTTTTTCAAACTTGCCATATTAACTCTCTTTTAAATACCTTTTTGCATGTAATTGTTGTTTTATGGTCAACACTTCATTATGTCAAGCTTTGGTAAAAGTTGGTATCTCAAAAACGGCTCTAATGATTTTCTTGAAAATTGTTACATAATTTTTTGGTTTTAGATATCCTTTTTCATGCTGTATGTGGTTATTACAGGAAAGTTAATAGCCAGATCAGTTTTAGATCTTGGAAGTTGGTGTTTCCAAAACAAAACTAGTTGGCATAGGTGGACTCTGTGCAGTTCCCCATCATATTTATGTTCTCATAAATTTCTAGTGCAGGACATTCTCTTAACATGTTTATCCATGTTATGAATTTGACCAAACACTTGACACAGTGACAGAATAAAATCCCCGCCTAATAGGCTATCCACTGTTCACTTTGATATATTTATCTTATTCTAATCTATTAATTTATTTTATTAGGGTCAATTTCATAGTTTTGTTTCCATGCAACTATTTCCAATGCAACAATTCTCAAAATGCATATTTATATGGAAAATTTTCAGTTTTGTTATGTTGATAAAATCTTAAATTACGAATAACTTATGAAAATTTCCTATTAGAATATTTGTAGTCGATCACGTTCATACAAGTTAAGTATCATAAATGTTATTTTGAAGTTGTCTGATATATTTATGATCCTCAAAATGGACGTTTATGCTCAATTTTGCCCTATTCTGCAACTTTAAGTAGATCGTAAATTCTAAATAACTTACGAATTTTTTTAATTGGAAAATTCATACTCTATCACATTTATATCAGTATCCTGAATAATATTTCAAAAGAGATCTGACATTTTTACGACGAAAATATTCCTCAAGATCGACGTTTGTAAGAAATTTTGCCCTATTCTGCCATCTTATGAAATTCGTAAATGTCTAAAAACTTATGAAATTTTTATATAGGAAAATTCATAGTTATGATGTTCACGCCAGTATCCTAAATAATATTTTAAAAGTAGTCTAACATCTTTGCGATGAAAATATCTGTGATGTTTATTCCAGCATCAAAATTGATATTTTAAAACTGGTCTGACATTTAAAATATTCCATTTAATGCACGTTTAAGTGAAATTTTGTCCTATTCTCCCATGTTAAGAAATTCGTAAATTTCTAATAACTTACAAAGTTTTTTAATTTGGATGTTGCAGATGAATAGGGTTCTTGCCAGTGTCTAAAGTAATATTTTAAAACTGATCTGACTTCTCTGCGACAATTTGTTCTTGAGATATCGTGTACACAGGCTAACAAACTAACTAATGGACATACGGACTAACAAATTAACAGACGCCCCCACAGATGGACACCATACAAATTTTGTCATTTTCGGAATCCTCACACCTGAAAACGTGTAAAAAAGTTAAAAAACCGAGGTCGAAAATTTTCACGATTACCTAAGTTCCCCATACCTATAGTATGATGGGGAACTAAAAAAAATGCCGTATCTTTTCTTTTTTTTCCTTATTTCTTAACTTGCTGTGTAAACTATGTTTTATATGTCTTCACACGTGTATTAACTTTCTCTTACTAGAAAAATTTTAGATGTCTATTTCATTAGGTCAGTTCTATGTCTTGTGATCACATTATCTAAGTGCATATAATATGAATAATAGTGGGTAATGGAAGTCGTGTGGTTGTTTCACAACAGATTTTTTTTCAAGACTATTTTTAAATAAAAATTCTTTTATTCATTAATTACCTGTATAACGCATCTTCTCTTAAGAATTTCTTTAGGGTATCTTGGGGATGACCAAGACATCCTTAGGATGTGCTGGTGAAAAAGTGTGCTTTATGGGTATTCAAATAAGGAAATGCTGTGGCATGTATAAATGAATAAGATTTCAGTCTATTAGCTTATGTTTTAATTTTAATTAAAGTCTACCTGTATTAATAATCAAAATTTCTTCAAAAGGCCTTTTTATATTTTATTTTATGACTGTGAAAGAATGGCATATTTTTCCTGTAGTCTGGTAGCAGCATTACAGGCAAAGGAATAATATATATTCTTTCATAAGATGAACTTTTTAGACAGTTAAGGGATTTCTCTATATGTTAATCTAAAACGAATATCTATAAATTATTAGTTTCAGGACTAATGAAAATTTAAAGTTATTCATAGTAAACTATAAGAGATACTTTTATTTATTTATTTATTTGTCCTTACTTGCTATATTTGACCAGAAATGTGTATAATTATTATAACTTCCAGCTTCATAGTATCTTCAATGAGATATCATCAGTATAATATAAATAAATAAATATATAAATAATTGCTTTTAAAGAAATTAATAAATATTTTATGTATATTTTGATCTTGGATCGTTTCTCAACCTTTTTAAATTCCGTTCTCTCTGAAACTGTCTTGACTTTCAAAATTGCTTTCCTTGTTATTTTATCAATATAATTTTATTTTCTTTGTATTTTCAGACTTTCATTTATAAATAATATTGGTAACAAGTGTTTCTATTTGAAATATTATTGTAGCAATCATGAAATTTTACTTTAACATATTAAAAGAAAATTTATTAACTTTCATTTAGTATGTTAAAAAATGTTTAGTAGTATGTATGGAAATCATAGTATATATATATATATATATATATATTTTTTTTTTCTTTTTATTAAGTCCTGCTTTTGATGGATTATATGATTTCTGTTCCATCTATACTGGGGGATCACTTGAAGGTGCTGTTCAGCTGAATAATAAGGTATTTACCAATTTTTATATTTATTTTTATAGAATTTTTGTGTTCTTAGGAGTGTTTTAGTTATAGTTTTATGTCAGCTATACATATGAATTGTTTAAACCAAATGTTTTAATTTGATAATAATTATTATTTTAGCGTTGTGACATTGCTGTTAATTGGTCTGGTGGTTTTCATCATGCAAAAAGATATAAGGTATTTGTTTATTTATTTTTAAATCATTTTTACTTTTCGAACACTATAGTGAGGAAAGTATTGTAATCATGTCAAAAATCCGAATTCGAGATTTTGATGTTTCTATACGTTTTGAGGTCCCCTGAGTCCGTTTTCACTATTTTTACGATGATATATGTATGTGTGTATGTCTGTGAGTGAACACGCTAGCGTCTAAACGCTTTGTTCGATTAACCTGAAAGTTGGTACGCATATTGTAAGTCACCATAGTACGAACCCTATAGATTTTGGTGAATCTAGCACTTATAGTTTTTTTACAGGGACACAAAGAAAAATTCTTTATCATTATGGCCTATGGGAGCAAAATATTAAAAGTGCGATAGCATCTAAATGCCTTATTCAATTGAGCAAAAAATTTATACACATATTATAGGTCACAAATACTCAATCTGTATAGATTTTGGAGAATCTAGCACTTATAGTATTTTTACAGGGACACAAAGAAAAATTCTTTATCATTATGCCTATGGGGCCAAATTTTTAAAAGTGTGATAGCGTCTAAACGCCTTATTAATCTGAGCAAAAAATTTGTACACATGTTATAGATCACAGTTGAACTAACTGTATAGATTTTGGTGAATCTAGCACTTACAGTTTTTTTACAGGGACACAAAGAAAAATTCTTTATCATTATGGCCTATGGGACTAAATTTTTAAAAGTACGATAGCATCTAAACGCCTTATTGAATTGAGCTGAAAATTTATATGAGTATTATAAATCACTGTTGCACTAACTATAAGCATTTTGGTGAATCTAGCATTTATAGGTTTTTACAGGGACACAACGAAAAATTCTTTATCATTATGATCTATGGGCTCAAAGTTCAGTAGCGTTAAATAAAACATCGTGTAATAGATGGAGAAAAATACTCAAACACTCTATTATGGTTTTCTCTCTTTTGTTTGTTTAACAACTCCTCTTTCTTTACTTTATCTACAAAACTGTTAATTACTCAATGTTCGGAAAGTCGAGTGGAGTCACTCCAGATTTTTTTAAATATCAAATGTTGGATATATCAAATTATCATTAAATTAGTAGCATAGTATAAAATATATTTTAAGTATAACTTTTAAATTTATCCTTTTTTTTTTACTTTCTATAGGGTAAGTGCACCAATTATTGACACTTTTAGAGCAATCTCTGATGTTTTTTTAATGTTCTAATCATAAGAAAATATTTTTAGAAATCATAAGTTAATACATATGGCATGAAAGACATTCAGAACCACATATATGTTAAAATATATGCATTTGATAACAATTTTTTTTATATGAATTTTTATTTGACACCCACTCAATGTTCCCGTAATTGACACTGCCAGTTTTTTCTTTTATTAGTAATTGGCACCCTATGTTCCAGTGTTTGACACTGCTAGTTATTCATTTTACCTGTTATTAACACCCTATGCTCCAGTGTTCGACATAAAATGTTAAAATTCTTATATGTAAAATTTATTATTTTTCTTATTTATTAATTACTTCGGGATAGATGTCAATCACTGGAGCACCTACCCTGTATTATTTTTGCATAAAATAATACAATACCCCTATTCTTTCTTTATGTCTGTCTTTATATAACTTTTTAATTTTTTCTTTCATTTTTAGGCTTCAGGTTTCTGCTATGTGAATGATATTGTTGTAGCTATTTTGGAGCTTTTAAAGTAAAGTTGTTTCATTTTTTGTATTGCTTATCAATAGCTCATGTTAGACAGGCTAAGTTGATAAAATATTAGTTTTTGTTCACATTTTATGTAAACAAATTGCATTTATGTTTTTTGTTATTTTTAGATAAACTTTTGATATCTTTAGTAGTAATTCTTTTCTAGTATTTTTGTGTGATAAGAATGTAGAATAAAAGATTATTATGAATATCATTTCTAAAATTGATGGAGATAGCTCAAGGGTTAATGTTCTTTTTTAGGAAAAACATTCATATCAACAAATTATATATATAATGTGGAAAATACATTTTAAAGAAAAGTATTTACAGTATAATAAATATAAAAATGAAGTAATATTTAGCAGAAAACGAAAAAGAAAGGGTAAAAGAAAAGTTCTATAGCTTACACAAATTTAAATAAATTAAAAAAAAAAAAAAAAAAAAAAAAGAAAGAAAGAAAAAAACTTTCAACTGTACTGTTCAATAAATTATTATTTTATTTTATTTATTTTATTTTATTTATTTATTTTTATTTATTTATTTTTGTCAGTTCATTTACAAAAATCAATTATGCTATTTGATTGAATTATGAAGGAAAAAAAAAAAAAAAAAAAAAAATATATATATATATATCCAGGGGTCGATCCAGGCAAAATTTGGGTCCCTTTTGCGGCCCCTTCACAAAATTCCACATAGTAAAAAGGGACCCTTCACAAAATTCAAATTCATAAAAAGGGACCCTTCACAAAATTCAAATCCATTAAAAGGGGCCCTTCACAAAATTCAAATCCATGAAAAGGGACCCTTCACAAAATTAAATTTATAAAATGAGTCCCTTCACAAGATTTTGTTTTATAAAAATGATCCTTTTATTAAATGTTTTCATATTTTCAGTATTATTTTTAATTAATGCCTTAATTTGTCTCAACGAAACTCTATTAAATTGATATTAAACATTACATAAAGTGATTGTAAAAACGGAAGATTTTACACAATATTTTACTTTTTCACAAAAATATTTTACATTTCACAAAAATAAATAAAAATTTCACAAAAATATTTTGTTTTTCACAAAAAAGGGACCCAAAAATTAAAACCTGGATCGACCCCTGATATCTGAAAGCTATATTTATAGCTTTACTTTTAAAGGGAAAACATAAAATAAATTGTGTTTATGTAGCCCTGTATCTTAGCTAAAAAAAAGAATTTACCCAACATAACCCTTTATCTACTGATGTTACTTTAAAGTGTCATTAGGTTAGAAAGCATATAAAATATAAATGTCAAAGATATTTACCTCACTTTAATGGCACAAGAGGATACTTGTAGCTGTTATAGTTCAAAAAAGGAATTTATAGAGTGCTGTCGTTGTTTTTGATTGGCATTTTTTGCGATCTTCACACAGTGCTGTAATTAATTTCTGTATCACTTCAAGAATCTACCATCAATCTTAGAAAAAATATAAAGAACATAAAAATTACATAATTTTTTTACATTTTTAGAAAGGTTTTGATCTCTTTTTCAACCTTTATATAACAATGATGTATCGAAGTCCCATCTCACTAAATCCTCATTAAAGGCTATTATGAGATGATATGTCTAATTTTTATTGTTTATATCTTTAAAAATTACTCTTGAGTAACTAAAAAATGTATTTCAAATGCATAGTATTTTATAATGCGGTGGATATAGGGAAAATGTACAAAAAATGTAGAATGAATGTATAATTCATTGAATATTTGAAAATGCCTGCTGAACAATCCTTATAATGTTTCTGAGTATTTTGTTTGTAAAACAGTCATTAATACTAATCGTACACTATTGCATAGAAAACAAGCTTCTTGTGTGTCTGGATAATGTGTATTAATATCATTAAGTTTTCTACTGTATAAATAGATGAAAAAACTTTAAAACTTCTCATAGATCATAATGAATTCAAATTCTTTTATGAGTCCCTATACACAAATTATTATTATTATTTCTATTTATTCTAATTATGAAATTCGGAATTTCAAAAAACTATATTTATGTTAATTGTAAAGAGAGAACATAAAGAAAGTAGATTGTTTTTGTGTAACCCTCTATACCAGTAATGGCAAATCCTTTTGAGAAATGGGTCAAATTTTGTTCATTATTATTTGCATTAGGAGGTCTCAATTATGAGCACAGAAAACTTAAAAGTCACATACACTTTTCAATTATATTATGGGAAGTATAAAAGTGATGAATTACCCACCCTAACTTCTAAAAGAGCTTTGGTATAGGACCCCCTTGGCACCTAAGTATCTCGGATGATTTTCACAAATATCTTTATTTATGCAATTGCAGTAGTCATTTTAATGCATCGCCAAAATGGCAAAAAATAATAAAAATCACTCAAGCAGATCCTATACTGAAGCTATGTCCACATTACTTTGCAAACGATAAACTCAAGGGTAAAAAAAAAAGCATATAAAACTACTCAATTAAATGAAATCAATGTTTAAAAAAAAAATCTATAATGATGTCAGTTTTATAAGAAAAATTTGATGATACAGATTTGATATTAAAAAGTCAAAAGAGACTATTCTTGCTTCAGATGGTAGCTGCTTTCGGCAAGGATGTCCACTGTCCTTGGTTGGCGGCTTGCTTTGTGGTGAAAACTGCTGCGAGTGTTCTTCCTCTGTTGGGCTCTTTCTTCTATGAAATGGTGCCATGTTCAATCCAAATCTGCTGCTGGCTTGTTGCCATTATATGAATTATAACTATTTAGAATTTCTATTGTTTCTGCAAAGACCGCATAATTAGAGTTGATAGCCTTAGCTGCTTTTGGTGGGGATCTCCACAATCCTTGGCGTCTTGATTGATTTTGATTTAAAATTTAAAAATAAACCTTACTAACAAAACTATATTAAATCTGCTTGTTAAATAAATAAAAAATAAATAAAAATTAAACCTTGCTAACAGGTTTAATTTTTCATTTTTTATTTGCATGCTTTAAAAAAAAAAAAAAAAATTCTTTTTTTTTTTTTTTTTTTTTTAGGATAAATGAAGTAAAAACTTGTAAGCATTTAATTTTATGAAATGAGCACACATTATTATTGTTATTATTATTTTGGCATCGACTTATTTTTCTATTTTAAAAATTTTAAAGTTAAAATGGGGTTTTTATTTAATATCTATTGAACCAATTATTCGATTGAACTAAAAAATATGGAGTTAGCTAGATTTTGTCTTGATTAATAAGCTTACCAAATTTCCAGCTATCATTTGAATAGTGGCTTGTATAGTGAATTAAAACCTGACATAATATCACATCTATTTTATCAAAATAAAATGGCGGTTCTTTTTTTTTTTTTTTTTTTAAGTGGTCATACCTGACATTTTTCAGACTTTTTGCTTAATATCATATAGGATACATATAAATTGCTTTTTTTTTGAATGAAATAACTTAAATTTATTATTATGAAATAGTTTTAATTGACTTCTGTTAATGTTATCCATATTGCAGATGCCATCCTCGTGTTTTATATATTGATATTGACATACATCATGGTGATGGTGTCCAAGAAGCTTTTTATCAGACAGATCGTGTAATGACTGTTTCTTTTCACAAATATGGAAATAATTTCTTTCCAGGCACAGGTCAGTTATGCTCTCTATGTAATCTAAAAAATGTGTGTCTTAAAAATCAGCTAAAAAATGTGTGTCTATTTCAGATAAGATGAGGTAGAAATTTTCATCGAAGTTTCATAGTTTTAGCATATATCTGTTCTGTAAGATGATCCCCAAACTATCAATTTGCAAAAATTGAAGTAAAATATTAGAGAATGAATGAAGATGCTAGTAAAAAAATGCAATGAAAAAATATTCTGTGAGTAACAGAACAATTTGCTGGACAGATTTAGGTACAGGCTTGTCAAGTATAGAATGGGACCCACATGATGTTGATTCTCAACAATGAAAGTGAGGATGTACTTAGGGGACTTTTCACCTATTGTTGATGGCAGTTACATCTCATGTTGTTCTATGAAGAAATTTAAAAACAAGCCACTCGGTAATGTATTTCATTCAATTCCATTTTTATTTTCAGAAAGCTCAAAATTGTTTAATTTGCTTTTGTTTTCCAAAAAATATATATTTATTTCTATTTCTGTTTTAATATTTTATTTTAAAGCTATGAAATTATAAAAATACACTTTTTATAATTTTATAACTAATTTAAAAAGTCAGTTTTTAGAAAATAAATAAATAAATAAAGCAAATTAAATATCTATAGGTCTTCCAAAAATTGATTTTTTAAATTTTTAATATTTCAGTTTGAAATTTGAAAACTCTAAGAGTGCATTTTTCTCATTTTGTAGCTTTAACATGAAATATTAAAACTAAAATAGAAATAGAAATGAAACTTTGACAAACAAAAGAAAAATAAATTGTTGTGAATTTTCTGAATAGGAAAATGGCATTTAAAAATATACATTAGGTAATGTAATTTGGGTACTAAATGTCTCCATAGAATAACATAGGATTCAGCTGCTGAAGACAAAGAAGAGCTGTTTGCCTTAGATGATGAATGTTAGAATTTTGAAATATTTTGAATATATGTGAGTTGTTTCATTCTATAATGGTTTTAATTTACAATTGCAATCTAATTTTATTACTATTATTATTATTATTATTATTATTTTCCATCTTATAAGATGACTCAGTGGTTTAAGGGCCTTTTTTGTATGCTTCAACTATTGTTTTATCTGTGAAAATATATGGTCTCAACTGCAAGACCACTTAAACGGAAATCGAGGGCCATATGCAATTTTCATAGACAAACTATTGTTTATCTTTGTTTGTTTAGGCATTATTTAAGTGCATTTAGGATTTTTTAAGCACATTTTATTGTAACACGATTATCTGATTGATTATTTATTGGTCTAAAAATTCTGATTAACAAATTTGTATAGGGTCCCTGTTCTC
Organism: Salticus scenicus; assembly: GCA_963930645.1. Lineage (NCBI taxonomy): Eukaryota > Metazoa > Arthropoda > Arachnida > Araneae > Salticidae > Salticus > Salticus scenicus. The sequence goes on along the minus strand of OZ005654.1, from coordinate 15,525,490 downwards.
ACCAAAGAAAAGCCTTTTAGGTGATACAGAAAGATGGCATAAGTCATTTGCTTTTTACAATAATGTGGTTTTTATAGGTCTTGTTGGATCAAAAATAAAAATTTTCCGATTGACTAAATTAGTATAGAAAGGTTGTATAAAAATTTGAAAAGTCTAACTTTTTGAAAATTAATGAACAGAATTTTTTCTTAATATAGTACTATTTCCTATCTTATTTTCAGCCTTTTTTCAAAGTAAAAAATTAAACCATGTTTTTCAGTCTTTTTGGCTAGCCCTGTATAATTTTTTTAAAGTTATATTACAGATCTAATTTAAGTATTTTTGCATTGAGATATTGAATTCTTATTCTTTTGTATGATTTTTGTTAATCTTGATAAAAAGAGTGTGATTCCATGTGTGAATGCATTTTTCCTTTCTTCTATATTCAATATAAGAAAATATTGGATTCGTAAAAATTTATGACTTTCGGTTTTCAGTGGATTTACATGTTTTTGAGAGTTCCTGAACACGATTCGACCATTTTTGGAAAATGTCTGTCTGTGTGTGTGTGTGTGTAAGAGAGAGACAAAAATTTTGTAGCGACTGTATCTCAGGAACTACTATACAGAATTGTATATAATTTTATATGTAGATGCACCTTGACTTATATTAATGCCTATCAACTTTTGCTGTTAACTGCTCAACAAGTGGCGTTGCTATGCAGCAATTTCCACAATTTACAGGAAGACTATAGCTCAGGAACTACTGCACAAAAATGCATATAAGGTCATATATAAATGCAACTTGATATAAATTAGTGCCTATTAACTTTTGGTGTCAACAGCTCAATAGGTGGTGCTGCTATGCAGTGATTTCCAGAATTTGAGGTAAGGCTATATCTCGGGAACTACTGCACAAAAATACATATAAATTAATATATAGATGCAACTTGATATAAGTTAGTTCCTATCAACTTTTGGTGTCACCTGCTCAACAGGTAGTGCTGCTATACAGCAATTTCCCCCAATTTAAGAAAAGGCTATATCTCAGGAACTACTGTATAAAAATGCATATAAAATAAATTTATATGTGGATGCATCTTCACATATGTTAGTACCTATCAAATTTTGGGGTCAACTGCTCAACATGTGGTGCTGCTATGCAGAGATTTTTCATAATTTAAGGAAGGGTTATATCTCAGAAACTGCTGTGCAAAATTGCATAAAAATGTATACGTGGATGCACCTTGACATAAGTTACTGTAAATCAACTTTTGGTACTAATTGCTCAACAGGTGGTGCTTCTATACAGCGATTTCCTCAGTTTAAGTAAGGACTATATATCAGGTTCTAATGCGTATAAATCAAACAACACTTGATATGAGAGAAAGATATTATAAAACATGCCGATTCAATTTGGATGTATATCTACCAATAGGTTGCTCTGCTATAGTGCAGTTTTTCCCGAGAACAGTAATGCTTTCAACTTCTATAGCATTTAACTGTACAAAACTTGTTACATGAGATAAGCATTTTGAAAATGCATTTTTTAAGATGTTAGTTAAACTGTGTTTCTTTGGATATTTAGTGTTAATTTTCTCTAAGATGAAAATCGCCTGCATTCATCATGGTAGATAATTTTAATAAATAACAGTTTTTGTAAATTATTTGAACTGAGTATATTTATATAGGAAAATATAGAAGAAAGTCTTGTGGTGGCCACAACATACTAGTTAACTCTGGCTTATTATTTTGAATGTTTGATTTTAATAATAAGATCCAGAAAGCAGACACTTAAATAATAGCTTCTCATTTTAATTTAAAATCCAATCTTTTTGTTGCACATTTTATTTAATTTCTGAAATACATTGCTAATTCTTCTTTTATAAGCAGAGAAGAATTATTCCTTAACTGAATATAAAACTCTCATATTATAAAAGGGAAAAGATCTGAATTAGTGTATTGAAGGCTGTTAATGTTTGTGTTTTATAAATTTAAATTTATACCATGAAGTTGTATTCAAAACAAAGGGTTAAAAAAAAAAAAAAAATGCAATCAATAGGCAGAAAATACTAGAGGGATAATTGGTATGTTTTTCAATAACTTTTCCTCATATTTATCAGTCTATTTAGCTATATATCTGAATGCAGGACCGATTTATTTAACCTAGCATATTAACTAGTAGCCATTGAACCAATTCTTAGCAGCTGTGTTCATATCACTGTCCAAAGTGAACCTTGTGCGAGATAAGTGTTGCTTCAATTTCAGAGAATGGAAAGATTTACTATGTGCCAAATCTCTGCAATATCAACAAATTATCCCGCATCATTAGCATTTCTTGTATTTGGTAAGATATATGGATCCTGGCATTGTCATGCTGGAGATATGACATTATCACTCAATATGTAAACACATTGTTTGTAAATAAGAAATGTACCTCCTTGTACCTCCAAATGATACCACTTTTCGTTGTTGCCATTTCCATTACTCTGATGTGTCTGCAAACTTACACTACCTATCCACACAACTGCTTAAGACAAATAGCGTTACCTATGTCCACTCTGGAGAAAACATATTCCCTCCACAATTATTACTTTTCAAATGCTACTCTGCTGCTTCTGTTTCTGATTTTTTTTTTTTTTTTAATCAACCTGCATATATTAAATTATAATTTTAAACTGGTATGTTATATAATTGCATTTTATTTTTTAGTTGTCTTTTTTCCCACACAAATACAACTTATATTGATTTGATTAAATGCATATTAAATCAATTTAATTAAATCTTTTTCCATAGGTGATGTATATGAAATAGGAGCTGAAGGTGGTCGTCATTATACAGTCAATGTTCCATTAAAGGCAGGCATTGATGACATTTGTAATTGGCTTTTATAGTTTATTTATTATTTTTTTCATATAGAATTTTTTTCCCTATTTTACTCTATGTAAATTTAAATCTCCCTAGATTGATTATACAGAAACATCTTTTAGAGTTCAATTTATGCAATATGGTATATGTATAAATAATTATACAGTAAACATTGTTTTTTATTCTAAAAACTCCCCCCCCTCCCCCAGAATGTGTATTTTGTTATTTTAGATCTATATAAATCTAAAACTAGTGTTCAACTCTATAGGTATTTGTATTTATAAAAATTTAAATTTATAGCATCACAATTATGTATTGAATTATAATTTTGAAATTACATGTTATTTGATATTAATAACACGCTGTTTGCTTGTTAAAAATGGTGTGTGTTTCCAAAAGGAAAAAAGAAGAGAGAGAGAGAGAGAGAGATTTGATTGTTTTAGTATATATTTATTAGATGAAATCAGTAAATTCATATAGTTTTTAAATAATTTGAAAATTATGCACTGAATGAAAAGTGTGTTTTTAAATATATATATATATGCATCTATAAACTTGTTGTTCTTTTATTCCTTTGGTTATTTATTTTGCTCTTTGATTAGTATGTCTTTCTTGAACTTTGCACCATAAAAAAATATTCAATCAACCATTCTTTGGTTTTTAGTATAAATAGTAATAAATTGTTAAAAATAAAAATGTGTTAGAGCTTTTATATTGCATATGTAGTATTCAGCTACAGGTGTAGTAACTGAACTTGTTCTAGAAGTCCTAAGGAACTTGAAGTTTTTGCCTATATTTGTGTTTACAAACTAAATTTTTTTTTTATTTTAAGTAAATTTTAAATAGCTTTATTCAAATAAATTTTAAATAGTTTTATTTTAATACTATAAGATTCCGATAGTAACCCCCCCCCCCCCCCCCCCCCCCCCGCCCACCACCACCACCCAACTATACCTTGATCTCAGATTTTCAGATGTTTTCCTTTTTCAAAAATCTTCCGTTCTCTTGGATCTGAAGTTTTTCCTAAATTTTCAGCTTTTTAAAAGTTTCCGATAATATCACACCTTCTAATTTTAACGATTTTTGTTTCTAAAAGTAACGGGTGTTATAGTCAGAATTTTATTTTTGCTTTAATAAATTGAATAATAATATGTAGTTATAAATAATTCCATTAAAATATTCCTCTCTTGTTTTTGTGTTTGCAGTATTTGTTTTTCTTTAATTATTTTTATTTCATTTTGTTTCAATGAAACACAGTTTATTTATAAGCATTAGTATAATCTCACAATCACTGGTACAGAGTAAAATTTATTATTACTATTGATAGCAAATTTTTAAAAATTACTTTATCATTATCATTATTTATATACTAGTTTTTGAGCTATTAGTTTTTACTATATAGTATTATTTTTCCTTTTTCAGTGTTTTAAGTTTACTTCTTAAGTTATTAACTGCTTAATACTAATAAGAATAATAACATTCAATTTATTTTCTAAGCAGAGTGAAGAAAATTGTTCAATGTATACTTTCAGTAGTGTTTAATGAAGTGGAATTTTAAAAAGGGACATCTAAGGGCCTTAACTTTTACCTGTATTCAACCCTGTATATACACTCCTGCTTCAAAGTTTAGCAAGATTTGTAAACAATCAGTTTTTTCAATTTAAAAACTTATCTCTCGATGAAATGTTTTCAAACATTGGGTATTTAAGGAATTAGATCTTCCTCGTGTTTTTCAGTGAAGATTGGTTTAAGACAACATTTAGGGGGCCGGTAACAAATTGAGCAAAATCAGTAATTTTTGTGATCACCCTGTATCATTAAGTGAACAAAATGATCTGTGATTTTAGGATATGCTAATATAGACCCAGTACATTTTGTGAATGAATTTGTGTGATGATAGTGTGTTAACCACTTCACCGGCCACTGTAGTATGTGGAAGGCTGCGATTCCCCCCGAGTTATCTCTGGATGGCTGGTGAAGTGGTTAAATAACTGAGATATAAGCATTTATTTTAAAACTGAAAAAAAAAGCATGTTTTTTTTTATTTATACTATGCAGAGTTTTAAACGAAAATTATTCCCACTTTCAGATAATTTGAAAAAACATTTTTGAAACAATATACTGCAATTGGAATACAAATATCTCATGAAATATGAGCATTTTTATGAAAAACATTTTCATTGTGCATATGCAAAAGATAGAAGCATCTAGATATATTGGGCAACTTTTGTCAAAAGTTCTTTTGAATAGAGTAAAAATTAAGCAAATTGTCGGCAAAAGAATGAGCTAGATTTTAGATATTTTCCAAGAGTTGAAATTGCATAAGGGGTTTTCCACATGCCGCATAATTAATTTGAAGATTCAATTATTTCAACCACGCTCCAAATGTACATTTTTGTGAAAACCCCTTTATAAGCTTGTAATTCTAACATGTTTTTATTTATTTACTAAGAGTTGTGAGATTATAAGGGGTTTTTCACAAAAAAGAACTTTTGCAAAGTGTTTGAAATTATTGGATCTTCAAATTAATTACGTGACATGTGGAAAACCCCTTATGAAATTTAAACTCTTGGAAAATACCTAAAATCTAGCTAATTTTTTTGTGGACAATTTGCTTAATTTGTACTCTATTCAAATGAACTTTTGACAAAAATTGTCCAATATATCTAGCTTTCAACCTATGAAATAAAAATGTTTCTATCTTTCGCATATGCACAGTGAAAACATTTTTCATAAAAATGCTCATATTTCATGAGATATTTAAGACAATTGTATTCCGATTGCAGTATATCATTTCAAAAGTATTTTTTCAAATTATCTGAAATTGGGAATAAGTTTCATTTAAAACTCTGTATATTAGCAATAAAGAATATGCTTTTTTTTTTTTTTTTTTTGAGTCTTAAAATAAATGCTTAAATCACCATTATTTAACTTGCTGTCATCACAGAAATTCATCCACAAGTCGTACTGGGTCTGTAATAACATATCCTAAAGTCACAGCTCATTTCATTCACTTAACGATACAGGGTGATCACAAACATTATTGATTTTGCTCAATTTGTTACCGGCCCCTAAATGTTGTGTTCGCCAATCTAAACTGAAAAACACGAGGAAGACCCAGTTCTTTAAATAGCCAATGTTTGAAAACTTTTCATCGAGAGATAAGTTTTTAAATTGATAAAATCTGATTGTTTGCAAATCTTGCTATAAACTTTTGAGCAGGAGTGTAATACTAATTTTTATTTTGTTTGTAGAAGGCTGATTCATCATATCATTTTTTTTTTTTCTTTTATTTATTCATTTTATTAAATCTTAAACTGTCTATTGTCAATGATAGATATCTGGCAAAATCAAAACATATCCACATTATTTCCACCTTTAAAAGTGGGTTAAATATGATAACCATACATTATCTTTAGATCTAATTAACTAAATTAAGGGGGAGAAATTGCTTATGTATTTTTTCTTTATTTTTACCTATTGTTATGAGTTTATTTCATTTTACAGAAACATTTTTTTGTTAGGTTATTACTATACCTTTAAACCTGTCATCCAAGCTGCAATGGAATTCTACCAGCCCACATGTATAGTACTTCAGGTGAATTAAGTTATTTGCATTTTAAATATTTTTTGATTCTTGAATATCAAGAACTCGTTCTCCACTATTTATGTTAGTTGACTAAAGCTACATATTATTAGCATAATTACCAAAATTTAGTGCTTTTTATCGTGGTGTTTGTCATTGTTAATTAATGTCTGCATCAAATGTAAAAACAGTTTATTTTTTTGTATGTTTAGTAAAAAAAAAAAATAAATAAATAAATAAAATTAATAATAATAAAATAAACAATCATAGTAATAATAAAATAATATCATTAAAATTCTTTGCTTTTCTACTTCGTATTGAACTTATGTGCTGTAAAATATTGAAATAAATTCAATAAAATATAGAAAAACACAAAATTTTAATCAGTTATATAAAACTAGAAATTGTTTAAATTAGTTGGCATAGGGTAGATTCTGCTCAATTTCCCGTCATATTTTTGCTCTCATAAATTTCTACTACTAGGCATTTTATATTCATAATTGCTCAACATGGTCACTGTCTAAAACGCCCCACCTAGTAGGCTACTGACCACTGAATTCAATAGATTTACCATATCCTAATTTGCTGACTAATTTTATTAGGATCAATTTTGTATTTTAGTTTTCATACAATTCCATACTATTTCCAATGCATTGAACCTTATAATGCAACTTTATGTGAAATGTTGTTCTATTCTGCTTGTTATAAAAATCTTAAATTTCAAACAACTTACACGGTGTTAATATTAGAATGTCCATAGTTAATGATGTTCTTGATGGTATCATAGATGATATATTAAAAGTTGTCTAACATCTTTACAATGAAAGATGTTTTTCATAATGGATATTTATGCAAAATTTTAGCCCATTCTGCTGTAAATTTTGATTTACTTATGAATTTTTTAATTAAAAAGTTCATAGTCAATGCTATTCATTCTAATATAATAAATGATATTTTTAAAGGATCTGACATCTTTACAATGAAAATATATCTCAAAATAACCATTTATGCAAAATTTTGCTCCATTTTGCCATGATAAGAAATTCATAAGTTTCAAAAAACATGAAATTTTCAAAGTAGAATGCTCATGGTTAATGATGTTCATACCAGCATCATAACCATAGTTACCAGCTGTATCATGGACATAGGAAAGGGAGGGAACCAAGGGGGGGGGAGGTAATGCCAAATAAAAGAATCATCCATTTAAAACCAAAATTAAAGCCTCATAAATTTTGATAATTACTGATATTTTGTAATTAATACTAATAATTAGTAAATATTAATTAACCTTTAATTATTGTTTTTTTTTTTTTTTTTTTCAAAATAATTTTGAGTCATTTTTAAAGTGAAATTTTTTGAGCCAATCCAATGATTTTTGAATTGCCAAGTCTCCGATTTAGGTGGGAGACTTCCTACCAGAAATTTTCTCTAATAGATTTCAATTTATTTAATTTTGGAAAATGAATATCAAATATTTCTATCAAAGATACTGGTATGAAACCTGATTTAAAAATTAGAAGTGTTGGAAAATATTATCGTACAATTAGCAAGGTTGATCATAACTGAAATTTATTTTGAATGAGTTTTAAAATGACTCATGAAGTTTTTAAATTAGAATGCTGCAATAGGGTTCTTGCCTGTGTCATATATAATATTTTGAAACTGGTCAGACCTCTTTATGATATTTTGTTCTTTAGATATCATTCTCACGGATTAACATAAATGCACTAATATCTTGCAGATAGATACCATACTGATTTTGTGATTTTTGAATTCCTCCAGTGTTTCTGCTACGGTAGCATTTTTCGTGAAATGCTAAAAGACCTATCCAAAATGCGAAAATGAAATAACATGTTTTCGCGTTTTTGCTAAAGCATCTTACTAAACACAAATTGAAAAAAAAAAAAAAAAAAAAAAAAAAACTTCCGAGAAAATATTATAACGAATCATTCATGGAAAAAAAAATTCATTGGTTCATGCATATAAGGAAAATCAAAGGCGATGCATAAGAATCGCATACTACAGGAAATCAATTTGTTAATAAACATGAGGCATTTGTAGTCTAATATGAAAGAAAGAAAAATTATAAATTGTAAACTAAGAAGCTTTGAATAGTAATAAACACACAAATTTCACTTATATTACTTTCTTTTTCTTTTTTTTTTTTTCTTTTTTTTTGTAAGTTATGATTTTATTTTCAGATACAGTGTAAGCTTAATGTAGTTTTACATGCTATAGTGATAATTATATCTCCAGAAAAAGAATATAAGTCATATCTAAGATAGCAAGAAATAAAGATAGCAAGAAATAAATTTATTTCTTGCTATTGTCTGTACGCCAGTTTTTGAATTTATTTTTGGTCATATCTAAGATGTTCATATTGCTTTAAAAAAGTTTACAATATAAAGTAATAATCTAAAAAGATTAATATTTTTCATGTCTGCCTATAAATGTGTTAAAATATATGCTTGTACTATATTCAAATTGATCTGGTTACAGTGGTAAGTACAATTATTAATTACTTTTTTGTTTTTCATTTCTAATTTAAAAAAAATTTACCTTCTGTGTATAACTCTTTAAAGACCTGATCAAAAACTTTTCAGTTTAATTTACAAATGAAAATCAAACATATCAAGGCACTTAGAATAATGTGTAAACTGATATTCATTTTCTTCTACTGTTTCTGGCATTCTAGCATTTTGCCAAAGCTTTTTTTCTGATTTCAGCTTTTTTGCTGAAGAAAATTTTTACTCAGCTTAAACCCTGAATTCCTCACACCTAAAAATGTGTGAAAACATAGAAAAGAACTGAGATAAAAAATTTTCCCGATTACCTACGTTACCCATACATCTAAGTATGATGAGGAACTAAAAATTGAAAATAATCCCTCATATCTATATGTATGTATCTTTACCTCATATCTATATTTCATATCTCACTGATTCATAACTGCGCAGCAAAATGGGGCCACTGGCTCGAAAGATAATTTAAATACTACATGCTAAGATAGTGTTTTCAGAAATTTGCACCTTCCCTTTTTCCTGTGAATGCTGAGCTTAAAAATTTGAAACAGGGCTTTTATTCTACCAAAAAATAAAAGAAAAGTTTTCCCTATTTCCGATATTTCAATTTTAAGGGTGAAAAATAAATGCCATACTTAAGTCATGGCATCATTCATTTTACTCCAATTGATCGCTAATTCTTTATTATTATTATTTTTTTACTGTGCTAAGGCAACCCCCATAATCTAACTTTTTATTATTACTATTATTATTTTAAATATATTTAAATACATAATTTTACTCATGCAGAAATTGTGTATAATGTTTCTTTGTGATTCTCTTATATTATGTGATGGATCATGCAGAAATTGTTTATAATGTCTCTTTGTGTGTCTCTTATATTATGTGAGGAGACAAACCAAATTTTGTTCAGATTTTTTTTTTTTTTTCATTTGTTTGTTTTAAGAGAAGAAAAACTTGTAGGGATTTGATTGATAGTTTGTGCAAAAATTTGTTTGTTTCTCGGGAACTAATTGACTAATTTCAATGGATATTTTTTTCAAAATTAATATTTGTAAAAATTTGTTAAGGCATTTTTTAAAATTTATATTTTTTATATTTATTAACTTATAAAATTTTCTATTCATTTAAATATAGTGATTGATTTAAATACTAGCAAACCTGTGCGAAACTTCCAAACTTTATTTCTTTTCTTATTTACCTTTAAAATTTGAAACTCATAAATATTATACCAATTTTACCACCTAATTAAAATTTTAATTTACAAAAAGCCAAATTATTATTAGAACCAAATTAACACTGTGCAACAGTTAAACCAAAATCATTCAAAGGAATAAAGTTTTAAAATAAAATTCATGGTTGACGACCCAGATTTCATTCTTCCAGTTTTAGTACAGGACCCCCCATGACACCTTTTAAATTTTTATTGCCATGTTGGCGATCACTTTTTATTTATTTATTTTGGCAGAATTTTTTGTTAAAAAAAAAACTAATTCCTCTTTTGATTATACTTTTAAAATTGTGTTTTTTAGTCAATTTATGATAATGATTCATATTCTGTAGATATCTTTAAAGTATTGGTAGCTTTTAAATGGCGCTTGCTAAGATTCTGAAGATGCAAATTTTAAAAATACATTTTTCCATAAAATAATCTCATCAGATAAATGTCGTCATTTTTTCCTATTAGATCATTGAGCTGAGTCTGCGTGCTTAAATATTGTCCATTTATAAAGATTATTTTTTTTATCTTCTATTATTTTATTATTTCTTTCTAGTATTTCATTAACTACCTGACTATCATATCGCTTCGACAAAATATAATCGGAACTGGTCCATGTTAGAGAAATATTATGTAGATAGTGATTAGTGAATTGGCTAAAGCATGTTAGTTATGATATAAAGTTAGCTATTGAAACAAAAATGTTTAAATTGCTTTATATATATATATATTTAGTATTATCCTTTGAACTGTTATTGCTGTGATTGGTTTCATTTACTTGTTTTATTCTGTTTATTTACAGTGTGGAGCAGATTCTCTAGCAGGTGACAGCTTGGGTTGCTTTTCTCTTAGTACCATAGGTCATGGGTATGTATTTAATAAAAGTTATATGATTGATATGATTTAAAATTTGATATTTATTGTAATTATACTTGGAAAAGTATGTATATCCTATTATCTATCTTTATCTCATACAAAAAGACCCCAGCCTAAAACTCTAGCGCAGCCAATATGTGTTAACCCTAAACACCAAACACTTTACCTCATACATGATTATACTTATTGTAAATTGTTTGCTATATTACTGCATACCTATTTATGAAAAAATTCAGTGTAAAAAACTTTCAACTACTTTGGGATATTAGAAGTATTTATAAATTATTTTATTTTAATTTAATTTTAATTTCTTTTTTTTTTTTTTTTTAGATCAGAGGTCACCAACCATCAAATTTTCATAATGTTATATCCCACAAACCACTAAATTTATAATATAAAATCTCAAAGATTACTAACATTATTTTAGAAAAACAAATATATTTGTAGAAGAAGTGGTCAAAGAACATCCATTTTTTAAATATGAAAGAAACCCATTTACTGCAATATATTACCAATGCTTAATTTTTACAAGAAAATTTATGAAAATAAAATTTCTAAAATAATGATGGCAATTTCTAATAAATTAAAACAAATGGAAGTGGTTTAAATTTAATCAAAGAAGTGAAAAATTCTCAAAATAAACAAACTTTGTGACATAAATTTGGCTATTAAAATTATAAAAATTATTTATCAAAAGATTTTATTATTTTATGAGCCAAAAAAAAAAATAAATAAATAAATAAGTAAATATTATATATATATATATATATATATATATATGTGAAAAAAAATTAAAAAAAAATGAATGTGCAAACATTTTTTTAAATAAATAAAATAAAATTGAGAAAAATTGTTCAAAATAAATTGAACAGATTCATTATAGGCAAAATTTGAAATTTAGCAATGAAATAGTTCAGATGTTTCTCACCAAGATCTTTACTTATGCAATTACGATAGCCAATTTAATTCATCACCGAAATGAAAAAAAAATTTTTTAAAGCTGCCAAGAGGCTGCTATTCTAAAGATATACCAAAGAAATTTTAAGAAATAAATATAGTTAGTGATGCTAGGGAATGAAACACAGTTACTGCATGCCTTTGTATCGAAGAATAGATTAAAATAATATTATACTTTTAAAAAATTAAAGAACACGCTTTTATTGAAATGTGAACTAAAAAGCACAAAATATCTATCTTTATAGTATTAAAATGCAGGGTAAGAAAAAATTGTGCGAGTGACACACCCTATTACAGAGTGATTATAAAATAATTTAGAATTAAACAAAAACCATTTTTAAAAAATTTCCCCTGACTGGGCTCGAACGTTAGACCTTTAGGTTCGTAGCCTGGAGCTTTACCTCACAGCCACAGCGTTCACGTAAAGTCTTTTTTTACAATATAGATTTTTTGTTTGCTCCCAGAGCGGTTACAAACATACATACAGGTGAAGCTAATAAAAGCGTGTTAATAAGTCCTGTCGTACTAAATTAAATTCTGTTTTGTGCAGAATTTTATATCTATTACTTAAAAAACAGAAATAGGCTTAAGATTTTTTTATTTATTTATATATTTTTTAAAATCCATGAATTAGTATTAAACATACCAATTGCTATAATTTTAGCACGTTATTTAATGAATGATTTATTCCTTATAGTAATAATAATTAAAAGTTAAGAAATTTTTATTAATGCTTTTTTTTCTGTTCTCGCTCAATGAATTCTATTTATTCATTTTAATAGAGAGTGTGTGAAATTTGTGAAAGAGTTAAATGTTCCTCTTCTTGTTCTGGGTGGTGGAGGTTACTCAATCACAAATGTTTCAAGGTGTTGGACCTATGAAACTTCTTTATTGGTGGATGAACCTATAGGAAATGACATTCCACACAATGGTATTCTTTGATATTTTCTTACTAATTTTAACATTTTCACTAGTTAAAAGATTACTTATGTGTTCTTTTGTGGTCTGATTTATTTAAAATTAGAAATTAAAAGTTTGCTTTTTCTTTTGTTTATTTAATCTATTAATTTTTTTTTTTTTTACTAAGTTGTTAACAGAGATGTTAACTTATTTTTTTTTAAAGGAAAGGAAATAAAACATCTAAGTTTTTAAAACAATTTCCAAAATATCCTTTATATTGTGGTAGCAATACGGAATTTTACAATAAGGTTTGTTATAGATTATTAGTGGGTGGATTAATTTTTGTTGAATTTCATATTGCATGTACAAATTTAATGCTAAAAGTAGGTAGCTAAATTCACAAGAGAATGGTTTAAACTAAAAATGCTTGTGCACTCTCACAAACACTATTCTTTTAATTTGTATATTAAACTGGAAATAAATAACTGTATAATATGAAAAACATATCCTTTCTGTTAATTTCAAATTTTCATATTTTTAAAAGCTAAACAAAATAATTTTAATTTTCAATTCAATAATTTTTTTAAAAAAATTCAAAATTTTATACTATCTATTATAACATGATTATTCCTGATTTATGCAATAATGGGAAATATCAAATAAGATTACTTTTAAATATATTTTGTTAATTAATATTTTCTTAAAATAATTATCAATGAAAGATTATTTTTGTTTTCTTCTACTAGTTTTAAAAACAGCCTTTTTATGCTCATACATGTGAGAAAATGTTAAATCACTCGAATTAAATTGTAAATAATCATGAAATGTTTCTATGACTTCTAATACTTTTGTATCAGGTGTGCAAACCACTTATACATCGCTTCTCCTCTTCATCAATATCATTAGATATATCTACTGACATGTCCTCAGTTACTGTCATTTCACGTGTAATTAAATCTGGGCGCGAAATTTCCGCTCGCCAGCTCGCCATTGGTGAGTGGAATTTTTATTGTGGTGAGTAAAAATTTGGTCTAGTTATAGATACAATTCTTGCACGATACGGTAACAGAAAACTTTTTTTTTATATATAGATTTAAATATGGCAAAATCTTGCCATCTTATAACCTCATATTTAACCTCTCCTTTTTAGATTCTCAGAGACCCGAGTCTGTGTGTGCGCTGCCCGAGGTTGCCCCAGCCTAGAAAAGGAAAAATGCTTAGTGCATACATAAAAGTTTTGATATCTTCGGCAGTTTCATTTCTTACTCTGTTATTTCTCCAAGCAGAGTGAGAATAGACGAGTAGAAAGCCTCTTTGTCCGTCGCCCACAATATTATCCGAGAAAAGAGATATGCGAAAGTTTGCCTATGCGATATTGTCACATGAAAATGAGCCCGAGCCCTTTTAAAAGTACTGCCTATGTTTATTTCGTTGAATATTGATTTAAAAAAAAAAAAAAAAAAAAACATATTTCCAGTTTTTTACTGAAATGCCAATGATTTGCACTTCTTCTTCTTTTTTTCTTTAATAACTCTTTGTATATATCTTATTAGATATTTTAATCTTTTTCAAATCTCAAATACAATACATTATAATGATTTTTAATTACAGATGATTATGAAACATGATGATATACGACACACTTTTAATATACAGGGTTAGCAAGAAATAAGTTGCCCACTTCAGAGGGCTCTAGAATCCATCCTATTGGACCAAATGACATAAAATTTTAACTACAGATAATTCAAATGTTGCGCTTGACATTTATCAAATAAAATAAAATTAGTACAAAATTCTGCCAGCAGGTGGCGCTGTAATACACATAGCCATATTTAATATGTGTGAAAAATAAAGTAACATTAACAAAACTGCTCAATATGATACCCTTCATGTTCAACAGTGTGCTGTAATCGCATAATCATATTTTCAACAGCTGACCGGAGTAAGTCTGCCGGAATATCTAAAACATGGCGCCGAATGCTGTCCTTCAGATTAAGCAGAGTTGGTGGCCTTTGACGGTAGAAATTGTCCTCTATCCAAAGAATAATGCTAATAGGCATGCGCTGAAACACAAATGTTGTTTCTTATTTTGAATGTATGCAAATAAGTACCATTTGTGTGATAGCGCCATCTATCGACGAAATTTTGTATTAATTATTTATATTTAATAAATGTCAAGCGCATCTTCTGAATTATTTGTAGTTAAAATTTTACCTCATTTGGAACAATAGGATGGACTCTAGAGCCCTCTGAAGTGGGCAACTTATTTCTTGCTAACCCTGTATATAATCTTAGACATATTTGTAAAAGCATTTTAAATACAGTAGAGTCTCGAAAATCCGAGGTAATTGGGGCTGACACTACCTCCGATTACTGAAAACTCGGATTTTCCGAAAAAGTAGAAAATTTTTAACAACTACAAATGAAATTAAATAAAATGAACATATTACCTTAAAATCCTTTATTCTTTAGTATAATGACGTAAAAGATTCTTTACAATTTAAAAAAAATTTCAATTTTTTGTTGCTTCAGTATATTACTTCTCTTTGTTGATGCGATAGTCAGCCAACGCTTCAAAAGCAAAACATCTGCAGGGGTGGCTTCAGTTTGCTGTTCTACATATTTTAAGGCTAGTTCTAAGGCTGCAGAACCTTCACTATGAGATATTTTTTTTTCTGATAACGGAGAGTCGTTTTCTTCTGTTTCATATTCTTCCTCATCTTCCATCATTTCTATAATAGTTGAGTCTGTTATTTCCAGCTTGTCGTCACTATTTAGCCATTCATTTAGATCAACTGCATTAGAGTTTTCGCAGCCTGGTAATTTCTTCACCAAATCTTTCAAAACAATTGTTTCATTATCATCATCATCATTAATTTTCTCAATAGGCGTAACCAATTCAGGTAGAAACTTAGTCCACGATTTAATTACTGTCGTAGGTTGAACTTCTTCCCAAGAATCTGCTATCCAGTAGACAACATCTCTCATACTTACATTCCTCAAAACATCCGCAACACTTTCATCATCAGACTGAACTAAATGTTGTAACAAACAGCGTTGATATTTTTTCTTTAAATTTTCCAATACGCCCTGATCCATTGGCTGAATCAAACTTATAACATTGGCAGGAAAAAATATAGCACGGATTTCACCACAACGTAGCTCATCATCGTCCGGATGAGATGGAGCATTATCTAAAAACAAAATTGCTTTGCAAGGCAAATTTTTTTTTCTCAATGCCTTCCGTGTTTCTGGAACAAAATGTTCTAGAAACCATTGTTTGAAAATTTCTCGATTCATCCATGCACTTTTCTGATTTGTGTAATGTACTGGTAAGGCTTCTTCAGTGATGTTTTTTAAGGCTCTAGGTTTGGCAGATTTCCCAATCACAGTCAGTTTCATTTTATGATTTCCAGATGCATTGGCGCATGCTAAAATGGTTAATCGTTCCTTCCGTTTTTTGTGACCTGGAGCTGAATTTTCCTCTTTTGAAGCAAGGGATTTTGAGGGCAACATCTTAAAGTTCAAACCTGTTTCGTCACAGTTATATAACTGGTCAGGTGTGAGCTTTTCCGTCAATATAATGTCTTCAATCCGTTTTTGAAATGCCTGCATAGCTGACGTATCTGCCGAGAGTATTTCACTGCAAATATTTAGTTGACGTACACCATATTGTTTTTTCCAACGGTCTAACCAACCAACGCTTGCTGTGAAATCTTCTTCTCCTTCTTTGAACTGATTTCTGAAAAACACAGCTTTTTCCTGAAGAATAGGGCCACTTATAGGAGTACCTTTGCTACGCTGTTGAGTAAACCAAAGAAATAAAGCCTTGCTAGTTTTTTCATAGTCTGATGTTCTCATAGATTTTCTTTTTTCTCCTGGAGTCTCATTGCACTTCTGTAAACAAAACTGCTCAATTTTTATTCGATTGCGGCGCCAGTCACCAACTGTTACCTCTCCAACACCCAAATCGGTAGCAACACTTTTTATTGTTTCACCTGCATCTAATCTTTTTATAGCGTTCAATTTAGTTATCATAGATACAAATTTTCTCTTATTTTTTCCACTCATTTTCGCAGCAGGCACCTTAACGCAACACTTTCAACAGCAATAAGTTTCCAAAATGATAAGGATCAAGCACATGTATTGAATTTAAATGAGCAACAGAGCAACCAACAACGCAGATAGTCCCTAACTAGCATCTAAGCTACTAGTACAATTGAACTTGGAAGAATAAAACTCTTGTAGATCTGGTTTGAAAATTCCTTTCAAACCAACCCCTACCTAGCCACCTTGAAAAACAAAGAGAACAAAAGGTGGTGGGTTACTGAAATTCTTTCCAGGAAGAAACGAAAAATAAGACCCGCATTCTTTCGGTTGCGAGAGGAAATGGGAAGAGCTTTTGGTTGCTAGGGGGAAAATTTGGCACCTCGAATTAAGCGGAACCTCGGACTTCTGAGACTCGAACTTTCGAGACTCTACTGTAGTTAGGAAAAATAAAAAAACCTAAAATGCGTAAAAAAGGAAAAAAATGACAAGCTTGTGGCGAGTAATTTCGTGGCGAGTAAAACTTTTTTTTGGCGAGTGTAATATGAGTTGAAATTTCGAGCCCTGATTAAATTGTCATCTACAACAGCAAATTTACTGAAAGGGAAAACTTTGCTAGATGTAGTCTGCCAATCTTCTTAACCCATTTTCACATACATTGCTTTCATTCTCAGTTTCATCCAGTTTGTTATTTACTAAAAATTCTGTTTTCTTAAAACAATTTTTAATACATTTATGACTGATGTTTCACCATAAAAAACATAACATGCTAGCAAACCCGTGCAAAATTTTCGCACTTTATTTTTTTTCTTATTTACTTTTAAAACTTGAAACTCATAAATATTATACCAATTTCACCACCTAATTAAAATTTTAATTTACCAGAAGCCAAATTCTTATTAGAACTAAATTAATATTGTGCGAATAGTGAAATCAAAATCATTCAAAGAAAGGTTTCAAAATAAAATTCATGTTTGACGACTCAGTTTTCATACTTCCATAGACAGTACAGTTTTAGAATAGGAGCCCCATGACTCTTTTAAATTTTTGTCGCCATATTGATTTGTTTTGGCATATTTTTTTTTTTTTTTACAAAAAAAAAATAGACTACTATTTTGATGCTTTTTATGAATGCGCTTTTTAGTCAATTTATGATAATAATTAATACTCTGTATATAACTTTAAAGTAATGCTAGGTTTAAAATGACGCTTGCAAAGATTCTGAAGAAGCAACTTTTAAAAATACATTTTTCTATAAAATGGTCTCATAAGAAAAATGTTATTTTTTTCTTATTAGATCATTAAGCTGAAACCGCATGCTTAAATATTATCCATTTATAAATATTATTTTTTTATTATTGCGTATTTTATTAAATACATCACTATCGTATTGTTTTGACAAAACGTAATTGTAATTGGTCCACGTTAGAGAAATATATAGATTAACAACACCGGGAATGCTGATATGTTTTGTCTCTAATTGCACATTTCTTTTTAAGCAAGAAATTATATTTAGCTAAATAATATATTTTTATAATTAATTAATTAATAAACCTTTTAAAGCTCAATATCTTATTACGGAGACAATATAGCAGCTTTTGGTGGCAGATCCTCCCCGCCCTCAGCAACCTGCTTTGTGGCTGGTGTTGACACCAACATTGTTCTTTGTTTACTCTCTCATGTTCTTCTAAAAGATGGTGCCATACTTGATTTAAACCTGCATGTGATTCGTGGTCATTACAAGAATCATGGTTACTTATAATTTCGACTGTTTCCTGGTAAAATTCATATTCAGGGTTGTTAAAATTTGTGATTTTCTTAGCTTTATTAAATTTTATGTCAATGTTATTGTTTTGGTGTACCTTGGCTAATGCAGTAGTTATTTTTCCATATTTGATGTCATTCATGTGTTCTTTGAGTCTAGTGCTGATTTTTCTTTTAGAAACCCCAATATAGCATCAAAAGGAACCCCCAAGATTCTTTTGACCATCCCTACCACAGTACTGGTTGCTATATCGGGGTTTCTAAAAGAAAAATCAGCACTAGACTCAAAGAACACATGAATGATATCAAATATGGAAAAATAACTACTGCATTATAAAGCTATGAAAATTGTAAATTTTAATAACCCTGAATATGAATTTTACTGTGAAACAGTCAAAATTATAAGTAACCGTGATTCTTGTAATGACCACAAATCACACGCAGGTTTAAATCAAGCATGGCACCATCTTTTAGAAGAACGTGAGAGAGTAAACGAAGAACAACAACATTGGTGTCAACAAAGGAGGTTGCTGAGGACGGGGCGGATCCGCCATTGAAAGCTGCTACATTGTCTTCGTAATAAAAGGTATGGATCTTTTAAAAGTTTATTAATTGATTGATTATAGTTTAACAGGCTCCATTTAAAAGCCTATTTAAATTAATATATTTTTTATATTACTACAGGTATTTTTATTTATTTTGTTGTACTGGTAATTGCTGTTTTATGTGATGTTTTAATTGTATTCTACAGTATTTATTCATTTATTTAGAATATCTGGAATATTTTGCTCCTGATTATACGCTTCATCCAAATATTGTAGCAAATCAAGAAAATGCCAACAGCAAGCAGGTAAATTACACACAACTTATAAAACATTTTTTTATTTTCATTAGTTATTTCTGGAATTATATCAAAGATACAGTGAAATTAAAATGAAACTAATCACATAAAAACTATAAGCACTAATTAATTTTTAATGAAAAATCAATTCTGTGTAGGAACAGATTTTTACTTCCATTACCTGCTCCCACCAATAGCTGTACCTCTACTTCTTGCCATTTAGGTGCTGTATGGCTATAAAGATTTGCTATATCTCACTTAAGGGGACTCTCTACTTATTGTCTCTGAAAGCCGAAGCCAACATTATTCTATGTGGAATTTTGTCCCGTTATAACTCTAACTAATACGTTTTTAAATTCCGTTTTCACATTCAGAAAGTTCACAACTATTAAACAGGATATTATTATATCTCTTTCTAAAAATTGATTTTCTTAATTTTTAAGATTTCATTTTTAAGCTAAAAAATGCAAAATTTCTCATTGTGAAAATTTGCATTTTAGAACTTCAAATTAAAATATTAAAAATAAAAAAAGCGATCTTTAGAAAGCGATAGCCTGTTTAACTGTTATGAATTTTCTGAATGTGAAAACAGAATTTAAAATATGTATTGGTTTATGAGTTATAATGAGGCAAAATTTTCCATAGAATAACGTTGGCTTTGCCTTGCAGGGTCGATAAGTAGAAAGTTCTCTTAACCTTTTTTCAGTATCAGTCCTTGGACTCATAACTGTAAAATCATGAAAAGGGAGGTATGACTATTTGTGAGGTGACGACATTATAAGATTCATATGCTCTTCAAAAAAGCAGTTTCATCATTGCAACCTTCACAATTAATATTCTAGAACTCAATTCTCATTTACTCTCATATTAAATGTTTTGTTTCCTATCAATTGTTTATCATTTGCATAGCAATAAAAAGGAATAAACTTGGATTAGACTAAGTTAAGGGAGATAAAGTGATATGAGTGTTGAAAGCACCCAAAAGAATAAATAAAATTAACATACTTATATATTTAAATAAAATTTCCTGTTTATACATAAAATAAATTCAAGAAAATGGCCTACTTGGAAATTCTTGCTAAATTTTTCGGTGTGGATCCACACCATCATCAGACTTGAACTCCAAAAATCCCAGGGGTTGCGTCGGCACTTCTGCCACTTTCCTTCTACCTTTTATCAGGTGTTTCCATTTTTCGATGTCTGTAAATAGCTCATTTTGGTTGCAACTGCACACATTATTGATAATCTCAATTGCTTTGTGATTTATAGCGTAACGGTAGTTTTCATAATTTAGAAACTGCTGGAATTTACCAAATAAAATATGAAACTGATTATAACCAAGAAGGATTTTATATAGGAATGACTAAAAGGAAAATAAAAATCAGGATAAAAGAACATAAAAACGATATAAAATTTAATAAAACTACCACTGCCTTAACTAGAATCTTTCAAAACAATAACATTAAAATAGATTTTGACAATATTAAAAAACTTGCAAATTATGAAAGCTACTGTTACGCTATAAATCGTGAAGCAATTGAGATTGTCAATAACGTATGCAGTTGCAACCAAAACGAGCCATCTACAGACATTGAAAAATGGAAACACGTGATAAAAGGTAGAAGAAAAGTGACAGAAGTGCCGACGCAACCCCTGGGATTTTCGGAGTTCAAGCCTGATGATGGTGTGGATCCACATTGAAAAATTTAGCAAGAATTTCCAAGTAGGCCGTTTTCTTGAATTCGTATTATGTAAAATTAACATACTGTAGTTTCTAAAGCCTTAAACTGATGTCAGTTTAAAATAGGCAGAAAATTTTGTGCTCTTAAATATATAAGGAAAGCAGATTTCTAGGGATATATAATAAACTGCTAAAAGAATTGTTAAGATTTAGAGGAAAATGGAAAATTGAAAAATGGGTGCTATGAAAACTGCAAGTTAAGTTTAAGGAAATGTGAATTTTATGTAAGTTTTCCAGTAAACAAATACAGGTAGCATAGCAAAATCTCAATTTATAACGTGATTTTTATCAACATGCATAGCTTTATGAAAATCGAGTTCATATGTAGATTTAGACCTTCTAATATAAGTCTGATTGTTCTTTTTTTGTGGCTATGCAAATAATGAAAAATTGATATAAAGCAAAACATTCAATTTAAAAGTATATCAGATTTGAGTTCAAGAATAATCATTGTAAAAGATGCATTGATGAAACTTTTTTCCTGTTTTTTTTAAAGAGCATCTTATATTGGCTGCTATCTCACAAATGTTTGTTTCTCACTTTTCATGATTTTACAGTTATGAGTCAAAGATCGATATTGAAATTAGTCTAAGTGAAATACAGGAAACCTTTTATAGTCTCCTAAATATTAAGAAAGAGAGAGAATCTGCTTGTGCGACTTATTCAGAACTTCAATCTGATCTCATGGATGACTTATTTTAAAATTTAAATTTTTTATGATATAACTATATGTGAAATGATCTACGATATCGGTTCTATCAGGTTTAAGATAAAGCCATTTTAGTAGGTACTTCATTTGCTAAGTATCTATACTTATAAAGATATTTTTAACCAGAAAAGAAAAAGACATTTTGATAATTCCCCCCTCCCCCCATAAATAAGAGATAAGATATTACTTCACTTTGAAACAGCAGAAAATAATACTCATATATGTCATCTGTGCTCTTAAAAGCAATATCATTATGAAAGTTATAAATATTTGTAGATAGTGTTTCCCTATACTTTGTAAAATGATCCATTAATGAGGTTGAACTTTTCAAAAGTAGTTTTAGAAATGATAACTAAAATAATGTAGCTTTCCAAAACTATGAGTAAAAAATATATTCTAGACTTCTGCATATAATTATAGGAAAAAAATAAATAAATACAAAATCTTGCATTTAACAACCACACATTTTCCATTACACATATTAAAAATATTTTTTGGGCATAGTTTGGTCAGAAGACATAAAATTGACTTAACTAAGTTATTGTTGGTGTCACTTAACCTTTCTTCATCTATTATACGCTAAGTCTATGATATTAATAAACCTAGGTGCTCTCTAGTTCTTAAAATTGTGCCTCACAAGAAGCTGTTCAATATTTTTGCTATGTTTAAAAACATTTTAACACAGTTTTTAAATTTGCAATATTAATCAACCAACATTTTATTTCATAAGTAATTTCATGATTAAGGTGCTTTCCTGTTATTGATATTTTATATTATGAAGATGAAATGCATTCATTGCTAAGTCCATAATATTTTTCTGTTAACACATGCCTATTAGGAATTAGCTCTGTGTTTCATTATATTAGTTCCTTATCTGAAATAATAGTAATAATAATGTCTACACTAAGCTTTTTTAATACTTTATTTTTTCTAATGAATAAAAATAAGGTCAAGTACTAAAACTATAAATCACCAATGTTAACATCTTGTAACTCTAACATTTTTGTTTTTGTTAAAATACTCAAAGAGACAGAAGAAAAGCATTTTATTTATTTATTTTTCTTACGCAAAATTTTAAAACTAAATCTAAAAATGCTTTTAGAAAATGTTTCTATACATGCTCATTCAGAACTTAAAATCGGAAAGTTTCTTTCTGAATATTTGTAAATAGTGCAGAGTAAGAACTGTTTGAGAGAGACAGGAATTTTTCTTTGACACCACATTTATTTTGATTTTGTACATAAGCTAACCATAAATATTGAAACACGAAAAAATACTAATGAGTACGCTAATTCTTTTTTACTTTTGTGCAATATAATATAAAAAAAAAAAAAAAAAAAGAAGATGATAATTGTAACAATTCTTCCTAGTATTTAGAATCAATAGTGAGGCATGTAAAGGAAAATCTCAGGTGCCTGACACATGCACCAAGCGTTCAAATGCAAGATGTTCCTCCTGACTTCTTTGACCTCAATCTTGGGGAAGAAGTGAAAAAGCAGCCCAGTCCAAATGATACGCAAGAAACGGGAGTAAAGTAAGTAGGTGCAAATGAATGCATATAATTGACCTACCAATTGTGTTCATGACTTTGATTCATTTATCTCTCCGTTTATTTTTTCCAAAACTTTTGTATATAAAGTGCAGGCTCAAAAATCTGAAATTATTCTAGATTATTTTTTTTTTAAGTGTAAATTTCTGTTTATATCTAGCTTTTAATAAAAATAAAGCTATCCTTTTTTTTTTTTTAATCATACATTTTTAAATTTTTCGAACAAGTACTTCGAAAATTTTCTTAATGATTTTTTATCGAATTTTTTCCCTTATTTTTATTTTTTATTATTTGTTTTTAATAATTTGACCAAATTATTTAAAATTATCAGATTTTTTAAACTTTTACGATTGGTATTTAAATTTGTCCTCTTTTAAATGATTTCTTTTTAATCTGTCTTTTTTTTCTTCCCAGAACTGAACCCTCAAATGAATTTTATGATGGAGATAGAGACCAGGATGTAGAAAGTCAGCAAATGTAATGAAGCTATGGGAACTCATTATAATATCACTATACTCTGACTTCATTTCTCTTAATATTCATTTCGCCATTGACACTGTATACTTTAATTTTCATAAAATCAATAGACTGGCAGGATATGCTGTTCTGCTACTAAGCTACATGTTAAAGGTGCTCTTTTACTTTTACAGGGTTCCCACCAGTGGCGCACCCAGAATTTCCATCTGGAGGGGGCTGAAGAATAATTGGGCCTTGTAGTATAGTAATAGGTTTATGAGCATGGGCATATACGCGCACATACAGTCAGCAGCAAAAGTATCCGAGAACTAGCGATAATCCCTGTCTAAAAAAAGTACACTTAATTACTGCTTTGTTAAATAAATCCTTGTCGTGTCATGTTCTTAGTCTAAAAACACGATTCGACAAGGATTAGTTTAACAAAACAGTATTAAGTGTACTTTTTTGAATTTTTGATATCAGAATTATTGGCTTGTGCTCGGATACTTTTGCTGCCGACTGCACATATAGTAAAGAATCCGCTTTAAATATTTCTTTTGAAATAAATAAACGAATGAATGAAGCTGAATTTAAGTTGAATAGCGCAACTGAGGACTTTTTATCAGAACATAAACATCCTAAGTTACAATAGTTCGGTTAGTTGGGGTTGACATTAATCTTGCAAACATAAAATTGTAGGTTCATCTATGTAAAAAAAAAAAAAAAAAAAAAAAAAAAAAAAATGTGTACAATATGACAAGCTGGTGACCATAAAATTCGCCTGAAGTGAAAAGCCTCCCCCCCCCCCCCCCCCATTTTCATTGGAAATAAAATTTGATGAAATTTAATACTCTTTTGCAATGCTTTATATGCATATGCAGTAACACGTAAGTAATTAAAAAATGTCAGCTATCATGTCAGCTAGTTCTGGAGGGGGCTTGAGCCCCCTAAGCCCCCTCCGTGGGTGCGCCACTGGTTCCCACGGTCCTTGAAAGTCCTTAAAAAGTACTTGAATTTCATTTTCTTTTTCAAGGGCCCTTGAAAGTACTTGAATTAAATCCTTGAAAATCTTTGAATTTTCTGCTCTAGCAAACGCTCGATCAACGCTAAACTATCTCCATCTCCACAATGCACGTGCCGCTGTCTAATATAATGCATTTTGTCATAAAATTCTCATTTCATTATCTTGTTTTTGCATATAGTTTCAGCTTATTTGTCTTTTTTACTAATCTCATACCTGTTTGGTATAGACTAGTCATTAATATTGAGCAGAAAGTGACCAGACCAGAACTCAAACCTAAGAACTTTGGAATAATCATAATGATCCCAATTCCAAATCCTAAACTAATCATTCTTTGACCTTTGTAAAAGTTAATTTGGTCAATCCATCAAAAATGTAATGTGAAAATAGGCAAAGTTATTATTCTACTTATAAAAATAATAATAATAATATAAGTGTTCTGTGATTTACTAAAGTTTTGTGTATATGCCTAGCATTCTGCGATTTTCCCCCATAGTCCTTGAAAAATTTCAAATGGGCCTTAAAAAGTACTTGAAAAGTCCTTGAATTTTTTTTCCTTTTTAAGAGTGGGAACCCTGTTTTATAATTTTACAGGAATGGCATAAATTTGATCAGTGATCATTTGTAAAACTGGTAAATCTTTTGAAGTCTCTGGCTTGGTTAATAAACATAGTAAAAGGCCATTTAAAAAATTGTGCTGAAGCTAAAAATTTACAAGACAGTGCACTTTTTTAATATTTAAACATAAATATTACTTATTGTAAAAATACATAAAAATTATTAATTTAAATATATTTGGCATTGTTTTGTTTAAATCTTGTTTTTATACTAAAAATCAAAATACTATGTTTTTGAGCATTTTATATTTAGGATGCTCACTAGCCTGCACCCCCATCTTAACTCTAGAATAACGATAGCTATTGTCTTAAATATGGTGTTAAATACTGAGCCATCTGGCAGCAGACAGCAGCATTAGGGCTCCTATTTTGGAAACTGAAAAAGAAAAAGTCAATATGTACAGTATCCTCAATTTAGTGTGAAGAAATGTATTTTGTACTCAATAATTAATTCTAAGTACAGAAAGTAAAAAACATGCATTTGTTTAGTCATGATTTCCTAAACTTGTGATGTTTAAAAACAGAAGAAAGGAAAATGGATGAAAGGTATTTTAACCATGGTTCTTTGAAATGTAAATCGCTTACCATACCACTGAATAGCACCAGCTAGTTTTTGGTTGAAAAAGTGATATTTTCTACATTATACAATAAATTAAATTAAATTATAATGAAGTACTTTACACATAATTAATTAAATATAAAAACCTTAACACATACTTCATATTTCATTGTTAATATTTTCGGCTGGGTGCCAAGCTCTGTTCAAACGATCTTCATCTGTGTTGGATCTCTCAGAGTTATGGTATTTTATAGACATCGTAAGTTGACTCCATATCCAATCAGGAGCCATTGCACCGCTGTCATTGCACACATCTGGGGTAGTTGCTATTTTTATGGCTTCTCTAAACATAGCGTAATTGTAACTATTGTAATTCGCTATCTTTTTAGTTTTTTCAAAATTTATTTTAATTTCTTCATTATTGAAAGTTTTGGCTAAGGCTGTATTTATTTTTCCCGTTTTTATATCGTTTTTATGTTCTTTGACTCTGTTTTTTATCTTCCTTTTCGTTGAAAATATTAACAATGAAATATGAAGTATGTGTTAAGGTTTTTATATTTGATTAATTATGTGATATTTTCTCTTTTTGTCTGTGTTTTTTAACTTCACAGGTTTAGAAATTTGCCATTAAATAACATATATTTTACATTCTTAGAATTCTGTGCAAGGTAGTGTTTCATATCAAAGTGAAGATGTTCTATAACTAATTTACTTTTTTTTCTGATATCCCTTACTATTCCTGTGGTAGAAATGCTAACTTTTCTACTTGCTGCACTGTAATAAACCTCAACCTGTTTTACATTGCCACTTTGCAATAAGTAGATACCCTATTTAAGATGATAGCTATTGCCATTCTAAATTTAAGGAGAGAGGCAGAATTTAAATGGATACTGTATATTTTGTGCCTTAATCACAGTTTGAAGTAAATACTATAATCCAACCCCTATAATGTATTTTTCATAGATTGCCAATTGGTCAGTAACAAATCAATTTTTTTATGAGATTTGTAGATCTGAAAAAATCCACTAGCTAATGTGGCAACTAAACAAAATAAAGTGGTATCTTAAAAATTTAAACAACTCAACACTTTTTTTTTCATTCATGCTCATCATAAGAATGAATATCATTAATTGATCCTGTGAGAATTGCATACTCCTGCATGTAAACATAAATTAAGTCAAAATGGTGGCAAAATGGAACCACACTTCGGACATAGCATATGGCATATTTTCTGAATTAGACTTCCACGAAACAGAAATCTCATTAATTTGCAATGAAATTATATATTGAAAATTGGTTTTTGATTAAAAAAAAGAACTAATTTTGTTAAATAACACTAAAATAATTGCCTATTTTAACAATTATTGCCAAAATTTGCATATTTCAGCAATTAAATGTAATTAAACTTTTTTTTTTTTTTTAATAAGTTGTGAACTACTTCCATGTTTCAACATCAGTTTAAAAAATATGTTTTGTCAAAAAAGTGCAAATTTTATCAATTGACTGTGAAAAAAATTGCCTTTTCTGGAGTCTTATCTATTGAAAAATTTTATTAGAAAACTGACCTTTCACAAAAATTGAGGATCTTCAAAAAAATCCCTTCAAAAAATTAGAGAAATTGATACAAACAGTTCATAGAAATTGGCAAATTAAAAATGATCACCTCTTAAAAATCGGACAATTAAAAAAAATCTTTACAAACTTCAAATAAGATAATTATTATTTATTTTTCTGTAATCAGCCAAAAAATTTAGAAAATGGCGAGTAAATTTAAAAGATCTGCCAGTCTCAGATAAGTAACTTAAAATTTCAAATTTCAGGTTTAGAAACATGTTATTTTTTTATGCTTATAATATTAATCTAAATTTTATCTTAAGTGCACTTATTTAGACTGATTTATGTAGAAACCTTTTAATGTTTCATCTACCATTCCATTTAAAAATAAATTTTTTAATTGAACTGTAGCAATGTTATTTTATGAAAGTTTTATTAAGTTAGTTTGCTATCATAAGTGCACTATTTTAAAATAATTTATGTAGAAACATTCTAATGGTTTTTCTGTCATATTATTTTTCTAATATTTTTAACTGACTCTTATGTTATACTGTAATTTTAAATTTCCATCTAGGGAAAATTAGCTGCTTGATATGCTGGAAATCGGGGTATTCTTTACAGTCTTTAGTAAAATACAGTTAAACATGTTTATAATAAGGAAGAAGATATATAATTTGTTTATTAAAATCTGAGTGCTTTTTAAAATGGATCATAAGTGTTTAAATTTTATTTAGACAAAAGTAAAACAGCTCATGAGTTTCAGTTTACTTTTAAAAGTAAAAACATTCTGTTGAGGTGGATTTAGAGAAGTTCCCTGATCTGCATACACCTGTTTTCTGATTCATAAAGAAAGAGCTGTGCATAGAAGGACAGGGAGTTCATTATGTTATTTGTTAATACCCATTACTTTCTCTTATCCATATATTGCAGCCAAAGTATTGTTTTGGGGTCGAATTTTCAATCTGAGTTTTTGCTAGAATTGCACATTTTTTAGGTCCCTTTTATTTGAAAATCAGGTTATTTAGCAGTTGGTCTGTATGTATTTTCTTGCCAGCATAATTTAAAACGTATGGAATTTGGAATTATTTATCCATAAACCAGTCATCTAAAATCCTATTTTTGACAGTTAAACTTTCTTTCTTTTTTCTTTTCCACAAAAAAAAAAAAAAAAAAAAAAAAAAAAACATAAGAAAAATGAAATTTCAGCCAAAGAAAACTTTATGATATACTTAAAAAATAAAAACCTTGTTGGCAAATAAATGTCTTTATATTTTGTTTATTTTTAATTGTGTGATAAATAAAATTATATAATCCTTTAAAAATTAATGATTATTTTGCATGAAACCTTGTAAGTATAGTGTAACCACGTTTCCTACGCCTAGCAGAGAGGACGAGTCGAAAATCTTGGAGGGTTTCCAAATTGACCAACAGGTTTGAATTTAGTAAGCATCTAGTCATTTGCTATCCCCTTATCGCTTATTTTCTCTCAATGAAAAGCTTGTTTCCCCTATTTCACTAGTGGACTCGTTGAATCCGCACTCGCGCAGAGGCTTCCATGGTCACAAGAAATGTAGTTAAAGAGTGTCTTTTTTTTTTTTTAATCATTAGTGAGTAATATTTAATATTTCAAAATCATTGGATTAGGTTTGAAGCATTTAGATGAGAGCACATTTTGATTTTATAGGGTTGTTAAGTTTCCAAGAGATTCTTATACATTTCAAATTCTGGTTAATATTTTGATTTTGATTAAAATTAATTTAAACCATTTACTTTTTAAGTTTTTCAGATTAATTAAAAGTTTAAATTTGATTAATTTAAAACATTAATTAATTTTTGATTTAAAATATTTATTTTAAATCCGAACCATGTGTATTTTACTAATCTCATTAATAAAGGCTGCTTTGATGAGCAACCAGTCATCCAGAATATTCTTGTCCCAATCATTCCAGATAATTGGTTCCATACTGCATTAGCAAGAAATCCTCTTTATTATATGGGGATATTACCTGAAATTTTGTACTGGTGTTGGATAAATGATTGATGTACAGAGACATTAAAAAAATTCAATTATGGATAAATTTTTTTGCTGGTGTATTTTAACATCATCAGGCTAAATTAAATCAACTTTCTGACTGTCACATATCTATTCAGTGGGCTGTTGTTTTCCCCACTGTATATTTGTAATTCAAAATTACACAATTAAGAATTTTTAGCTTGTTTTTGAAGTATAAAAGTTATCAATAATCGTTATAAAGTTTATCTTAAAATTCATAGTTTTAATTTTATTCTAAATTTGAAATAAGCATTATTTTAGCACACTGTGACAACTACACAGTGAAAATAAGAATATAAACTGTTAAAAAAAAATGCAACTTTGCTGCCAGAAATTCTCTGTAATTACAAAAAAATATGTTTTGTCAACGTAATTTTTCTGTAATTTACGACTTTTTTCTCAAATTACAGAGAATTTCTGGCAGCAAAGTTAAATTTTTTTTTTAAACAGTGTAGTCACTTAAAATGTTTGTCATTTTCAAAGCCGATCAGAAATTTAATAGTTTTAAGTGCACAAAATGTAAAAGAATTTAGATATATTAAAGCTAAAATTGAAAATGACTTTAAAGTGCATTTCAAGTTGTATTATGAATTTCTTTTTACTATGTTAAACTTAAGTGCACTATTTGATGCTTATACAATTTATAGTTAATATACAATCCTACTCAAAATCAGTGAAAGTGATGACAGCTTCAAATGCTTTATGGATGTATTTACACCAGTGTTCCAAAATAACTGTGCACTTTTATTTTGAAAAAGTTCTTGTACTTTTTCTGGGGAACTTTTTGTAACAGTTTATCAAAGAACTTTTACCTTAAACTTTTTATTATAATGTTCTTTCAGGAACTGGTGCATAAAAACTTTCAAAGTAAAAGTACTAAAATAAAAACAAAAATTGTTTGGTTAAAATTATTCTAATGAAAATTCTTACAAAACCTGTTTTGCCATGACCATAGAAGTTCTTTATTAGAAAAGTTTCTAAGGTTCCTCTGTCAGTGGAAACCTCATGCAATTTCATCCTGTTTCTAAATACGTCATATAGAAGATAAAGATGCAAAGATACAAAATACTTAGATTTAATTGACTATTTTGAAAGGAGAGAGGAAAGTAACTGCTTGCTAAATAAAGTATGTGATGTCAGGTGAAAATAAATTTAAATGTCTGGATGTGTAATCCGCCCTAGCTACAACTACCCTCCTCTCTTCCTCATTACCATGCAAAATATAAGTAAATATTTGAGGTTAAGACTTTAATAGAATCATTTGCTCAAGTTAATTATTTTGTTGTTAATATTTTTATTTTATTTATTTTTTAATTGTAAAATTAAGATAACTCCTTTTACCAGCAACATATGTTTTGAGAGTCTCACAACAAAGCTTAATACATTTAGCGAAATAACACAGACATTTAAATTGGGGAGAAGGGGGATAATGAAAAGAAATGAAAATAGTTTGTTGCTTTAAGTGAGTTTACTTTGAACACTAGAAGAGAATCCCACTGAACCCACTCTGAGGTTTCTTCCCAATGATTACATGTCAAATTCTAAGCCATATATTTGTGGACTTATTTATAAAAAAATTCTTCCATTATCAATACTTTAATGAAAAAGTTTTGGTAAGAACTTATATCAAAAGAACTTTTTCTCAAAAGTTCAGTAAATATAAATTTTTAAGGAACTATTATTAAAAATATTTTTTGATAAAAGTTCTTGTGGAACTTTTATGTTAGATCTTTTATTGTAAGTTTTTGTGAACCAGTTAAACTGAAACTTTATGAAAATTTTCAAGAACTGTTTTGAACCCTGATTTTCATCTATTCAAGCGGGGCAACCCCCCCACCCCTCAACAGAAATGTAAAACTATTTAAAATAATCCATGAAACTTCTTAAATACATTAAAACATAAAAAATTTAGCGGCCTATCCTGAAGCTCCACGTGAGATCTTTCGCCATGAGCCCACGGCTTTTTCAAATGTCCTCACATTGTGTTGACCGGCATCACAGTTGCAACAAAAATGATCCAGTAATAATCATAGACCAGAAGTAGAAACCTGGAAGTCAAGAGGAAGGAGAAACTTCAGTCAACACATTGTGAGGATGTTTGAAAAAGCAGCGGGCTCACGATGAAAGATCTCACATAAAGGTTCAGGGTCTTTTATGTTTTAATACAATTTTAAACTGTTTTTAAGGAGCATTTGAAATGTTCAGAAGAGATTATTATTTATCCTATTTAAAAATTAAATGGAATAGTAGCATATTCTTCAGAGCTTTGCTATTTCTGTGGAATTTATTTCGAGCAAATAAGAAAAAAAGAAGAAAAAGCTGAAAAATTTTAAATATTTAATGAAAAAAAAATTATTGCTGAATGCGAATGATGCTCATAATAAAACAGTTTTATAATGCAATAGAGTATCGGTATTCCGCCAACCTAAAATCTGCAATCTTGTCAAATACTAACAATAAAATTCATTGTTAATAAGTTAGCAAAACTGCTAATTAGAGTAATTGATAAAAATATTGAATGTAAATATTCTACACTTGCCTTGTGTGATTACAAAAAATTTTCAGTATATGACTGTCTGTACCTTGTAGTTAAATCTTGGAATTCAGTTACCCAAGTCACACTTGTAAATGAATGGCATAGTGTATTGACAAAATCAGTTTCCATTGACAAAGAAAGTGGTGAATAGTACCTGTAGTGATGTAGAGTACACAGATGATACAGAAAAAGCAAAAATGTTACTAATTGTAGATTAGATTTTTAATTAAGTTGAACTAACAAACCAGAACCAAGTTACTCATAATGAAATTATTAATAGAGTATCAAATTAATTGGAAGAAAATTACGATGATGGTATTATTGAGACATAGGATGACGTAAATTAATTTTTAAAAAGTACTATTTGATGAAGGTATAACTATAGAGAGAACTTAAGTCCTTAGAACAACAAAGTTGTGTGCATTGTTGACTACAATAATATATATATATAGCTCAGAAGGATGTCTTAAGAAAAAACTACACTTGATTAAATATCATCTAAATTTAACTGATAATTTTTTTAATTTTTATTTATTGTTTTCGTTATGTATATTTTTTAATGTTCAGTATTATTTTCATTTACCTCATAATTTAATATAGAAGTGAAAATTTGTTATGAGTTTTGTTTGAATAATATTCTGCTTTTTTTATTTCAAGTGAGATTTTTATTTTTATGGTCCAAAAACTTGCCAAATCCTGAAATCTTCACAACCTCTGGTTGTAAGCTGTGCACATACCTGCCAACATACTAATTAATATTCCATAGTAATGCTAACCCCACCTTCTTTTTCACACCAGTATCTTTTTAGAGAACTTTTCTTCTTATTTAACCGTTATTGCATTTGGAGAATATTACTCTAAAAATTTGCTGGTGTGATAAAAAGGGCAGGACTAACAAGACTGCAGTATATTTATTAGGATGTTGGTAAGTATGTGTGCAGACTTTGACCCTCTACAGGTCTTTTTAACTTTAAAATTGCTATTAAAAAAAAAAAAAAATTCTTTAAAGCTATGGTCTTGTTAAATCACAGCGTATAATAAACGAGTTTGATTGTGATGACAAAAGTGAAATTTGTCATTATTGTCTTTTGTTTTGTTGATAATAAATGACAAATAAAATTTTGTTTTGATCATACAATAATGATATCATTTTCTATC
Source organism: Salticus scenicus (assembly GCA_963930645.1). Taxonomy (NCBI): domain Eukaryota; kingdom Metazoa; phylum Arthropoda; class Arachnida; order Araneae; family Salticidae; genus Salticus; species Salticus scenicus. Next base: position 15,491,979 of record OZ005654.1, on the reverse strand, counting down.
ATATCATATATATTTTAATATTAAATTCATATTGTATATTTTATTTATATTTAATTTTTGTCATTTTTTTTTAATGTACTTACCATTATTTATTTTTATTTATTTATTTTCTATGTCCATTAGTGAATGCATAGTTGTTTATATAAAGTGATTAGTGAAATTCTAATTTTTGATGAGTGTTTTCACAATTCATTGCTCAGTAATACTATAAATGTTTTTATCAAAATAATTGTAAGTGTTTGTAACAAATTTCATATATTTCTAGTCATTGAGTGCAGAAAGTCACTGAAAATAATTCAGTAAATTAATATTTTCTATGCTATTTCGTAATGTTTTTTATAATGGTACATTTTTGTAATGGCTCATATGTTAGAAATCATATTTTTATTCCAAAAGTATTCATATTTCAATGTTATTTATATTTTTATATGTAATTTAAATGTATTGTGATAAATAAAACTATTCATTTTTTAAATAGATATTTAGCTGTCTTTATTTTGTTCTGCTTATTGCAAAAATTTAATTGATTTTCTGTTGATTATTTAAAAAAAAAAAAGAGAGAGAGAGAGAGAATTAATTATTAATTTTATAGTGAAATAATTTTATTTGTTGAAATCTGACTATTTGTCTGTATTTTCTTTGAGAATATGAGAAATTCTGTGCTGAAATAAACAATAATTATTTGTAAGAACCTATGG